>CM053585.1:236670516-236747220 GCA_028646515.1 Pseudochirops corinnae | reverse complement strand
AAAAAAGATAAGAGACAGGAAGATCAGAGAGCCTAGAGGATCTTTCTAACCTGTTACCTGCCTTCTAAAGAAAGAACCTCCCCCTCCTTCCCTTCTCTGTCTTTCATCTCCCCTCTCCCTCTTCCTTTCCCTTTCCCTCCCTCCTTTCTTCCCTCTCTTTCTCTCTCTCTCTCTTTCTCTACCCATCTCTCTCCTTCCTTCCCTCCCTCTTATTTTCCCTCTCTGCCTCTCTTCTCTCCTTTTTCTTCCTGCCATGAACTACCTCCTTTATAGATTGGGACAGGCTTATTCTTGTTCATGTGGTCCTAGACCCTATACCCAGAAGGGAGCTGCCCCTGCTGTCAGGCAGAGAACAGAGTGTGAAAGGTGCCAGAGAAATGAAAAGCTTTCTCAATTTGCTCCTCATTCTCTAGAAAAGCTCTGGTGTCCCCTCCCTTTGTTTGTAGCAGGACCTGCTGTTAACAGGTCTGACAGGAGTGAATCACTGTGTTATTTGGAGCAGCAATAAAATGTTTGTTACTGCTTGTTGTTTTATTGTTAAGTAATTTCTCAGATGCCCTTTGAAAAGATGTACATTCCCATCTCTGGCCTGGTATAACCAGAGGACAAAATCATGATACTTGTAAACTTTAATAGGTATGACAATCACTCTGTTAGTAAAAAATACATTTTAAATATTAAAACAATATGTTTTCTAAATTTTTTTTTAGTATTTAAAGAGAATTGGTTCCCAAAGACTGTATTTCCCAATGAAGAAAGAGGTCCCCTCTGGGCCTGGTTCTGAAAGCCCCTAATCCAGCATTAATTGGATTTTATGGGCATCTGCCTGTAAAGCTCCTACAACAGCTTTGATGGTTCAGGTTTGGGAAGAAAATAGATAGAAATAGATGAACCGAAGGACTTCTGAGGCGAAACAGCTCCTCCAGCAGGAAGCTGCTGCAGGGACTGGCAGCATCTCCGGAGGGAAGGCGTGGATGCTCTGGCCTCTTTCCAGAAAGTACTAGAGGGCATGGTTTCGAACAACTCTTATTCCTTTGTATTGCCAAAGGCACCAGGAATGTCTGGGGGCTTTTACAAATCTGATATTAAGGGCATCAGGAGTCAGGGGGAACTCTGGGTTATGGCAACATTTCCTTGCAAATTTTCCTACTAAGATGTTGTATGGTCTTGTTCAGGCTCTTGTGTGTGTGTGTGGCTGGGTGGGATTTCAGGCCCATGGGGCCAGAACTAGAGAACAGTTGGCGTGTAGATCATCAGAGATACGTTCTACACTGGGTAGGGCAAGACTTTGTCATGGCTATTTTCAATGTTGATTGATTTTGTGGGATTACAGACTAACAGCCTTTTTTTCTTCCCCAAATTACAGCCTGTTTGAACACTACTGCTATTCCCGTGGTGGAATGCGCCACAGTTCCTACACATGCATCTGTGGCAGGTAAGAAAAAGTCCAGCCCTAGAAAAGTAGTTTCCCTTGCACTGCCCATGGGTTGTGCTTTTAGTTGGTCTGACCTGTATTTAGCCTTGAGCAAAGTCACTATTCACAGGGACCAAAGAGAGTTTGAGACATTAACTCTGTGTCCCCCACCCAGAGTCCAGCTGTCTGCTCTAATGAACCCTGTGGTCCCTGAGCCCTCACATGATTGAGTCTATATATGTACCAGTGGATTTGATTTTATTGTTTATTTATTTGGTAAACTGCTTTATTGGAGAGGAAGAAAACTGTGTTGACCTCTGTCTTGGGCTGTTAGGGTAGAGCTTGTCTACCAGATGTTTGCACTGAACAATAATACATATGTTTATGGACATTCTCAAAGTGGCACCAGCCTCATTTGCCCAATGCCACCACAGGCAGATAGGGGCAGCATTGGGAACTAGTAGTATTAGGGCACAGCCTCTTCATCCTCCAGAGTGGAATTCAATTTAATTCAACAAGTGTTTACTAAATACTTACTATATCCAAGACCTTCATCTGGGTGCTAGGAATCCAGATGAAAAATGACTGGCACTGGAGGAGCTTACGGTCTAATTTGGTAAAAATGCCATTATATATAGACAGATATGATACAGAGCAGAATGCAAATGAAGTGGTCTAGGAGAATTTGAGAATTGAGAACTTTCTTTCAATTAAGGGCATCAGGAAAGTCTTTGTGGAGGAAGAGTCACCTGGGCCTTGCAGGGAGAGAAGTGCTCCAATTGTGGCTGGCACAGCAGCCATCCTTCTGTTTCTGCCATGCCCCACTCCTGGCTAGTACTACCTAATAAGTGTCACTGCTAGTTAATTCTAGGCTGTGGCAGTTAGTGCTGTGGGGAAGGGGAGCTGTCACAGAAACAGGTTCTACTCTGGAATCTTGGCATAATAGAGGATAGGGTTGGGACCTGGCCAGGAACAGGGAGGAAAGCAGCATCTCTCCTAGTATGCTGGGCTAGGCAACTGCCAGTTAGCCATGGAATGGTTACTTGAAAGAATGGTAGTGAAAGATGACACAGGAGAGAGATGGAGAAAGATACAGAGCCATGCCCATTTGATTTGTACGCATCACTTCAGGGCTCTGCAGAGAAACCCAAGACAGAGGCTGGTGCCCAGAAAAGCATGAAATCTTCTCTCCGCCCCCCCACCCCCCCCATAATTAACATTTAGCCTTGTTTATAGGCATACATTCAGTTCAGACTATCCACTGACCAGAGAGCTGGACAGCGGGAGGAAGAAGAAGGAAGAGAGGTTGTATAGTCTGTGCCCTACTTAGAGAGTGTGCCCATGGTTCTTGCTTCCCCTTCTGTCAGTTAGGGGAGAGAAATGCCACTCCTCCCCCCATTCCTCAGGCAGTCCCTGTTCTATGGCACAGAATGGACCCAAGGCCTTTGGAGGAAAGATGCCCTACCCATTTGTGGCTGAGGAAAAGAGGTGCAATCAGCCCCCCTAGACATTCATGGAGCCGGTACCTCTAACCTGTTTCAGACCTGAGGTATCTGCTCTTCCACACCCAGCATCTGCTTTGGAAGGATCTGTCTTATGTGATCTCTGGCCATAGCTTGAGGCTACACAGAGGCACATGTATGTGTATGTGTGTGCATTGTGTCTTCTTCTGAGATTATCCCTCAATTGATTCTATCCAGGTTGCGTTTGTACAACCTCATCTATGTTTTCTCTCCCATTAGACTGTGAATTCCTTGAGAGGAGGATCTAATTTTTGCCTTTCTTTGTATCCCCAGCACTGAGAGCCTGACACATAGTGCTTAATAAATGCTTGACTGACACATGCACAGTACAGGTGTGTACTTATGAACACGTGATAATGAAGCACATACATACGTGCTCAGGCATATAGGTGGCCACAAACACATTCTTATAATACACATTCCATCACGCATACGCACACAAATATATATGCAGCACACACTCTGTGTCTTCACCTATGCACATACATTTTCTCATAATCACGCATGAATGCTCAACCATAGTCACATGTACATGTACATACATGGAAATACAATCATGCCTATAAACACCATGCACACTCAGTTACACACATGGAAATACACATGCTCCTGTTTTCTGAACAGAAATCAAGAGCGTTTGTACAAGCTGCTCATTACTGACGCCCATTCTGTAACAGCATGATTTGTAAGCAATTACATTTTACAAGCATAAGTTGCTTGTAAAATTATATAATACATGTCACCTGGATGCTGTTTCCATTATTCAGCAGTGTTGCTTGGGTACCATGGCACTGGTATAACAGGGGCTACAAAAAAGTCCTCATGTGTGTTTTATATAATTTTCTGTATCATTTTAAAAAACAGTTTAGAGGAAAGAAGATAAACTGAAAAAAGTCTTCAGACCCCGAGAGCCTCCAAAGGCCATAACCATTCCCCCCACTCCCCAGTCCCTACATGTAAGACTTCTCCCTTTCTCTATCCCATCACCCAGAGCCCTGCCCACAACCTCTGGGAATAGAGAGTAAGTACCACCATAGCAGGACCAGCCTTGGCCAGTACAGTGTCCACTTGGGCTGTCTTCAGGGTAATCACCACTAGAATGAGCTCTTAATTATTCTGGGACTAATTATCTGAGTGGGTTTTCCAGTCTTTTGTGTTTCATTCTATTCCCTGCTTTTTGACCCTTTCGTGTATGTTAGCCCCTCATTAGAGGAAGCACAGGGCAGAATGGGGGAATGAGACTCAATCTAAGTCAATTTCAGCCCATGTTAACAAGGCAGGTTTGATTACAGTGAGGTTTAGGATTATCTATAGATTTTAATTAGGCCTTATTTTCTCCTTTCAAACCCTCATTACCAGAAAATGAAGGGCTGGCACCTCTCTAAGGCAGAACAGTGCCTTGTTCTCTTAGTCTTTATACCTGAGTGGCCAAAGCTGTAGGTTTCCCTTGGCCCCAGAGGGAAGTTCCTGTCTGAGCAGTGTCCAGACCAGCTGGCTAGAGAAAGCAGGTTTCATCTCAGACAGACTGGCATCTGAAGGGGTGGGTGGGCAGATGCCAGTCAGTAATTCCATATGCCTGACTAGAACAGAGAGAGCTCTGGCAGAAAAAGTGGGCATCAAAGTGGGAGGGACAGCAAGACGCACTCCAGTAAAACCTGAGGCTTCTCCCCATCCCTTACCTTGATGTTTCATAGACCCAAGGAATAACAATAGGGAAGACAGAATGACATGTGGAGACCAAAAATAGGTCACTGCGTAGGTCGAGGTGTTTCAGAAGTGAAGATCAAGGTCCCCAACTCCCGAAGAGATTTTTTCCCCTAGTGTGGCTCCCCTGTGCCCCTGCTTGCCTTGCTGCTGAGAATAAAAATGTTTCCATATGTCAGAAGATGAATATTTTCCCTTCCTTTATGAGTCTTTTTTCATGCAACCCTTCTTACTCCCTCCTTCACTAGAAACAACAGCCTCCCTCCTAGTTCTTGTGCCCTCCCCGCCCCAACAAATCTTACCTGTCAGGTATGATGCTGGGTACTGAGACTGATGCCTGAGGTTATCCATAGAGCCTTCTCATGGGGTGATGGTGCATGTCTGCATCGGGAAACCTCATTCATAACCATGCTGGAGGGGAAGACAGAAGCTACTCACATTTCCTTGTTGCTCGAAAAGAGGCATAAAACATGTCAAATCTACTGCACATGCTGGTTCTTTTGCCTACTTTTATCTAGTCTTTGGAATAAAGATCATTTTAGTTTGAAAAATTAAGAATCCCGGTATGAGATTAAATAAAAAAGCAGAATTGCCCCCATTCTTGCCTGTTGGGATTTCATGTAGGCAATAAGGGCAGCATTTCTCCAGCTTTGGGTGTTGGGCCAGGCCTGGGGGATAGGGGTGGGAGTGAGGAATGGGGGAGACAGTTCTTAAAGAAAAGTTGGAATCATTTCATTGGGTAATGAGTAGCGATCACTATGATGACTTTCTTTTAGTGAAAAGGGAGAAAATATTAGACCCAGACCCTAAAATAGTAGGCTTACGGGTTTCCTAGAAAAAACCCAGAGCCTCAAAGGCTTAGATGAAGAAACATCTCCAAAGTGTCTTAAAGAGAAATCAGAGGTAATGGGTCAGTCAGCACTGGAAGTATATCTCCTGATCACCTGTTATAGGTTCTATCCAGTGAGGGATAGGACTAGGGATAAGACAGAATTGACATAATCTCGGTCCTTACGGAGCTTAGAATATTGCTGAGCAGATAAGACATGCACACATAAGGAGCACTAAGTGACTACATAGTCCGGATTACATGTAGTGCCTCATCCATCCAGCCATGCTGTAGCATCCTCGCCTCTAGCCAAGTCTCACCAGCTCGGTGGATGTTGGCCAGCAGGTGGTGCTAAAGAGACACTGACAATCATCAGAGGCTGGTGAAAACAAGTGGGGACCCTGATGGCAGAGAGGATTGGGGACAGAGCAGGGACTCACTCCTAAGATTTTAAGTTGGAGCTGCGGCCAGGAAGGGATTGGAGCTGGCAGACTTGAATCGAGTCAACATGGCAGAGATGGCAAACATTAGGGGAAATGGAAGCCAAACTGTCTAAAGACAGCAAGGGCTAATGGGTAGTATTGGTATAAGCCACTACCCAGCGCTCATTGTTGCTCATTAGCTCTGTTGAGTATCACCTTCCCAGCCCCTGCAGGGCATGTGAGAAAAGAAATCATTTATAAAGGTTCCAGTAAGGCCAAAGGTCTGACAGGGTCATCACACGCCAGATCAATGATGTTTATTGGCAGCTCAGGAATGTAGTTACAGCTGAATAAAAATGCTAGAGTAGGATTATACCAGCGAACACAAATGAGAGAAAATACCTGGAGACCCCAAGCCATAGTGGCCTTGTTGCCACTAGAACCCTTTTTTCTAGACCCTTCCCATTTTTCTCCTTCTATTTGTTCATCCTGTGTCTATAAACAGTATTGTGAGGAGTCTCTCATCCACCAGCAATGGTTGTGCATTGACTATCTTGCTTAAATATTACAGCTATATGGAAAGAAACATTGGTATACTATCTGAACACAAGCAGCAATGCCTGTCCCCTTCCTGTGCCCTGTGCTACAGCCAGCACACACAGCTGCAATTTCTGTTTGGCCCAAGTGTCCTCTGGCCCAGCCTGGATGTAACCGGTTAGGTCTCTGCTGAGGTGGAAGTCTTCAGTATATGAATAATACATTTGAACATCTCAGTCCTTGGAAATTTTCTACTCTGGTGGATAGAGAGAAAAATCATTATTTCTACTTTTATGATTCCAGAGCCTCCTGAAAGGGGCCATAAATATTACACACAGGTGATTTTTTTTCAACACACTTAAAAGTTCTCTTTTTTTTTATTTTTTTTCATAGAGGCATAAATGATTGGGGAGAACTTTCACATGACAGAACAGCCCCCAGGTTCCTTGTTGCAGTAACCTATCCAGCAGCTTCTTGCTCCATTTTTTTCCTTGAAGAGTCAGAACCAGACAGTCCCTGGGGTCTCTTCTTTCTTTCCCTTGGCAGAGAAGTTTTATCTCACTAAATTCTCAGGAATCAGAATAGAGCCTTATGGTCTCCCCTAAAATACTCTATTCTCTTATATCAGGAAATTGGACATCCTTGGGATCAGTGTTTTTCCTGTTGTCAACATGGAGGAGACCTGGTGACCAGCCTTACTCCCCTTTTCCTTTGTATAGTATGGTTTAGAGCAGTGGTTCTCAACCTTCCTAATGCCTTGACCCTTTAATACTCACATGTGGGCATATCTGCACGTGGGCGGGCCTGCCTGGAGACCGATAGAGGAGAGCGGTGTCTTGGTTCCTAAGACCATCAAAAATATGTGTTTTCCGATGGTCTTAGGCAACCCCTGAGACCCCTGTGAAAGGGTTTGTTTGACCCCCAAAGGGGTCATGACCCACAGGTTGAAAACCGCTGGTTTAGAGGAAGTCCTTGTTGCTTAGTGTTGTCATTTGTAAAATGTTGGATTCAGGCTGTGCACATCCCTGGGGAGAGACAAATTCCACTGGAAAGAGCATGAGATGTCAATAATAAAGCATTTTTATAACCTATTAGCAGCAGGTTTGACCAGTACTTAGGATGCAACTCTTTCTGATCCTTCTTTTCTGTAAATAATCTGCCTGTGGTCTATCCAAGTACATCATCAGAAATTCCTAGCCAAAATGAAATAATAAAGTATGGCTCAATCAACAGGGTGATCATTTCTGTCTAATGCCCCAACTTAAGAAATTCCCAAACCTTTTTCTGTGGCACTCCCCTCCCCCACCCCATTCCTATTCCTTTTCTTATACAGTATGGTGACAAGTCTTGTTTTGTCCTTTCTCAAGTGGAGAGAATGCTGCCATCTTACACTATGGACATGCTGGAGCCCCAAATGACAAGACAATTCAAGATGGAGACCTATGGTAAGTATATACGGTGAGTGAAGAGCCAGTTACTCCTTTTCCTCACCCCTTGGTGGCCTGTCAAGGTGAGTGCCTAGTTAGAGAGAGGCTGACTTTGTGGTGACCCAAGAGGGCAGGAAAACCATATTTGGCATTGCCTCAGCCTCCTTTACTTTGTGGAAAAACAGTGCTCTGCTGCTACAGTTAGGTTCACAGATATCACGTAGGAGCAAAGTGTTAGATTTCCCACAGGTTATTTTCACTAAAAAAATAAGGGACTTCAGAATGTCCCTCTTTTCAGAGGCACTGGTAACAAATCTAACACCTTCTTTATTACATCATCTCCTAGTAGATGTGACTGTGCTGAGTCCATTCCCAAAACCAAACTAAGGCAATTCCTAGCCCGCAAGTATGAAACAGACATAGACATACTCAGAACTAGCATATACAATGAAGAATAAAAGATTTTCAATGCAGGAGGGTTTTCCCTGGAGGGATGGGGATGGGCAGAGACATATTTTATTGTTCATATATCCTGCATCCAGTATTATTTCCCATACCCACTCTGTAGTGATAACTAACTTTAATTCAGTAGGTTTCAAGGTTGGAGATAGTTACAAATAGGAGAGACACATTTATGGTGGCATGAGTATCTGAATGGGCTTTCCCAGGAGGAAAAAAAGCCGGATTATTAGGTGACTATCCTGATGAACTTATTTTTTTTTATTCTCCCAAATCTTCCTCTTCTCCCATCATAAACACAGACTCTTAAACCCTTCCTCTCTCCCCTCAGAGGTTAAAAGAATTAGAGATTGGTTTGGCCTGAGATAAGCAGACTAAAATACTCTTAACAAACCTTCAGTGATATGTAGAAAACAGATGGAAGCCAGAAGGAGAGGCTGGAGGAACAAGACAGATTTGGTTTCTGTATAAGGAAGGTCTTTGTGGCTGATAAGTGGTTAAAAGTAGATTACTAAGAAATGCTATAGAATACACTTTTGGAGGTTTTTATAGGTAGCACAGACTTGTGCGACTGGGATGGATGAGGATACCAAGTCTCTAGGTTCCTCTTAGCTCTACAGTCCCATGATCCTAAGACAGCAGTAGCCTGCCTGGTGTATGATGGAATCCTCGTGTTCCCATCACCCACCTCACTGTATGATCTTGGGCTCTCATTGTCAACAGTTAGAAAAGCCCATACTTCATGTCCTTAGCCTGATGGATTTTTGGTATTTGGTGGGTTTTTTTGTTTTTACCGTTGTTATGGCCTTCATTAGGAATTGTTAGCACAAGATCCAGTAGCTTCTTGAGCCAATCAAAGTGATGAATTCTGCTTGTATTTACTCTCTCACTCCTAAGGCTGTTTGTTATTTTAAATACTTAATGGATGTGCTAGCAGCCTGTGTGAGTCATTTAATACATAAACTCTCCGGTAAAGAGCAGACACCTCTCTTCTGGGGCCTGAGTTCCTCACATAGTCTCCATGACTTGATGTATAAAGAATTTCCTCATTTACAGCTGGAGTTTTTCCATGTTCATAGACAGACACTGCAGTGGCAGGGACACTACGTCCTTTCTCCTAAACTCTATGATAAGGTTCAAAAACATCTTTAATGTGTTTTCCTCGATCACTATTTAATCACTCGATTCTGTACCCTGCTTAAAAGTGGCACATCTACCAGCCCAGTTAAAAATTGTTATTACCTTTTGATAACTGTTGAAGAAAACAGAAGGAGGAGAGAAACTTCAGCCTCATGAAGGGAAGCTGCCCCATGATTTGGGGAAGCAGAACAGTCTCTGAAGACTGTTCCTGTGTGATAAATCATTTATTTTACAATAATGCTAACAGTCTCTCCAGCTCTTGCCATCTGTGTGCTTGAGAAGCCTTTCTGCTCTTTCTGCTTCATTTTGCTTACCTCCTGCAGACTCTCTGCCTGTCCTTGCACAATTACAACTGCTCATTGGAAATCAGGACTGGCCGGCACCTGATAGGCACAGGAAGAGCTTGTGAAAGATTCAGATACTTGTCATGGACTGACCCATCTTGGCTTCCAGGCTAGAAAGGCAAAGCCAGGAGCTAGGGAGAGCACTCTCATCCTTCCTTCCCTACTACCGCCACTTCCAGTTTAAAACCGCTTTATTCGCTTATGTAACTTTTTGTCCTGTCATAACGACCTTGGAGTCGTATTTTGCCTTTTAGGATCCCTTGGATTCTGTGTTTCATCTGGATTCTCTTCCCTTTCATTCTTAGCAGCCCAAGTAAAAGGTGGAATCAGTAGGTGATTCCACCTCAGTGGAACCCAGTATCAGAGAGGTGGGGAATAGGAGTATGATTCTGGGGGTTTTAACCCTAAGGTCATTTCTCACTCTTACTGGTCACAATGTATGAAAAATTGCAGCGTCACTCACTTTCTGTTATAGATGGGCCGTGGGGAAGGGGACTCTCCTAGCAGTCCCTCCAAATTTCCTGTAGCTAAAGGAGGGTAACTTTTAGCACCATCAGATTATTAGATCTCTGCCCAAGTCCACCTTTCTTTGTATATAGAGCCACTTTCTTTTTTAAAAAAAGATGTCTGTGATATCATTTGTTATTATCTCACCTAAATTTCCTTCCTCCCATCTCCCAGCATTACATCTAACAAAGAATTTTTATTTTTATTTTTTTGCTTTTTGGAGGGAAGGCAGGGCAATAGGGTTTAAGTGACTTGCCCAAGGTCACATGGCTAGTATTTTGTGTTAAGTGTCCAAGGCCAGATTTGAACTCAGGTCCTTCTGACTCCAGGACCGGTGCTCTATTCACTGCACCACCTAGCCACCCAAAGAATTTTTTTTAAGAAAGAAAAAGGGAAAAAGAAAAAATATTCAGCAAAACCAAACAATATGCTAAAAAAATCTTGTAGTGATCCACACCTGTGGACTCTCCACTTCTGCAGAGTAGTCAGGGGAGATATCTCCTCATGTCTTTTCTTCCTCAGGACCAAGCTTGTTCTTTGTAATTTTGCAACAGTCCTTTTCTGTTGCATTTTGGTGTTCCTTCTTTTCTTTAACACTGTTGTAGTCATCGTTGTGTATATGTTTTTCATGGCTCTTCTTACTTCATTTTACATTAGTCTGTGTAAGTCTTCCCATTCTTGTCTATATTCATCACATTCGTTGTTTCTTTTAGCACAGTAATATTCCATTACATTCATGTACCACAATTTGTTTAGTCATTTGATGGGAATTTTCTTTGTTTCCAGTACTTTGCAATTCATTTTCCAAAGCATTTACACTTCCATTATCTTATTGAACCTGGTAACAGCCTTAAGGAGGGAGGGAGAGGCGGGAATTATTACCTCCACTTTGTAGACAAGAATAAAGCCCAGAGAAGTGACGTGACTGGTTGAAGGTATCATTGAATATTGCTAACGGAGCCAGGTCTCTTGACTGTCATCCCCATGATCCTGAAACCGTCCTCCGGTCCTTGACTATCCCCAGAGTGGGGACGAGTGGCAAATTAACCTCAGAGGTTCTTCACTTCATCTGTCTGGTCCCAGGAAACAGACTAAAGACAACTAATAATGATTCGATGAAAATCTCCAAGCAACACAAAGGTTCAGAAGTCCCGAATGAGACTGGCACAGCAAAACTAATGCAGCAGAGGCATTTGGGCAGCCCCTTAGAGCACTCTGCAACTGAACCTGGTACAAGTGGCATTGAAAATGGGCTGTAGCTCCTAACCCCCATGGGGCAGACTGTGAACCTTTGTTATTGTGTGAGCACATTCCATGTGAGTACCTGTGCCCCTGTTTATTGCTGTGCAGCCGTGTGATGGAGGGATGAATGATACAGTAGACTTCATGTCTGAGCTGCTCAGAGTTAAAGGCTATTAGAATAAAAATGTACTGTCAGCTGGTTACAGAAGAAGATAATGCCTCCTGGTGGGAATCTTCAGGGTGCATGGGGAAACAGCATAAAGTACAAAAGGAAGAGTTTCTTTCTGCAGTTTCTGTCATATCTGGAATTTACTGATTCATCACCATCCAGTTCCATGTTGTAAGCAAGATGTTCTGGGTCAAGCCCCCTAGTCATTGGCATAGACCCTCATTAGCAGCTAGGAGACTCTGTCAGTTATGGAAACCCAGAGACCCTTGGAAGGGGAATGGAATTTTAGCTTGTTTCCTTATGAATCCCTGTTCCCCACAATACATACATATACAATGTTACCTTTGGCTCAGAGCCTAAACAACTTCACTCCAAAAGACAGTTAACTCTTAAGTTATTGACCATTTGCCCTGGATCCATCCTATACAGAAAATGCCCCCTTGCCACACATTATGGGAAGCCAAGGTGTCTTCTCGGTCTCTACCTCTCAAGTGAACAATTAAGAAATTTAATGGCTGTCCTGAGTGTATGCTCCTGGTATAGAGGGAAACTTAGAGGAAAGAGGAGTCCCAAGCAGCTCCAACTCATCCTTAGTGAGGTGAGCTCCAGAAAAAGGAAAGGACTAGAAAAGCCTGAACTGGGTCTAGGGCAGGGCCTCTCTACTGTGCCATCCTCATATAGCTCCTTTAAATTCTACTCCATGTCACTCTGTATATTTGTGCTCTTGTGATGATAAAACTACTCTAATTCGTATGACACTCCATTTGCCATACTGTTTCCATGTTGATTGTTATTATTATCTCAGTTTTGCAGATGAGGCAGCTACAGCCCAAAGTCCTTCTGGTCAAAGCATATCTGAAGAATATTGTGTTCAGTTCAGGTTCCACATTTAAAGAAATTGTGGCATTGTCAAGCTAGAGGGGGTTCCAGAGGAGGGCAAGGTGAACAGTGAGAGGACTGGACTGCAAAGAACCAACTACTTTAAAATATTATTTTAAAAAATTCTTTATAGAGAGAACAGAAAACTACTTCTATCCTTGTACTTGGGGAATTGAACAAGAATGGGGGTGAAAGCTGTGGTTGTGCGGATTGAAAGAGGACGGGCAAGTCTTTGATGGATAGTTCCTTCTAGCTCTAAATCTATCAGTCTGATCTCTGACTAGGAAACCTCTGTGGCCCCTTCCAGCTCTAATTTTCTGTGATTAAATGTGGACCCAGAATGTCCGCTTGGACAAACTCAGTTTTCCTATACAGGGTATTGCATTTAAATGTGTATTTTGCACATCGAGTGGCAGGATCAATGTAGCCTACCAGAAACTGCAGCTGTTTCCATAAATCATGTGTTATTAACACTGTCTAGAAGGTCATACAAAGAAACCAACAGGCCCCCATTCGGTATGAATCATGTTGTTATAGAAACCCACATTTGGTATTCTACTTGGCGGTAAAACCCAAACTTCATTCTCTAAATATATTGTCACATCAGTGTGCTGTGGATGCGTCCTCGAGCAATAGGGACATACATCAGCTGCACCACATCTCTGCCAAGACACTGTCACGGGGCTTTGTGAGGCTCCCAAAAGCAGAGCTGAATTCTGGATTCAAACAAGCCCATTTGGCACCATTATTGCGTCTCTGGGCCTAAGAAGTTGAGTATGTGTCCTCACATCTCCAGAGAGTTCTCGTGAACAGTAAAGCCCACCTTTGCCCAAGCCTTCCTCCTAACTGTTGATTCTTTTTTCTTGACTGCAATTAGATTTTAGAAGTTCTTCAGCTTGAGATTTTAGAAGTAAACTCTCTGGTCCCTGGGGTTCTCCCTGCTTAGTGATGTTGTTCAGAGTATGAAATAGCCAAGAATAAATGATTTTCTATTTTAAAAAATAATGTTGATTTAGCAATTTGCATAAAAGAACTCATTTATGTCTACTGTAGTCCTGTGAAGTAGGCACTATACATTTTAGAGATATTGAGATTGAAGTTCAGAGAGGTTTAGTGACTTGCCCATAGTCACACAGCTAATAAGTGTCAGAGGCAGTATTTGAATATTTTGAATATGAGTAGATTTTCATTAACTTTTCCTTACCTCTCATCTGGAATATTATCATATCTTCCCCCTTTCCCTTTTTCCCCCCTCAATGAGGCATTTTTTTCCTTCCTATTGGAGAAACCCTTTTAACAAATAATGCATAGTCAAACAAAACTATTTCCACATTGGCCACATCCAAAAATGTATATGTCATTCTGGAACTTGAGTTTGTCATTCCTCTTAAGGAGGCAGGCAGCATGCTTCATCATCAGTACTCTGGGATTAGGGTTGGTCATTGCATTGATCAGAATTCTTTCAAAGTAGTTTGTCTTCAAAATCTTTTTGTCTTTCTATAAATTATTCTGATTCGGCTCACTTCACTCTGCATTAGGCCATATTAAAGTCTCCTCAGATTTCTCTGAAACCATCACTTTTATTATTTCTGATGGGGCAGTGAGGTGGTGCAGAGGCCAGAGTGCCACCCCTGGAGGCAGGAAGACCTGAGTTCAAATTTGGCCTCAGATGCTCCCCAGGTATACGACCTTCCAGGGGATCATTTAACTTCTGTTTTCCTCAGGTTCCTCAACTAAATTAGAGATAATGGCACCTCCTTTCTCAGGCTGTTGTGAAGAACAAATTAGATAATATTAGTGGTTTTTCTGTTTTTGTTTGTATTTTGAAGCTCTTTAGCACAGTGCCTGGCACATAGTAGGTGTTATAGAAATGCGTTTGATGATGATGATGGTGGTGGTGGTGGTGGTGATGGTGATGGTGATGGTATTGGTATTCTATTACATTCAGATACCATGATTTGCTTGGCTATTTCCCAGTTGTTGGTTAATCCTTTAGTTTCTGGTTCTTTGCAGTTTACAAAAAGAGTTGCTATAAATATTTTTGTACATATAGTTTCTCTTGTTCTTTCTTTTATCTTCCTCTGAGTGCTGAGTCAAAGGACTTTGTGGGCATATTACTTTCCATAATGACTGAACCAATTTCACACCTCCACCACCAGCATTTAATGTGCCTGTTTCCCCACAGCCCTTCTAACAAATGTCATTTTCCTTTTTTGTTTTTTTTTCAACTTTGCCATTCTGAAGGGTGTGAGCTAGAACCTCAGAATTGCTTTAATTTGCATTTCTCTAATTAGTAATTTAGAGCATTTTTTTCACATAGATGTTGATAGCTTGAATGTGTTCCTTTGAAAAATGTCCATTCATATCTTCTGACCATTTATCAATTAAAGAATTACTCTCATTCTTATGAACTTGAATGATTTTTTGGAATGGTATCTTGGAAATGAGACCTTTATCAGAGAAACTTGCTAGAGATATTTTCCTCCCAGTTAACTGTTTCCCTTCTATGTTTTAATTTTGTATAATCAAAATTGGTCATTTTATCTTTTGCAATCCTTTTTACCCCTTGTTTGGTCATGAACTCTTACCTTGCCCACCAATCTGAAAAAATATCCCTTATTCCTCTAATTTGTTCATAATGTGGACTTTTAAAAATCCAAGTCATGTATCCATTTGGAGTTTTATTTTAGAATATGTCATGAGGTATTGATCTAAACCAGATTTTTGCCATCTCTCACTGGTTTTTATCAAATAATGAATCTTTGCCCCAGTAGCTATGGTCTTTGAGTTTAACAAACACTAGCCTACTATTTTTATTTGTTTTTGTATCTTGTGAAACTAATCTGTTTCACTGATCACCCTCTTTATTTTTTAACCAATCAGTTTTAATCAAATTATTTTGATGATTACTGCTTTGTAATGAAGTTTGAGATCTGGTGTTCTTGGGTCTCCTTCCTCCCCACTTTATAAAAAAAAATTATTTCCCTCGAGATTTTTGAACTTTGGATCAAATTGGTTTCATGCAAGAAGTCCTTTTTTTTTTTTTTTTTTTTGACCTAGAAACAGAAATATGAAATAAAGTGATTTTTAGCCCCTG
Source organism: Pseudochirops corinnae (assembly GCA_028646515.1). Classification (NCBI taxonomy): domain Eukaryota; kingdom Metazoa; phylum Chordata; class Mammalia; order Diprotodontia; family Pseudocheiridae; genus Pseudochirops; species Pseudochirops corinnae. Next base: position 236,731,527 of record CM053585.1, on the reverse strand, counting down.
CCAATGTTCTGGGGTTTTTAGATGGGACATAAAGTTCCTATTAATTATAAGCCTTAGAAATTGTTCCCCTGTGGTTTTTAGTGATCCAGTTGGTAAAGGACCAGGCTTGTATGGCCCCAAGCATACATGCTTGGGATGAAGCCTTAGGTATCCTGAAGAGAAATGAGAAAGAAGGGGGAAGGAGAGGAAGAGGACTCTGCATTCGGGAAGCCTGCAGGAAGCCTACATTACCCATCTCTCCACTGAGCTCTTCAGACGTGTAAGACTTGGATGGAGCCACAGTTCGAGGGTGATTGCTGGAACTCTTGTTTCTCTGATAAAACTTAGTAAAAATTCTCAATTAGCTATAGATTCCTACAGGCTGGTCAACATAAGGGCTAGTTCCTACTTAGTTCCTTTGTGGAGAAGGAACCTAGGGGTGGCTAGGTGGTACAGTGAATAGAGCAGTGGCCCTGGAGTCAGGAGGACCCAAGTTCAAATCTGGCCTCAGATACTTAACACGTACTAATTGTGTGACCTTGGGCAAGTCACTTACCCCCAACTGCCCTGCCTTCCCCCCTCCAAAAAGCAAAAAAATAAATTAATTTGATTTAAAAAAAGAAAAGAAAAGGAACCTATACTCCAGAAGCCCAAAGACAGTAGAATCAAGGAGACAGGTGCAGCTATAATCCATTGTAGCATGCCCAGTCTACAAAGGAAAAGTTCTGGATTGAAATGCTCTACCACAAATCCATCAGGTCTGTCTCACACCAACCTCGTCAGCAGGTATTAGTTCTCACAGTTCTGGAGACCACTATTACTTTGATCATCTTTCTCTTATGTATTTACAGATTTCTTATGGATTGGATTTGTGTCACCTACCCTCCCCCAATCCCAAATCAGACTGAATATTCCCTAAGGATTAGGACTATATCTCCTCTTTAAAAAATAGTAATCATCCTTCAGTGATTCCTATGACAGTTCCCTGAATACAGTGTAGTGACTTGAGCACCGTAAGGCCCTGTGGTGATATGGAAGGGCACTGGTCCCATTTTCAGCAGATCTGAATTTGGATGTCAGATCTGATAGCTATGAGCTGTATATCTTTAAGCAAATCAATTCTTCTCTTTAGTTTCCTCATCTATAAAATGTGGGGATAATTCTTGGAACGGTATGCCTGTTTTGTAGGCTATTATGGGGAGAGCACTGGGTTAGACTGTGTGATATATTATTAATGTGTATATGATTACTATAATTAATGATAATAGATTGTTGAGTACCTAGAACAGTTCTTTTCTTACTGCATTGGCACCTGGAAAAGTTTTTTACATATGTTTGGAGAGCTCTTTGCAGTGTGAACTCACCCAACGAGCCTGGATGGGGAGCTGGGGTCACATCTTCGTTCTAAGCCTTCAGCCCTCCCCTTAGCTCCCAGCTCAGTGGATGCCTCCATCCCCCATTTGGATCAAATGTCCACCTGCCCCAGGAACAGCTATTGGAAGCTAAATTGGATGAGTCCAGAGCCCTCTGATGTAAATGCCTACACTTATGTTTTTATTTTTCTCGTGCTAACTTTGACATGTAGCCAGTAGAATAATTATGAGTTTATTACAGTCAATTTATTATGTAGCATTTAGTGCAACATGTTTTGTTGATTACCATTACTGCCAGATTGCTAGAGGCATTTATAATCCATTGTTTTATTGAAATAGGTCTGCAGAGCACCTCCCCCATTCAGTAAACAATAAATCACTCCGTTATCCCGGCATAAAAGCCACACTACAGTCTCAAGCTGCATGAAACCCAGATTCCAGCACAGGGGCTAGAAAACCTTCCTGAAGCTGCCACAACAGGTCTCTGTCCTTTCCTCTTTGGAAAAGGCTAGTGAGAGCCGCTTGAGGTAAGCTTCTCCTGTTTGGGTAAACGTTTTAGGAGTCTGTTTCCATCTATGGGTATCTTTACTAATAGCAAAAAACTACTGTCTGGGCCCATTTTCTGTGATCTTCTCCTGTATTATCTAATGCCATTGCCCCCTGCCTGAAAGAGTGAGCTAAACCAGGTTACCTGTCTTTAAGGAAGGAGCAAAAATGCAAAAGAAGAGATGCCCCCATCTCATCTCCTTCTTTCCTTTTCCCTCTTCTGTATAGATTAGCTAACTGGCGAAGTCTTGCCTGGAAGCCCCTGTTTCTTTAGGAATTTGGCTTGTTACCAAGCTTTTCTCTTGCTCATTGAAGCCATTCTCATTAGTGCATCACACTTACATCACAGAGTTGGTTACCCCATTGAAATGACTAGGCAACTCTTCATATAAAAAAAAAAAACCCAAAATAAAACAACCAGCCATCTCTCAATATTCTGGACAAATAGAATAAAGTCATGGCATGGATAATTTTTAAAATGAATAATCCAAAAATAATTTCTATTTGGCTTCAGGGATTGGGGAAGGGGGAAGCGGTTAGGGACAACTGTTTAGCTATTTGCTTTTCAAATACTTTGTTGTCTAGTCTAACAAAAATCCATTACTAGGACTAAAAGGCTTTGCGGTAGAATTTGACAATTCAATCAATGCTGAAAGCAGTGGGCCTTTTTATTTGATATATTTAAGGAATGGCCTAAAAAGGAAAGCCACATAATTTAACCAGAGAAACCTGAAGAAGTCAGCATGGCACAGTAATGGAGACAGTAGTGACTGGAGTCAGAGGGCCTGGATTCAAATCTTGACTCTGACATTTATAAGTTGTCTGACCTAGGGCAAACTATCACTTCCCTGAGGCCCAGTTTCTTCATCTGTAAAAGGAGGAGGTTGGCCTACATGGCCTCTGTGGTCTCCATATCTCTGGCTTCAGATATATGATTCTCTGATTACAAATGGGTCATAGGAGACAACAAAAGAAGTTTCCCAATGAATCCTTGACATCTTCCAAATAGGGTCACCTACTGACCTCCCCCACACTGGGGCCAGGACTAATCCTTTCCCAAGACTTGTGAAGGGCAGGGAACAGAGGCAACCAATGCTGTCTCTAGAAGCCCAAGGCATGATTGTCTTCACTTCCAAGAGTATCCGCCTCCTAAAACCATACTCTGAAGCATCTCAGGCAACTCTGGCTGCCAGGGCAGCTAACTTAGAAGGGGTAGTAACTTCTGACTCAGTACTCATGTTGTGGTATCACATCTAGGGCATGGCTAGGTTCTGGCAGCTTCTGGATCAAAGATGTTAAAGTATTTTACAGGGAGGGAAGGAGTCACACTTAAGTGGATCCAAAGGTTTCCAGCTTCTAAGGTCATAAGCAGGGTGACACCATTCAACCAGGAAAATGTAAGCTTTCAGACATAGTAGGTCCAGGGGCAGGGAAGAGGAGTCGTGAAAGGGGCAGGGCAGGGTGAAGGAGGTATTTAGAGAAAGGAATATACCTAGAAAATAGATAATGTTATACGAAGACTAAGGTCAGAAAAATCTGAGATTTTTTTTTCTGTACTACAATAAATATTATAATTGATGTTACAGGAGGCCTCCCCCTACCTTTTTTTCTTTTCTTTTCTTTTTTTTTTTTTTTTTTTTGCCATAATGCATTCTTTAAAACTGTATGTCATGAAACAATTTTCATAAAGTAGGTTCTATTTTCTCATAGGAAAGAACATTACCATTGGGAGTTGTATTCTTGCCCAAGGACATAGCCCAAGATATATTTTAAGTATGACTAATAATGTCATAAAGGGACAAAATACAACAATTCTAAGTGTCTATGACCATTCGTGCTTAAAATCTTCAAGAATCTGATTTTGGCCATGGGGTTATTCTGTCTGTATAGTGGCAACCACACTGGCATACCCAGGATGGCTGCGAGCACAGGTTTTTAGATCTGCTTTACTAGGAAAGAAAGCTGTTTAAGGGATAAACAGTCTTTTTTTAATTACATTCATTAGTTCAGGGGAAAAGTAAGCACCTTCAGCTTCAGAGAAAATACAAGCAGAGAAATAAAGACCAACATACGGGGCTCTGACTGTCTGAATCAAAGCAATATTTCTATATACTTTACATATATCCCTGGATCGAGAGAGCCTTTACCTCTGAGCAGTCAGGGAGCTCTGAACATATGACCACTCAGAATCTCAACCAGGGAATCAATCACGAGATCCTCCAAAGCAAAATACCAACTCAGAGTATATATGAAGTCTGTTGAAAAAGATCACAACCCCAGCCTCACCTTAGTAGAAGATCTTCATGAATTACCAGTCATCAGGCATTTGAACCCTGTGAGCACTTATACTCAGTATGCTTCCAGGAGTAGAGATTGTAAGATTTAAAAATGGAAAAGACTTACAACAAGGAATGTCAAAGCTGGGAGGGGGCTTATAGACCATCTACGCCAGCCTCCTTATTTCACAGAGAGGGCAGCTAAATCCTGGAGAGGTTAAATCCTATAAAATGGATACAATTGTATGTGTTTTTATTATGCAAAGTGCCCCAGTATACTGTAAAGTATGACATTAATACCTAACAATTGCAGCTCAACTGTATCATAAATTCAGCATAATAAACATTACTTTTCAATTTCCCTAAAATATTAGAGATCAGAACTAAATCCAAGCCTCTCAATTGCTGCAATAAGGTCTCTTAACACCTTTTTAAAATTTTTGAATGACCTAAATCTTAAAAAAAAAAAAAAAAGCTGTCCAAAGAAGGATGAAGTGATACTTTCCATCCCCCAATAATAAATGTTCCTGTAGCAAAAGCAATCAGTCATTTCATTGACTGTAGAATAACCTCCAAGGCCAGGTTGTTTTTGGTGATGATTATGGTGGTAGACCTTTCTCCCACTGAGAATCATTGTGTTTAGTGAAATTGAACCAGCATTCCTCCCCTTACATCCCACTTTTTGTTGTTTTTGGGTTTTTTGCTTTTTTGGAGGGGGAAAGGCAGGGCAAATGGGGTTAAATGACTTGCCCAAGGTCATATGGCTAGTAAGTGTTAAGTGTCTGAGGCCGGTTTTGAACTCAGGTCCTCCCAACTCCAGGACCCATGCTCTATTCACTGTGCCACCTAGCTGCCCCCACATCCCACTTTTCATAGAAAAAAAAAATGTTACTTGGTGTTATAGTCTCAGAACAGTTCCTCAACTACATCATTACATTATTTTTTAAATCTTATTTAATATTTTTCCCAATTACACATAAAACCAGTTTTAACATTTTTTTTTTTCAAATTTTGAGTTCCAAATTCTCTTCCTCATTCCCCTCCACCTCATTGAAAAAAGCAAGCAATTTGACATAGGTTATACATGTATAGACATGCAAAATATATTTCCATACATTATTACTTTAAAGTATCTGTGATTCTGTGAGACAAGATCCACTCTCCACTGACTGATGTAGATCACACCCTTCTCTTCTCCCCACTCCCCCTGGGCTAATTAGATCTTTTAAGAGTTACTTTAGACCCCCCCCCCCCCCCCAAATCACTATCTTGTAGCTGACTTGCTTGTGATGAGCCTCTCCACAGTTGGACTCGTTGTTGACCCACGAACTCAGAAGCCACCAGGCCTGTCTGTATATGTGACCTTTTCTGCTGAGTGTCAGACCTGCCAGAGTTTGCCCTCCACAGGCTAAGGTTTAAGAATATAGGGTCATGTTTACTCCATGATGAGTTATCTGAAGAGGACTTTTCACAGAGGACCCATTTCACCGTCAGACCAAATAAGCCATTAGCTGCCAGCAAGGCTGGCAGAGAGCTGTGATTTATTCTTCATTCCCCAGTGGGAAGCCATCAGGCAGTGACCAGGTCATGAATGCCTATCCTAGACTTGACTGAGTGTATAACACAGCAAGCTGACCCTGGTGTGTCACTGTTACCTTCCTGATATAGCAGTAAATATTACTATAGACTCACAGATCCAAAGCTGGAAGGCATCTCATCCAGAACTCTCCTTTTATGGAGGAGGAAACTGGGGCCTAAGGAGGTTATATAACTTGCCCAAAGTCAGGCAGGATGTGTCAAGAGGTGGGATTTGAACCCTAGTCTTTTGCTCCTTGAGCCAGTTCTTACTCCCCCACAGAGCCAAAGCCTCTTTACCAGGCAGCTTTGATGGAAGGCCCCAAATTGCTTTACTGGGGAAGTCCATCCTGAGTGTCAGAAAAGAAGCCTGAGATTTAAAGATGCTCTCATATGACTAGGAATAAGCTTTTGATGGACCATCAGCTGAGCCCAGCATTCAATAATAGCAGGCGTGTGTCTGGGAAATTGTTTGGCACTTTTTGGGATCCCAAGCTGCTCCCTGATGCACAAGCCCATCTCTTTAACATCAGTATTCTCCCTGGGAACGCAGCTGCCAGTCACAGAATGCCAAGCTCTCAGAAGAATCCAAATTTCAGGTGACCCAAAGGGCAATGAAGAGATACATAATGAGTATAAGTAGGTTGCTGTAGCACATTATCAACAAAGGCTCATACACACACACACAAACAGCATGAAAACATAATCGGATACATAGGACCATAAAAGAAAGGGGGCTAGGCATGTAGTAAAAGCAAAGTAAAAGGTGGACAGCCCCGTTTTGTTATACAAGGATCCACAAAGTACTCAGATCTAGAGGAAGTCTTCCATTGTGTTGGGTGGATTCTGTACAGAGGAGGATTTGTGGAAAGATCGGAACAAGAGTCATCCAGGTAGAAAAAGCATGGAAACATTGCAGCAGAGGGAGTGGCCATCCCTCTACCCCCCAGGGATCAAAGCTCCGTTGAAAAGTGCAGCAAGCACTCATAATAACTCACATGTAAATAGTGCTTTAAGGTTTACAAAGCTCTTTCCTCAGGATAATAGTATGAGTTTGCTAGTGTGTGGATCATTACTCCCATTTTACAAATGAAAGGCCAAGTGGCAGAGCCAGCCTTCGAGCTAAGCTTTGGCTAGGCCTTCTCCCCTGTGCCATGCTGCCCCAGGTTGCAGCATGTAGATTGCACAGCTTTCAACTGACTTATTAAACCATATAAGGGTCCAAAAATCAGACTCAAGAAGCTGCAGCCATAGAAAATGTACCATTCTTTGCAGTCATCCTAGAAGCCTTTATTTTTTTAAAAAAAATTAATATATTTTTAAGTATAATAAATTTTTAAATATATCTTTAAAATATAAATAAATAAAATAAGTAAAAATAAAAAGCCTTTATTTTTGAACTTTGATCAAACTTGGAAAAAAGTCCTTTTTTTGTTGTAATTTTACCGTGATTTTCCCTGCAACTGTCACTCTCTTCACTCATACCCTGTTTCTCTTTCTCTGTGATTCTCTTTGTTTCTCTGACTGTCTCTGTGACTGTTACTCATAGTGATTCATCATCAGCTGCTAGGAGAAAGTCTGAGCTGTTGAAATACCTCAGTTCAGGATGACTCTCATTTAAGAGCATTAGCGTGACTGCTTCTCACTGGCTGCCGGTCACCTTGGCATCTGATTGGGTTTGTGAAGTTTAGTCACTCCCTTGGACTAGGTATTGAGAACAGTAATTGTGACCTCTTCATCTTCTTAGTAGTTCCTGGGACTGGGTTTGCATCTGCATTTGAGCTTTCGTCTCCTCAGGATGTCTGTGCCAATCCTGGCCACTGGGTGGCATCACTAACATATCTTTTCCCCCCCAACTGGGAAAGAGGACAGTCAAGGGATAATGGAGAGCTAATGCTCAGGACAGAGCAGAACTCTGGTGATCCAAGTGAGATAGGTGTGCCACCTCTCTGAGACCCTCAGGGCAGGAGCTGGCATTGCAGTCACGCTGGAAGTTCCACGGAGCACATGGAGTGTGTATCAGTGAGCCAGGATGTGCGTGTCCTCCAGTTGTAGGATCACAGACTTCAAGCATTGGCAGAGGTCTCAGCTGCTTCTAATCTAACTCATCCACAAAAGGAATCCTCACTGTAACACACTCAACCAGTGTATAACATACCAGCCTTTGGTTGAAGACATCCAAGGACGGGCCCTGCCACCTGTCAAAACAAGAGGTGTTTGTCGGCTGTGATTGTTAGGAGGTTTTTCTGACATCAGGCCTCAGTTGCCTCTTTGTAACTTCCACCCTTTGCTCCTGGTTTTGTCTGCACACACCCCTCTCCAGCCTTCACTAGGCAAAACACCCTTAGTTCCTTCAACCAAGGAATTGTCTATGTCTGTGTGTTTGACACATTCCCGGGGGCGGAGGAGTTAGAGGTTAAACCTTGTCCCTCATAGCCAAGTGTGTGTAGCTAAGAAGAGTCAGTGGGAAAGGGGACGTGTGTTTTCCACCAAAGGCTGGCTCTTTTTGGCCAGTGGCCCCGGCTCTCACCTCAGCCTTCAGTCAGTTTATGTCCCTGGAGAGTAGCAGGTGAATCTGACATCTCCAGTCACAGGGTACAGTGTCAAAGTTTGGGGATGATAGTGGCGGTGATGACATCCAGCACTTCTCCGTCACTTCACAGCAGCACAGCTGAGTAAGGAAGACTCTTTGATTATTCAGCATTTGAGATTTTTCTAAGTTGTGCCCCTATCTGCCAGTTTTTCCCATTGGCTTAGGTGATAAGAAATGGTGTATTTGCTCTGGACTCTCCTGTAGATTGTGCGTTCCCAAGTGCCAAAATCCTTGCTATATCCTATGAATTTCAACTCGAGAAATATCTCCTATGTTGTTTCTTGGAATTTTGTAACACAGATGACGGTGATGCTGGCCAGTGTTTTTCCCTGGGGAGAGAGAGGCTACATTATCTGTCACCCAGACTACGGGAGTCCAATCCCATCCTTTTTGCCCCAGCAGAGGGAGCCTGCAGGAGCGTGAGTGCTTGGGGCCAGACGGGGGCAGTGTTGCCTCACACAGCCAAGAACAGCTGATCCATCACTCCTTTGGTCTGTCTAGTGAGCTCTATGGTAAATAGGGGGAACCAGAACATTCTCTTGTAGAGTAATGTTGTGGTTTCTGTTTAAGTGACATTGGGCCTGTGGAAATGACTGATGCAACTTCCTGCATACTGATATGCGCTTCTAATACGTCTTTGGGCATGTAGACTCAGAAGGACGTAGATTTAGAGCTAGAAAAGGCCATATAGATCAGATAGTCCAGTCATTTCATTTTAGAGATGAAGCCTGAGGCTTAGAAAGTGCATGAGACTTGCCCAAGGACAGCTAGTAAATGGCAGAACAAGAATTTGAACTTAGGTCTTTGGTCTTCAAATATATTCTTTTTTCCAATGTACCAGGAGTTCTTAACCTGGAGCCCAAAAATTGTTTTGGTAACTCTTTCAGTATAATTGTTTACCTTTGTAATCTTACATTTATGCTTTTTTTTGGGGGGGGGGGAAGGTAGGGCAATTGGGGTTAAGTGACCCGCCCAAGGTCACATGGCTAATTTTGGGTTAAGTGTCTGAGGTTGGATTTGAACTCAGGTCCTCCTGACTCCAGGGGTGGTGCTTTATTCACTGCACCACCTAGCCGCTCCCATTTATGCATTTTAAGGCATTATGCTGAAGAGATGTTCATAAAGTTTCATCATCTTGCTGAAGGAAAACATGACAAAAATGAAGGTTAAGAGCCCCTGCTTTACACTAAGCTTCCTCCTTGAGCTTTTTCTGCTGGATTCTAGAAATACCATCTGCATTAATTTCCTTTAAAATAGACACCCAACATCCATTTTCTTTAAGTATGTGCACCTCAAGCTGGTAACTAGAGAAGCTGGGGAGCCTACTCAGAGTATGGTCCTGGTACCATCATGTATCTTGCAACTCAGCTCCCAGAGTTATTTGAGTGTCACTTATACCAAATAAAAAATTATATGACATTTCACAAAGTGCTCTCACATTTTGTCATTTTCTCATTTGTCACAACAGTCTTGTGAGGAGGCAGAGCAAGTAGTAGAATCTCCATTTGTGGATGAGGAAACTGAAGTCTTGAAAAGGGAAGTGACCTGCCCAGAGTCACCCTGATAGACAGTGATAGAGCCATGATTGAAATCCAATATCCCTGATTTCTGTCCCACGACTCTTCACCATACCACCCTATGTCTTTTCTGAAATTCTTTTTCTGATTAACTTCTGGTTTGGGACTATCTTGGGCATATTTCTCATGGGGATATCATGCTAATCCAACAAATTTGATCGTGATCAAAAAATAGGTTATTGAAGCAAATTCCTAGCTCTTGTTGGGAGAGTTCCTGCTCCCTATAGGACAGACGACATTTCACATTTGAATTGAGATGGAAGAAGGCATTCAGACCTTCCAAATCCAAGCCAAGGCCAAGGTCTCTTGTGACGCTGAGCTTTTCCCCATCATATCTTTTGGTGGTTTTTCGGTTTACTATTTTATCTTCAGACAGCCAGGGAAGAAGCCTTACTTCTTCTGTATGGTGTCTCCTGAAATGAGCGTTTCCTTCGAAGTATAATTCTTTCATCTAGTATCCTGTCTTTTCAGCCTGAAGGTGATTCTTAGCCAGTTCACTATTTAAAACAATAGGGGCTACGTCTGCATAACATGTTATAACCATTCAAACACAGCTCAAGGATACTTTTGCCTTTTCTCTTATGTGAATAAGTAGTTCTCCCTTTGGGGAACAAATTTAGTGTGACTTTTTGTGGGAATCTCATGACCCATCCTCTTATTCAATCAAATCCAACAAGCATTTCTTCAGTACCTGGTATGTACAAGTCATTGTGCTATCAATATAAAGACAAAAAAAGTCTCTGGTATAATGAAGCTTATATAGTCTTCTTCTGCTCAGTGCTAAATAAGTGAACAGATCCTGTAGTCTTTCACCTTACAGAGATGCAAATAGACAATAGGGACAATCGTAGGAGGTTAGTTTTCTTTCTTGTGTAGTTTTTAACAGATTTCTGTTGCAGGCCTTGCCTCAGGGAAGATACCACTCAGGAACCATATCTCTTTCTCTGCTTCCTGGCATACATAGCCTGGCTTCTGAGAGCTTCAGGCCACAGGCTGGCTCTGTCCTTGATCACACTTGGCTGACACTCACTGGCCTGTTTTTAGGGAAACTGGAGGTCCTGGTTGCTTCATCATCTTATGGGACATGAATAGAACTCTGGGTCAAATCAGGGTTTCACACAAAGGTATGAATATGGGATTAACTGTCTAGACCCTCTGGATGCCAACAAGGATCATGAGATATTGGTTACCCAGACCCCTCAAAAAAAATTTAAATGGAGGATTCACTGTGCTTTACTCTGACTTGCCCTTCTTCTGCCTCCTATGGTAGTGTACTAAAAACTTAACTTGTAAAAGGTCAGAAACCTAATAATATTTGCAGTTTTTTAAAAATCAGTACTCTTAAGGCTGACCTTTCACCCCCTTTACAGGAACAATCTCAAATTGGAAGATCATGTGATGTAACCTATACTTGACAATGATTCATTGGCTATCCTGTCCCATTGTGATTGGGGCCAAACTGACATTAAGCTTCCTGGGACCCCTGCCCTAGTTTTTCTTTCTGTCTAAATGCATCTTAACCTCTGAAATGGAAAACTGTCACTCTGCTTTTTCTGAGGCCCCTTCTATTTTTAAATGTTCAATTTTTCTTGCTAAAGAGAACCTAGACATACCTGGTTGGCTATTAATGAATGGGATTTTCTCCTCTCATCCATTTTCTCAGCTTTTAGTACTTTTGTGCCAACTCAGTGTTCACAACATTTGAAATCTCTAGGGCAGTGGTTCTCAACCTGTGGGTTGTGACCCCTTTGGGGGGGGGTGTCGAACAACCCTTTCACAGGGGTCACAGGGGTAGGTGGGTTCTCCCACATGCAGATACACCCACATACGAGTGTTAAAGAATCCCGGCATTAGGAAGGTTGAGAACCACTGCTCTAGGGGAAGGCTGGAGACCAATATAGGGAGAAGAGGATATGGTGGAGGGGAGAAGAAAGGAAAAGAGGTGGGGAAAGAAGGGAGGAAGGGAGGGAGAGACACACACACACACACACACACACACACACACACAGAGTTCCTAGTCAGAAAGACATAAAGACATGCAGATTGTGAGCAGCTAGTGTCTCTTATTCATCGACTTGAGACCTATATTTGATATCAGGGAAGGAAGCAGTCACTTGCCTACTAGTCCAGCAGAAGAAAAGAATTGTGTTGATGAATGAAAAAGAGTGCTGATTTCATTTATTTATCTCAGGCATTTTACTTGTGTGGGGAAGCAGAAATAGGCATTCTATTTAGCAGAGTCACTCTTGAGCTTCTTGCTGAATGGGAATTCTTCTGCTCTATTATAGATTATCAGCTTGGAAAGGCATGTTTTAGTTCCTAAACTACTCTTTCATGCCCTCCAAAGAGGGTAGAGGAAGTGATGACAGTATCTTCTTGGGTGAGAAAGTAACTAAAAATTTCACAAGAGATTCAGTGGTTTTTGGTTTTTCTTTTCTATATAGGTTTGTAAAATTCTGGTACAAAGTGAATCTTTTAAAAATTTTTACTGCATTTTCCCCAAATAATTTACATGATCACTTGGGGGGTGAAGTAGTGATCTCTTGAGTCCAAAAGCATGATTCCATTCTATTTGTTACCTCTTTACTAACAGTCCTGGAACCAAATGGTAACAAAATGATGAGGTTGATTGATAGATTGATTTGTTGGACTCTGATACCACTGACCTGAAGCTATCCAACTGGTAAGAGGCAAAAAAAATAAAAAAAAAAATCGGGATATGAATTGGCTTTTATCCCAACCAGAAATAGAACTTGATGAGCAAATGAGAAGTAGAGATCTAGCATATTTTTTGGAGATGTGTAATGTCTTCCCAGATGTCTTAGATTATCAGGCAAAATTGACTCTGCCAGAGATGGAATTCTCTCCTGTGAGAGTTCTGAGGCAGCAGAGGAGAAGAAATTCTATGTTCTTGGACGAGGCCAAAATATGACTGAATTCTAAATTGTCAGTTTCCATTGAAAGGATAGATGAAGGGGACATGGAGGAGTTAGAAGCAGATGATTAGAAAAGTGATGACTTTCTTCTCTGAATTCCAGAATGCTTTGAATCTGAATTAACTTATGTGTGTGGAAATTCTGAGGAGGATTTTTTAAAAGAAGATAGGGAACTGAGAGAATTAAAATAGAATTCAACCCCGTGCCTGTTTGCTGCTAGATAGTACAGATTTCTGACTGGCTTGGCTATACTTCCTTCTTCTGAAAATGAAGGGTTTCAAATAAAAAAAACAAGTTAAAACTTGAAAAAATTCTGGCAAATAAAGTTGGACCTGGGATTTTTAGCTAGAAGAATCCCCCCAAATTAATTCATATACTGATAATGATCAGTTTTGAGTTCGAAGACTCTGATTGAGCTTAGTTTCTTGGAGGAGAAGAAAGAGTAGTATTGGTTCCACTCTCTTTTTAATGCCTTCTAGTACCCATTATCCTGTGGATGTTTGTGAGTCCTTGACTGATGGTTCCTTATTTTTTAAATAGTTCAATTTCTGTTTTTACTTAAAGATTTTACTCTTCACTTCTCTGAGGCTCTAATGATGTCCTGTCCTGACAACCCATAGAAAGGGACTGTGGCGTTCAAGGCCATCCACGCTCTGACTCCAACTTAATTCTCTATCCTTATTTCACACTATTCCCCTTCCTGTAGTCTACATTCAAGTCAAACTGGACCATCCTCCCATCCTCATCTTGTCCTCTCTCCCCTTTTTGCCTTTGCTCATGGAGTAGATCCTCTGCCTCCCCCATTCCTATTTATTAAAGACTCTCAGTTTCCTCGGAGCCTAACTCTTCTGTCTCCTCCTGTTTGGAAGGTTTATGAACCTTCCCAGCCCAACCCCACACCCACACCACCCCCCTTGCCGTTGGTCTCCTTTCTCCCATTTCCCAGAGCATTTGCCTGGACTTCTCCTTTATGCTTAACTTACTCCCCCTTATATCATAGTGATTTGTGTAATTGTTCTTTTCTCTATTTGATTGTAAACTTCTGGAGAATAGGGGTATGTTGGCCCTGTGGTTGGAAAACTCACCCCCACCCCCACCCCCCAATCCCTAAGCACATTGTCTGACAATTCAACAATTTAATTTCGCAAACGTTTATCAGGTGCCTAAGTGTAAGGCCCTGTGCCAGGTGCCAGGAATGGGAAGAGAGCGTTTAAATATTCCCTGCCCTCCAGGAGGCTACCTTCGACTGGAATGGAGCTTATATTCTATTCATATTCCGCTACACATAATAGGTAACCGCATTTAATCAGTTTTCATTGAACTGCCTTGGATCTCTGAGCTTTGGGCAAGTTTTTGCCCAAGCCCACAGCGTGCACCAGTATGTGTATCCCAGGAATCTTCTGCCCCCAAGGACAAGAGGTGGTTCACGTCCTGCTTCTGCAGAAGTGCAGGATGCCCTGTTGACTTCATTCTCTATAAATAAGATGAGGGTGAAGCTCAAACAAACAGTAGCTATGTTTTAAGCAAAACAACTTTTTTTTTCTTTTAAAATATAACCATGGAAACCTAGGATTAGCTGAACATTGATATCACCTTTTTCATCAAATGCTTTTTGGCTCATTATCCTGCCCTTACTCCACTTGAAAGCAATGAGCTCGTTGTATTTTAGAACAATGATAACACCTATAATGTTCACTGATATTTACATAGTGCTCTAAGGCTTGCAGAGCATTTTACATGTATTGCCTCATTTGATCTCCACAGCTTTATGAGGTAGGTGCTGCTTTACAGATGAGGAAATTTGAAGCTTAGAAAGTTAGACCACTTGGTCATGATTATAGAGCCAATAAGTGTCAAAGACAGCTTTTGAACCTAGACCTCTCCTGATTGAATTTCATGCTCTTTCAGTTATCCTGCTTTTAAAATCCAATGCCTAGAAAAACAGTATGGAAAGTTACAGTTACAAATCCTTGCCCCAGACCTAGAATGTGAATTACCCTAGGGCCAGAGGACCCAGCGAAGTGACTGCTAAAGATTTGATTGAAGAACAGCAAAGCCCAAAGGCTGGTCAGAGCAGGCAGATACTTCTTGCTATGGGAGAGCAGAGTCCCAGAGTTAAGAGAGGTTCCACAGGGACAACTTAGCCAGGCAGGCCTCTAGGCCAGGGTTCTGAGCTCAGTCTGCTTTGAGTCCAACAGGCGCTTTTAAGACAAAAAGGGTTTTTTTGGTTTTGTTTTGTTTTTTTAAGTTTCTTCTTTTTTGCCAGGGGCTTGAAGAAGGCTCCCAGTGGGAGAGACAGTAACTGGGTTACACTTGGCAGCTTCTCCTGGCCTCGTACTGCTCCGGGGCCTTGTGAACAAGGACAGCCAGGGTTGCTTCAGCTGGAGATGCTAATTCCCATTCCCTCTGCCCTCTGCTTAATTGTTCCACAACTCAGAAGTCATTTTTACAGTCAGGCTCTCTGATGTGGTGGGAGCATTCATAGCCTTGTGTACCAGCTTCTTACTCCTCAGCTTCTGTACTGGTTTGCCTGGGCTGTTCCTGGATGTTCTGAATCAACAAACCACAAAATATGTCTCTTTTGTTGACTTTGCAGAGCTCAAATGAAAACTGCATGCTTTCCTTGTGTGATCCTGGGCCATCTGTTCTGCAGGGCAGAGGCTCAGTGCTGAGGGAGCACAGGGGGGAGCTCTCGGCACAGGGAGTGCTGCTTTTGTTCACATGGCTCACCACAATCTGTCCTCCCTTTAGGAGATACCCAACATCCCTTACACACACACACACACATACACACACACACACACACACACACACACACACACACAAGACTCACAACAGCCCTAGGAGGGAAATGTGTGGTGGGAGGTATTATTCCCACTTTATAGAGGAAACTCAAGCCCAGAGAGGTGGCATGTCTTGCTTATGGTCACACAGCAAATTAATGACAGATCCAGGGCTCAAATCCCAAACTTCTGACTCCCTATTTCACTGGCTGGCTAGACTTTCTTATAGACCCTCAGTTTCCCTATTGGTGATATAACCATGACAAGTCCCCTAGTGAGTCATTCATGGGCTCTGCTGATTTTAAGAAAATAATAATAAAGGAAATGAATGAATGAAAAAGTATGTTAAAAAGCATAACCTAGACCTGTAATCTGAAGGATTGGGTGAAACCTGAATAAGTTCGAAACAGCAAATAAAGCAAGTTGCTTTTCCATTTGTCAGGTTTGCAAACCTTCCCTGGAAGAAGGACCTACGTCTGGCATGTTAAGTCCCCTCTTCATTCTCTGTCAGCCCCAGTAAAGCCAGGTGTGTGGGCCATGTGCCCTGACTAGGCTTGGCTCTGGCCCCAGCCCCACTCCCACTCTGTCCTGACAAGCTTTTCTTGCCTGTGGAAATGTCAGGGTGCACTCAGTAGGGATTGGAGTGGAGGCCCCTGGGAAGCTTCTATAGGACCTAACCCAGAGTACTCAGCAGCATGTGAGCTCAGGTGATTACTAGAAAGATTCCATCATTTGCTTAGCTCTGTGTAATATTACCTGTAGGATTTTGAATTGTGAGTATGAAGGCAGATTAAAAAGGGAGGCTGAAACCATCAAATTAAAGAGAATTATCAGAACCCATAAACATGGCATTCATTTATTGTGATGACTGTCTTTGTGTGGTGTTCTGGATCCATTTCTCCCCAGAAGTTATTGCGTGTATTACTTATTTGTCATTGACCCATGGCCTGCCCAGCATTGTGTTTTCTTCTTCTGTGTGACCCTAATCTTCCCAGCTAGACTAAGGGCTAGCAGGAGTTAGGCTGTGTCTTCTATTACCATCTTGCTCACAGTGCCCATCGCTGTACTAAGCATACAAGACATACACAATAAACATTGGTTGAAGGAATAAATATATTTTTGCATGTGGGTGTTGTTTTTTTTTTTAAAGATTAAAGTTAAGATTTTTGGGAAGCAAACTCATACACTTAGCCCCTGTCTAAAGAACTTTTAATGACCAGATTGGTTTTGCTGCTGTGGTTTATTTGAAAAGAAGGCCATCTCGTTCATGTTCTCCTGGAGAGCTGTGGCAGATAGGGGGGTCATGCAAGTGACCATATGAAGAAGACCAGAGCAAACAATCCTCATGAGCCTGGGGTCACCCAGTGCCTGTGGCATCAGTCGAGTAGCTGGGAAGCTGTACAAAGAAGAAAGGGGCCTCCCCAGATCTAGACAGGGGAGAACGTGACCAGTGGTAAGTGGCAGAGTCCTGAGGTTATATCATGCAAAGCCTATGTGGGTCAGGTGGTGCTGGGGGTATGCAGGCTGTAATGAGAAGCCTGGTCCAGCTCTACAGTCACCAAAGCAGAGCAGGTCACAGAATTACAAAGCACATACGTGCCTTTGAGTGTATGTGTGAGTGTACATGTGTGTACAAACTACTTTCATCATTCCTCTTCCCAGTGCAAATTACTTTTTTCTGAACTATAGCAACTTGTGTCAATATTGAGTAGAAGAAGATGCGTGTTTCTGTGAAGAGTCCGAGAATCCTCTTACTGAGGAAGAATGACTTATTTGTTAGTCAGTAACAGGCTATGGAGAAGTTTTAGCCAATTAATTGGAGATTTGTGTTGATGTGTGCTTTAACGGGCAGTGTATTTCCGAAGACCTCTGAAATAACCAGAAGAGAATCCTTGGCATACTGGTTCAATTGTGAGTCATTGTCCTAGCAGAGAATCCATTTTGCTTTCGGTTGCTTTATAACTTGACAATTAACTAATTAGAATGATATCATAAGATAATTAGAAAATTATGGTTTTTGCCCCCCAGACAGAGGCGCCATGTCATATAGCCCAAGGGCTGATTGGCTTCAAGCCAGGAATCCATGACAGCTATTCCCTTGGGCTCCACTTAGCCTTAGTGTTCTCTTAATTGTGGAAGGTCACTTAGCTTATTGCCCAGAAGTAAACAGTTCTGCTTGACTCACACACCTGGGCCAGCGGCTGTGATCACTCTGTTCATTCACGAAGGGACCCTGGTCACTATATGCCCTATGGTGAACCTGTAATCTCTCCCGGGCTTTGTATGTAGCAGTGGTTATCATACTTAGGGGCATGTGCCAGGTATCAATAGTCATCTATTCTCCTCACTTTGACCTTGCATTCCCAGACCAGGAGTCCAGGCTAGAAGAGAAGATGGGAGACGTGTTCTTTGTGGCTGACAGCTCCTTTGCATCTTTGCAGTATTTGTAATTGCTGACGAATTTGCCTTTGTCATGGAGGGCAGGGGGAAGCAGAGCCTGTGCCAGAGTTATACCTCTCTCTCATACACAGATACCCCACTCTGGGTTTGGCCTCCAGATCTTTCTGTCGACATTTATATAAGTCTTGGTAATGACTCAGGCTAGGGCTCTTGGAAGTTGAGAGTGGCCTGGGTTCACCACAGACGCTTTGGGATTCTCAAGAGGTTATTGGCCCCAGTCTGATGTTGGCATGGGATGATCCTCCTTCTTAAATCTCAAGTCTTTTATCCATGATGAATCTATGGTTATGTTTACATTGTATTCACACCATTTTTTTAAAATTTCGTCATAAGACTACAGAAGCATAGATTTATAACTAGAAGGAGCCTAAGAGCCTATCAGGTGCATTGTACGTCATTCAGATGAGGAAACTTAGACTCAGGAAGACTCAGTGGCTTGCTCCAAGTCAAACAGGTAGCTTTGAACCCAGGTGCTCTGACTCCAGAGACTGTTCTTTCCACTGAAACATAACTGCCTTTATTTCAGTGGAAATTTGCTGCTTCTATCATGAGTATGGATCCAGTCAGTTCCCTGTGACCATGATTAGCCTGCCAGTAACATGGGTATGACACTAGCAGTGGTTAATCCCTGGGAGTGGGCATGGTGGTCCCCACCTCTTAATGTCTTCCTCATCATTCCCTCCCTAAACAAAGGGGGATTTTTTAAGGACTCCTTTGTTTATGCTACATGAACTGGTATGTGTTATGGTTATCTGTGTTGCTGCCTTGTCCTATCCTCCTGGAAGGACTGTGAGAGCAGAAACTGCTCTCTATCCACTAAATGTGTGAATTCTTAGTAAAAGTTTGCTGTATTTGTAAGGATTCTATATCCTTTAAACTCTTATCTCCTTCTCCATTTCCTTTCTCTTAGCAGTTTTTTTCCCCTGATTCTAACAAATTTGTTGAAATGTTCCCCTCTATTGGCCTGGATGGTACAGGATTCAGACTTCCCAAGGAGAGAGAGAGAATGAGGGATAGAGTTCACAGGATGTATGGAGTCAGGGGAAACAGAGGTTTACCCAACACAGGGAGCCATCCTCCTCTTTGTGGTATGGGGTTGCCACATTCCTGTTCTCTAACAGTCCCATAGTTGTCCCAGTCACTCCCAGCCCTGGGGGGAGGCTATACTGGATAGAGCAAAGCTTGCCAAGATTCCACAGAGAAAACACATTCATATTTCAAATATTCCTTCCACCACAGTGTGCCCTGGGGATGGGGATATGGATGGAAATCCTGCTCTTCACCCAACTCTTGGCCCTCTCTTCACTTTGCCAACCTAGTTATAGCATGAACCTGTCCCTGGCCCCCGAAGGGAAGAAGGGCTGGGCCCCTGAGAGAAATCCCTGTTCTACAAAGACAATCTTCTCCCAGTTTCATAGTCTTACTCTCCAAACCATGTCCTTGCCTACAACCAGGGTTACCAGTACCACAGTGGAGATCTGAACCTTGCCAGTTTGTTTGGCACCCAAAACACCCTTACCCTGAAAGAAGTTGCCTTTGAACCTCTTAAGTGTTCCAGCTTGTGGGGAACTTGTTAGGCAGAGGGTACGGGTGGAGGGAGTGAGGGGCTTGGCTTCCTTTCATTCAGCAAGTATTTCAAGGGGCACCTATTGTGCAAGACTCTGCAGAGTACTATGGCTTTGCAGAACATCATGGGCCTTGATTTTTAGACATACTGGCTTTGGAGAACTATGATGTCTAGAAGTAGAAATTGCCACTACAGCCTTGTGATGTATATAGAGGTGTCTAAGCACAACCCTCTTCCCATTCCTCAGCTTTACTTAGATGATTGTGGGGTTCAAGATGGTAAATGCTCTGCTTGGCTTGCCCTTTCTCCCTCTCTCGAAGTGAGTAATACATGACCAGAGTGGCCTACAGGGCCGCCTGCCAGTCCAGGGGATGGATGTCTCCTCAGGGAGCCATGCACCGAGGGTTTGTTCAGCATAAGGTTCTCTGGCCTGGAGCCTAGGAGGCCTGGGGTCACACGTGGCTTCAGGGGTTCCAGGCAGCAGCATAGGTCACTTGAACACAGGCCCCTCCATTTTCATAGCAGCAAAACTGAAGCCATAACCACGTCAGTCTGACCATGCCTGCTTCTGTACCACTAGCCCTCAGTAGAGAAGAGAGGAAGCCTTGGTCACAAAAAGCCCTTCCTGTGTCACATGCTATCTAACATTAATGGAAACCCATGTGGAAGATACCAGGAACTGACATGATGACAGCCAGCCAAGTGGACTGGCCGCTCCCATGTCTGCCCAGGTGCTCCAACTCTAGGCCCAATGCTGTTTCTGCAGAAACATACTGTTTTCATTCTGGTTGAGGCTACATTCACAACGATGGAGATTTGCGTTGCTGCAGATTTATGATCAATGCCAAGTTATCTATAAGCATGATTAGGCTGCCCAGCCTCCATTATACCCAGTAATGTGAATAGTCAGATACTACCCAGTTCTCACTCTCAATGCCCCACTGTGCTGACAGCAGGTCAGCTCAAATTAGTGGGGTTGAACATCCCCTCTTTCATTTTGTGAAATGACAAAGGAAGACAAAGACTTTCTTTGTGAAAGACAAAGGAAGAGCAGGAGGAATGTGTCATGTTGAGACCCAAGTCAGAGACCGAATTGTTGAAGTGATGAAATCTTGGAGGCCATGGAGAGCAGGGGTGAGATTTCTCCAAAGCTTCCTGTATAATCTTTTGTTTCTCTTACCTTTTCTCAGCTTGTTTGACATGGGAGGTGAATATTACTGTTTCTCATCTGATATCACCTGCACTTTCCCTGCTAATGGGAAATTCACCCCTGATCAGAAGGCCATCTATGAAGCTGTGCTGAGATCCTCCCGGGCTGTCATGAATGCCATCAAACCAGGTAAAAGAGAAGCTTGAAGGGCATAGGAAACATGCTGGTCTCTTTCTGAGAGACTAAGGGTATGCGGGGGGAAAGGCAGAGACAACCTGACCCTGTAGCCCATGTCACCACTTTGCCCCCTCATCTCCTCCTGAGGATTTTTGTTTTGTTTTGTGGTTTTTGCTTTTTGGAGGGGGAAGGCAGGGCAATTGGGGTTAAGTGACTTGCCCAAGGTCACAGGGCTAGTAAGTGTTAAGTGTCTGAGGCCGAATTTGAACTCAGGTCCTCCTGACTAGAGCCGGGGCTCTATTCACTGCGCCACCCAGCCCCCCCTCCCCCTCACCTCCTGAAGGATCTAGTACTGTGGGAAAAATAGGGAACAACTTATGGGGAACATGACTATCTTCAGGGATTGATCCCTATCATGGAAGGGGGATTAGACAGGTCTTGCTTGACCACCGAGGACAAAACTAGGGGCCAGAGTTTGCAAAGCGGTAGATTTCTGTTTGATGTAAAGAAAAACATTCTGACAATTATGTTTTCTCAAAGTGGAAGGGATTTAATAGACTCTTTATCACTGAGATCTTCAAGCTGAAGCTGGCTAACCACTGGTTGGAGATAGAGTAGAAAAGAGCCGAAGGCAGGTACAGATTGGATGGATGCCCTTTGGGGTTACTTTCAACTCTAAGATTCTCCCAGGGTGTTGTTAGGAAACACAGAGGGGCCTACAGTCAGGAGGAACTTGTCTCTGGACTTTCTTTGATTCTAGAGAGCTTTTAGCTCATAGTTCTTATGTCTGTAGTGGAGCTTATGGATCTTTCCCTGTCCTACATTTGTCCAGAAGGAAAGGCTTTTTGCACACGTGTTTGTGTGTTGGGGGACCAGCAGGGGGTAGAGAGTGGAAGGAGTAGATAGAGAGCTTTGGTTTCTCTGGAAAGTGCCAGAAACAGTGAAACAAGGACTAACTTAAGCCTTTGATTCCTTGTTGGCAACTGGTGAAAAGAGATGGTTACTGGCCTTCCTAGAGCCATAATCAGCATTCCAGTGAGAAACATGGCAGGATGACTCTTTCTTTCCTTTGGTAATTGATTATATTCACAGGAACAAGGAGAGCTCAGAGTTGACTAAAGGCCTCTTTAGGTGCATTGCAAAAGGCTTGGGGAGAATGTGCCATGGGACACATAGCTGTTTGACCCCTGCCAGACAGTTTCTAGGGGATGAGCATCACTCCTGGATGTAGGAGGCCAAGGTTAGTGGCACCAATACACACCAGGCCCTCCTGATAATCCATGTGCCAGACTTGGAAAAGTCTGTCATTGCCCGCCTACTCCAACTGTCTATTCGCTTCCATCTTCTGCCTGAGTTCCATGGGCTTCTCTAATATGAGAGCATTAGTCAGGCACTTATTAAGCATCTGCTGTATGCCAGGCACTGTGTTAGGCCCTAGGGATACAAGTACAGAGAACTTGTAAAGAGCTTCCATTCTAGGTGGGAAGGGGGTGCAGATAGTTTTATATATCATATAAATATTAAATGGAAAAACACAAATATGTGCCAAGTAGTTAAATATAAGGTACTTTAGGAAGGAGGCATTAAGAGGTCTGACGAGTAACTGGGGGAAGGATCAGGAAACATTTCGTGCAGAAGATTGTGCCCCAGCTACAGCTTCAAGGAAGAGGGACTCTGAGACTGGAAGTAAGGAGAAAGTGCATTCCAGGCATGGGGTGGCCAGTGCAAGAACACAGAAATCAGAGGTAGAGTGAGGAACAGAGAAAAGGCCAATTTGACTGGATCCCAAAGTACAGAAGAGGGAAAAATATTCTTTGAGACCTGAAAGGTAGGTTGGAACCAAGTTGTATAGGACTTTAAAAGCTATTTTTAAAAGAGTTTATACTTTATCCTAGAAGCAATAGGGAACCACTGGATTTGGTTGTGTGTGGGAGTGACATCATTTCTGAGCATTTAAGGAATATTATGTTAGTAGCAGTGTGGAGGGTGGACTGGAGTGGATTGAGATGAGAGGAAGGGTGAGAAAAATCAGGAATCTATGGCCATCATCTAGGCTAGGCAAGAGGTGACAAGGGATTTAACCAAGGAGGCATATATATAAAGAGAAGGGATCAGAAATGAGAGATGTTACTCCCCAAAGTTCTATCCTAAGCCCTTCTCTTTCTCTTCTTCCTCTACATCCTTTTTCTTGATAACCTCATCAGCTCCCATGGGTTATAGTTTCCAGTCTGTCTATGCAGATGACTCCCAGATCTAGCCCCAGTCCATTTCCTGAGTTTGTTAACTCTTGGATGTTTCAAATCAGATGTCCCCAAAATGTCTCAAACTTGACATGTCCAAAGCAGAAATCAATCTTTCCCTCAAACCCTTCCCTCTTTCTGTCAAAGCCACCTCTGAAAGGTGAAAGGCTGAGGGAAAGGCTTTCTGGTCTTTTAGGTCACACTTTCTTGCCCCACATATCCAGTTATTTGCTAAATCTAGTCTAAATACTCCTACCTTCTACCTACCTTCCCATTTCTATGATGTGTACAATGAGCAGCAAACAAAAAGGAGTGATCAGAGAAGAAAACCAGGAGAGAGTGATATCACAAAACCTTAGAGAGGAGAGTAATCAGGAGGAAAGGATTGTCAGCGGGATGCAATAAAGCAGAGAGATCAAAAAGCAGGAGGACTGAATAAAGATGATCAGGCTTCATAGTTAAGAGATCATTGCTGACTTCAGACAGAGCAGGTTCAGTTGACGGACAAGGTTGGAACCCATATTATAAAGGGTTGAAGAGTAAATGAGAGGAGAGAAAGCGGAAGCATCAAATAGAAGATGTTTTCAAGGAGTTTGAGAAATGGAGGTGAGATAGACAATAATGGTCTGAGGAAATGGCAGGGTCTCCTGAATGTTTTTTTAAGGTGGGGGGGAACACTCAGGTTTGGTGTTCATCTTTCCTTCTTGAAAAGGACCAATGACATCATGAGTGTGATATCTTGACTTGCTTATGAATTAGAATGGAGTGAGGTAGAGTTGCACAAAGTCATCAGCCTCACCCTCCCCAGTGTCATAGACAGTAAAGAAGGAACTAAGAGAGAAGTCAGATGCTCCAGAATGAGGGAACAATGATTGATGCTGAAATCTGCTAGAGAAGACTGGAAAGGATGAGGTCAAGCACACATGTAGAAGGGTTGGCTTTGGTAAGGAATAAAGTCATTGTCAGAGACTGGGAGAAAGGAGGAGGGTGGAACATATAAGTCAAAGGATTATGAGATGAAAAGAATGGAAGAAGGGAGATCTTAAATGGCCTCAGTTTTCTCAGACATCACAAATCACAGTGATTGGCATGGGGAAGGGAGGCTGAAGATTAAGAAGAGCTAACAATGGATGAAAAGCATCTACTCCAAAAGAGATCCAGCCTAACCTCAGAAGTGACTGAGAAGCTGGCGCACACAGATTCTGGCCAGCAAAAAAATATTTCTATCTGTAGATTCGGCCTGTTAGATCAGAGCAGTCCCAGGTTTCAGCAGTGGGCAAAGTTCTTGGGACCACTAAGGGGTCATGGGACAGTCAGGGAAGTCTCATATCTATATCCCATACTTGATGGTTTATATTCTGGCTCTCCGTCCAGAGAAAAGACAGCTTTATTAATCATTTTTTATATGCAATGCACTGGGCATACAAAGACAAAAAAGTCTGTATCTCTGAGATCAAGAAACTTAAATTTTACTTGAAGGAAAAACCAACAAGGCTTTGGTGGTTTTCCTGTTCCCACCTGTACTCCCACTTACCTGTAAGTTAAAAAAAAAAATAGGGTATAGTTTCCAGTCCAGAGTGAAATTGTCGCCATCTTGGGTAGCCTCTCTGCTATTAAGCTGAGAGTTATATAAGAATGCATTGTCTGAAAGTAGCAGAGATGGAAAAGAAAATCAGAAACAGATTTAATACTTAGGACATAGGCTTTTGTTTATTTTAAGGCAGCATCCAGAGAAGTCAGCAAGAGGAAGAATCATTTTGCCAGCCAACATCTGTATTTTTCCTTTTGAATTCTTATTTATCTTGGGGCTACCTCTTTAAATAGCAACTGTGCCCCCCACAGTCCACTTTGGAGTGGGCCTTCTTAAGATTCTCACCTGCCTTATGGCTCAACTTGGACAGGAGGTATCCAGGAATTAGTCATTACAGTGCCTCGTTTATGGTACTCAGAATGTTTCTGTAGACATTCCTTCCTTTGGCAACCCTGAGATGTAGGTGGGAAAGAGACTTTAAGTCCCATTTCATAGATAAGAAAACCGAGCACACGAAAGTTAGCTGAAATACCTAGTCTTATATCCCATGACAAAACCAAGAGTAGCAGCCAGACCTCTCCCCAGTCCGGCTCCCTTTCCACTGCACCACTTCTCTCACTACGAAGTGGGAATCAGGCAAAGAGACAAGAATAGCAGGAGAGGTAACAAGGAATGGTCCCTGCTGTCCTTTCTTTTGTGGCTGAGTTGGATGACACTTGGCCCCAA
Organism: Pseudochirops corinnae; assembly: GCA_028646515.1. Taxonomy (NCBI): domain Eukaryota; kingdom Metazoa; phylum Chordata; class Mammalia; order Diprotodontia; family Pseudocheiridae; genus Pseudochirops; species Pseudochirops corinnae. Next base: position 236,706,038 of record CM053585.1, on the reverse strand, counting down.
TGACTCACCATCAGTTTAGCCTTTGGGAATATACCCACATCTGGACTGGCTGGCATCTTCCTGCCAATGAGGCTTTACTGCATCTCCATCCATCCATCCCTGTCCCAGTGCCAATACCTCCCAGCTTGACCTCTGGCCCACAGGATTCCCATCGAGGCTGTACAGCCAAGCTGGGCCAGGGCATAGCACTGAAAGAATGTTGGCCAGCCCTGGAGACAGGGAGGATCACTAAAGTCACATGGGATTTGTTTTATAGGAGGCAGACAGCAGGCCAGAAATCCAAACATGTTTGTGCTGAAATGCCTCTTTTCTTGTCCACCTATGGGGCAGCCTGACATTTTTTTTTTCCAAATTAGGAGTGAATAAGTATATTGATTTTAATCCCTGTTATCTCAATGAAAAGACAGTGAGTGGGTTGAGTAAGGGGTTGCCACTATGAGAGCCAGAGTCAGATTCTCTGAACAACCAGCTGAGATAGTCAGAGATGTCATCCAACAGGTGGCCTGGAGATCTTTTCTCCTGCCTCTCTTCCCTGAAAACCTGGATGAAGCCAGGCATAGACCCAGTTATCTATCTGTCCATATGCCAATCGCAGCTTTTTTAAAAGTCCCTTAAGAAGCAAGACCCAGAAGGGCCTTAGAATATGAAGATTCTGGACCTAGGAGCTCCCCACATCTCATAGGAGTGCTATAGAAATCCTAGAACCAGATGTGGCCAAGACCAGATAGAACTTGATCTTTTCTCAGCTTTGATGTATGGAGGGGGTTCATCTCCTGCCTCACTCCCTCCCCACCTCCAGTGCCATTGAAAATCCTAGAATTTAACCCATTCCAGAAGGAATAGAGCTGGGATTCAATCCCTTTCTCTAATTCCCTGCAACATGTTCAACATGCCTAATTTACATTTAGATTTCTCGAATTAATTAATTAGTTACGTTCTCCAATGTGGGAAAACATATAGGCAAATAATAAAACCATGAACTCGTTCTTATCCCTCCTCTCCAAACCTCCCCCTTCCTAACTTCCTCGTCACTCTCAGGGTACCACAGTCCTCCTACTCAGCCAGGCTCACAGTCCACCCTTGACTCCTCTCTCTCACCCCTCCTATTCCGGTTGCCAGTTCTGCCCTTAAAACCTGTCTTGTTCATGTCCCTTTCTTTCTTCCAATACTACAGCCACCCTGTTGCAGACGCTCATTACCTCATTACTGGACTTTTACAATAGGCTTCTGGTAGGTCCACGACTTCTTCAGCCATTACCCAGTGGATAGGCATCCCCTTAGTCTCCAATCCTTTGCCATTACAAAAAGAGCTGCCATAAATATATTTGTATATATGAGTTCTTTCCTTCTTTCTTTGCTCTCTTGGGGATGTTGACCTAGTAATAGTATTACTGGTCAAGGGATATGTACAACTTAATAGCTTTTGGGGACAGTTTCAAGTTGCTTTCTGGATTGTTAGTTCATAGCTCTACCAGTAATGCATTAGTATACTTGTTTTCCTACCACCCCTCCAACATTTATCATTTTCCATTTTTGTCATTTTTCACCAATCTGATGGGTGTGAAGGTGATACCTCAGAGTTGTTTTAATTCATATTTCTCTAATTATTAGTGATTGTGGAGCACTTTTAAAAATATGGCTACTGATAGCTTAGATTTCTTCCTCTGAAAATTGCCTATTCATATCCTTTGACCATTTATCAATTAGAGAATGGCTCTTGGGGTGGCTGGGTGGCACAGTGAATAGAGCACTGGCCCTAGAGTCAGAAGGACCTGAATTCAAATCCAGCCTTAGACACTTAACACTTACTAGCCATGTGACCTTGGGCAAGTCACTTAACCCCAATTGCCCTGCCTTCCCCCTCCAAAAAGAAAAAAAAGAGAATGGCTCTTTTTCTTGTAAATTTGATTCAGTTCCCTCTGTGTCTTAATAAATAAGACCTTTATCTTGCTGCAAAGATTTTTTTTTCCAGTTTCCAGCTTCTGATTTTAACTGCACTGCTTTTTATGTACAAATACTTTTCAACTTTATGTAATCAGAATTATCCATTTTACTCCCATTGAATCTCTCTTATCTCTAGTTCGGTCATGAACTCTTGTCCCACCCACAGATTTGAAAAGTAATTTCTCCCGTGCTTCATTAATTTGTTTATGGTGTCTCCCTTTGTGTCTAAAGCACATACCCATTTTGAGTTTATCATGGTATGTGATGTGAGATGTTAGTCTATTCCGAGTTTCCACCAGACTGCTTTGCGGTTTTCTCTACAGTTTTTGTTGAACAGGGAGTTCTTACCCCAGTAACTGGGATACTTGGGTTTATCAAACACTAGGTTATGATGTTCATTTCCTTCTATGTAACGTACACCTAATTGGTTCCATTGGTAAATCTCTCTATTTATTACCCAGTATCAAATTATTTGATGATTATAGCCTTTTAATAGTTTGTGATCTGGTGCTGCTGGGCTCTTTTCCTTCCCGTTTCGTTTTCATTGATTACCTTCATATTTTTGACCTTTTGATCATTGGGGGAATTTAATTTTTTTTTCTAGTAAGTTAATGTAGGCAGTATTGTTGTTTTTATTATGTTGGCTTTGCCTACCCATGAGTAATTAATATTTTTCCAGATGTTTAGATCTGTTATCCTTTGTATTCAAAGAGAACTAAAATGACATCACTATGTCTGGATTAACATACAGAGTGTCTGACTGTGACTGAGTAGACCAGTACAAGCTCTTCTTTTGTAATTATATTCACATTGTTCCTGTGTGTGTGTTGGCAGGTAGAAAAATATGGAATGCTTCATCAATTTGTGTGTCACCTTTGCTCAGGGTTCATGCTAATCTCCTCTGTATTATTGCAGCTTTATCTATGTATATATGCTGCCAAAGAGAGCAGTAAGAGGCCATTTTGAAGAAGAGAGACTGCTGGGGAAATAGATAAAGAAAGAGAGAGTTCTTGGTGGTCTTCTTGTTCACTTCCTTATCAATTATGGTTTTATGCTAAATTAGCTTGGTCTCTCAGAGTTTCTTTTCCATTTCTTCATTTTGAAGGTCTTAATTAAGATAATCCATTTGATGAGGCTAACCCCTCTCACAGTATAAGGTCTGTAACCCCTCTCACAGCATATGGTTCTGGGCTCACTTTAGAAGCTCCTTCATCTTGCAGTTCTGCAGAGGCTGAACTGCTGTTTACACCTTGGCTGGTACCCAAGTTTTGTTTCTGCTGTGTTTTAGGTACTAGGGGGATGTCTGCTCCTGATATGCTGTAGGCTTTGGGCAAGTTCAATCATCTCCTTCTGGCTCAGCTTGCTGTATGTCAGCTATTGTGAAGCAAAAGCCCATGACACAGGGCCTACTTTGGAGGATACTTGGGGCAGTGTGGTGAGGGGTTGAGTGACATCAATCACCTCTTTTGCAAATGCTCTTCACAGGCTTCCTTCCCCTTGCCCTATTCTCACCTGCTGGCTGGTCTACCTAGGCCAGGGTCACCAGATGACATTTTTGCCTAGTTTCTGCTCCTCGGAGAAGATTTAGTTTAATTCTTAATTCTGAATCCTCTTGGTCAGCTTGGTTCCTGTTTGAGCCACATTTTAAAACTCAAGTAGAGAACAAAAATATCATTGGTCCACAGAGTTCTCTTCAGATGCTCCAAGCAGAGCCGTACGTAGCTGTCTAATAACCTCCTGTCACTTCACAGGGAAGGGTCAGCTTCCTACTTCAGAAGCCGATTAACTAGTTTGTGGACTCTCTTAGCCCAGTATTCCTTTTCCCTAAATGGGCAACCCCTCCCCCCCACATCAGAGCTGCAGGGCATTGAAGAAGAGCTGAAACCCAAATCCACTCATTTCATTCTTGTTGAATAATTCTGAGGAGAAGTTGGTTAGGAGAAAGTTGGTGCTGTTAACCTCTTCTAGGCTTCACGGATTATCTGTGGATCTCAGTTATCTAGGTCCACAGTGAATGCAGAGCTGGCTGTACCAGTAACCCAGGAGAGTGGTCAGAAAGTACCCTTTTCTTCCTATGTGGGAAGTTGTAATGTCCTAACCCCCTCAAAGGAAAATCCTTAGTTTTGATGTCATAAACCTCAAAGTCGTTTCCCATCTTGGGCACATGCAGGACGAGAAAAGGGAGAGATTTCAAGCTAACACAGTTTTTATAGGATAATTAAAAGTATTTCACTAAGAGCCATCCACACACTGTTGTTAAACTAATCTGTCAGCCTTTCTGTAGCATGAGACTAAGAGAAGAACTCTTTTCTCATGTGACTAATTTTTTATTGCTTAGATTGGCCATGATCTAGTCCATTAGCAGGCAATGACTCCAGAATATTCAGAAGACCCAAAGCTACATTCTAGCAAAACATGAATTTTTTTTTTGTGCTTACTGCCTGAGCCAAGATACACACAGTTTTCCATTTTGTACATCTAGCCCCTTCTACCTTCCAAGGAAAAAATAAATTATTGAATAAATAAATAAATCATTGAAATAATACCAAATTCTCTAGGGGTGGCAAGAAAAAATTGTGCTAATACACAATCCAAACTTTTGCTCCTGAAGCTTGAGAAATTAATATGGTGGAATGATAGCCCAGCAAAAAATTGAAAAGGTTGAGACACTGACCACAGATGATCCTCTTTGACTGAGGGTACATTCCTCACTATTGTGTAAGAGGCAGAGTTGGACTAGCCGGGCACTGAGAATAAGGAGTGATAGAAGATGTAGATCTTCCTGTGGGTTGGGGAATTAATGATCTGAGGCACCACTACCCCTTCCCCAGTCGGTGTTGCCAAAGATTGTTATTATTAATTGTTGTCTGTTTTAGCCCAGGTTTGACATGCTTGTAGGTATCTCTTGATATCCAGGGGTGCCCTAAGATCCTCCAGATACCCAAATGGCTTTAAACTCACTTTCCTTAGTTATCTATCATTCTCCAGGTACAAGCAACACCAAAGGGGCTTGTGTCTTACAAAGGATGCCTAGATGTAGGCACTGCATGGACTGGATGTACAAATAGCAGAGCTGCTGGGGGCCTTGTCTGCTGAACAGGACCCCTAACCAGAGGGCTGGTCCTACACGCCTGCCCCAAAATAGCTCTTCCCACAAGTGTGTCAAAACAACCACCAAGGTTCACCCCATTGTGTTAGCAGAGTTGGTGGCATTATCTCCAGAAAGTCACTGTTACTTGAACTGAGAAAAGGGAAGAAAGGTAGAGGTGATCCTTTGACATTTTCGTTATCACTTCAACATGGATTCATTGAACACTGTTCCCTTTCACCTAAAATGCCTTCCGCTTATTAGCAGATCCCAGGCCTCTCTGCCTGTCAAAACCATTCCCATTCTTCAGTAAGTCATTCAGTAAACATTTATTGGCATTTGTTTCATGTCAGGTATTGTGCTGGGCACTAGAGAAATAAAAATTAAATACCCCTTGCCTTCAAGGAGCTCACATTCTGTTGAGGAAATGAGAGAAAAAGAGAGAGAAAGGGATGTATGTATGTATATATACATATATATATGTGTATGTATGTGTGTGTGTGTGTGTGTGTGTGTGTGTGTGTATATACACACAAAAAATATATATGTGTATATATATGTGTGTGTGTTTTTATATACACACACACACACACACATACACACACAAAAAAATAGGAGGAAAAGGCACTAAGATAGCCTTCAGTAAATCAAGCAGTAAGCAGTTATTAAGTATTCACTATGAAAAAATCAGAAACAGCCCCTGTCATCAAGGAGCTTATGATCCTATAGGAGAGATAACACATACCTAAATAGGCAGTATACAAGGTATGTACAGAGTTAGCCTTGGAGAAGAAGAAAGGCACTCACAGCTCAAGGAGACTGAGAAAGGACTCTTACAGAAGGTGGGTGTCTTGAAGGAAACTGAGGATTCTAAAAAGATGGGGCTATGGAAGAGGAACATTCCAGCCATTGAAGCCTTGAAGATGGAAGACAAAGTGTTCCATGTGAGGGAACAACAAATAGGCCAGTATGACTCATGATATAAAATGCTGTTCTCCAGATTAACAACTGATGGGTTCAGAGTGCAGATTGAAGCATTTTCCTCCTTTATTTTTTTTGGCTAATGCAGAAATACATTTTGTATAACCATACGTGTGTATTGGACATCATATTTCTCACCTTCTCAGTAGGTAGAGTACAGGATGGAGTAAGGGACACAATGTGGAACAAAAAATAAAATTTAAATTAAAGGGAAAAAATGGGAAATAGACCAGTATGAATGAACTGTAGCATATGTGAGAGTGATGGATAAGAAAATAGGAAAGGTAGGAAGAAGCCAGGTTATGAAGAACTTTAAAGGCCAAATGGAGGCATATTACATGATCATAGAGATAATAAGGAGCCACTGGAGTTTATTGACTGAGAGACAAAGAAAGATGACATGATCAGATGTGTGAAGTAAGAAAATATCTTGGATACCTGTATAAAGGATGGATAAGAGTAGAGACAGATTTGAGGTAGAGAGTCCAATTAGGGCATTGTAGGGGTCCAGACAAAAGGGATTGAGTTCCTGAATTAGAGTGGTGTCTGGGTAAGTAGTATGATGATTAAAAGGTTTGAAAGATATAGTTTCTGGGTAATTTAATCATTTTATTAATAAGGATGTCAGGTCATTAATAAAAGGATGGTCATTTGGCTATCTGTCTTAGACCAAAGACTCTTAATGGCAGTGGGGTCACAGTTTATAATGCCGTTTAAAGAGTAGGTGCTCCCGAGGGGTGGTAATCAACTCAGCTTGATTAACACAGTGGGAGGTATGGGCATTAAAATGAAAGTCTTGGGGTACGTGACTTCAGTCACTCCAATCTTGGTCAAAGAGACATCAATTTCCATATCACCTGTCTTGGTAACAGGGAGAGTCAGCCTTTCCCCAAACCTGTCTGAGCAAACATAATGAATACACCCATTATCCCAAACTTAGAATTTCTTTTATTGTCTGATTAGATTTTTGGCCTGGGTAAATCTCTAAGAGAGATTTACCACACTGGTTGATTTCTGGATGAGGAAGTAGGAAAGGAGAAAAACCTTGGTCCTGATTCAATAACTAGTTATTAAATATGAGAGAAATAATTTCTCAGTTAGAAAGAAGAGGATGAATGGCAGCAATGTGGTAGAGACACAAATAGCAAAGTTGAACAACTACTTGGATGTGTGGGGTAAGGGGTGGTGAAGAGTAAAGATTAATGTTGTAGGTGTGACCCTCAGTGATGAGAAAAAAGAGGATGTTCTTGACGGAAATAACAGATCAGAAAAGGGATGGGTCCATTTGGAGAGAAAGATAATGGGCTCCGTTTTAGACATTTAGACATTTCAGTTATCCACTTGAAATGTCCACAAGGCAGTTAGTCATGTGAGACTGGAGCTCAGAAAAGAAACCAAGGCTGGATATATAGATTGGGAGTCAGCTGATGAGGTCATGAAAGAGTAGAAAAAGAAAAAAAAAAAAGAGGGCCTAGGACAAAGCCTTGGGAGACACTCACAGTTAGAGAACATGATATGGATGATGATCGAGCAGAGGAGGCCAAGAAAGGAGCTTCAAGGCCCAAGTCAAATATAATTTCCCCTGTTAGTCAATCTGTATTATTTATTATTTATTATATATTAATAAATAATACATGTTTATTAAGTACCTGCTATGTGCCAGACACTGTACTAAGGTCTAGAACTCCAAAAAGAGGCAAAAGGAGCTTACAATCTCATTTCCTTCCCAAATTACTTTATTTCCTTAGCACTTCATCCGTGCTTAATAATAATATGTATTGTGTCATACTGTCTGTTAGTCCCTTTTCAGAGAAAGAGACAGATTCAAAAATGGAAGGGAAGTAATAGGTCAGACCTGGACCCTAAAAAGGTAGTCTTATCAGCTGTGTGGAGAAAGGATTGAAGAGAAGAGATGCTGAAGGCAGAGAGACTAATAGAAGGCATTATGTAATGAGTAGAGCCACTGCTCAGTGAATGAAGTGGTGGTCTGAGGAAGAAAAGGGAAATGTGGTAGAAGACTCGGCATTTAATTGGAGATGGGAAATCATGGTTGGGGAAGAGTCAGGGATGCCACTAAAATTATAAACTGAGATGATTGGGAGGATCATCACTAAACAGTGAACTCAGGAGGTAAGGAACATGGGAGAATCTCTTAGGCAGGGCCTCTAGGCTTTCTGCAACGAACACTTGCAATTGAGATAAATAAAGACTATGGAAATAAATCTTTAGTCCCAAATCCTATACCCAGTTACAAACACTGCCCACATCATACTGTTGAATCAGCAGGGCTGGTCCATCCACTTACCTTTCTCCATTATTGAAAGCTAATGCCGGCCTTTATACTACAGAGAGCCTGATCCTAAAGAGTTGAAATAGAGAACTGGTAAGGTTTAGTGGAGGGAAGAATGATAGTGTCCAGCTGGGGTCAGCATGAGGGCTCATAAGGTCCTAGTACAAGGCAGCAGTAAAGGGAATGGAAGTCACCAAAGATAGCATGCTTTTGCTAAGGACTCACTCTGTCCAGAGGTTTTTGTTTATTGGGTTTTTTTTTTCATTTATTATTATGGATGGTATTTACATATTTACATTTTTACAATTCTTTTCCCACCACCAGACCAACCACAGAATGTCCACAAAAGCTGAATTCATCATGTATCAGTTTCACTGAAACACCACAAACTCATAATCACATTCTTTCCCTTCCTGGAGTGCCTGCCTCCTCTTTTGCATGGTCTGCTTGCCTTTGCTCTTGCTGGCCATGTTGCCTCCACACTCTTTGCATGCTTACCTGCCCCAGTGGTGCTGCCACCTGGAGGCTCTGTCTTTGCTCAAAGGGATGATTTTTTTTTTTCTCTGCTTCTACCAAAGCCACACACATCCCACCTTATGGTTATAACTTGCCCATTCATTCTTTCCCATTGTCTTCTACAGATTGCTCCTAAAGACTTCTTTGTGGGATGTTGGAGACCATGCTCTGCTGCTACTGCTGCCTCTCCTCCCCCCACATCTTCCCTTGGCTAGAAGCTATTTATTTCTTCCAGCATCACAATTTTAGGGTAACTTTCACCAGCCATAAATTTATATATACATGCATACATACATACGTATATATAGATAGACAGACATATATTTTATATATATATAATATATCTTTTTATGTATGTTTGTATATGTGTATATATACATGTACATGTGCTCTTCTATTACCTACAGCTTCTGAAAGATATTTCTCATCCACCTGTTCCTATTATGGTCACAGACGTACTTTGATTCTGTCTCCATCACTGTCTCCAACATCCCTGGGAGGTGACTTTTAGGATCTCTGGTTTTGGAAGATTAAGAGAAGTCAAGGTCAAAAAACAGGTGCCCATTTCCTGTTCATTTGTGGTTTGTAGCAAATGGCCCTTGGAAAATATATTTTATTTGAGTATTTAATCAGTACTGTCACAGGCACATACCGAGCCTTGACCCTGTACCCAAGCTGCTGCCCTGACTCCAGCCTCACACTGCATCACTGACTCCACCAGCTGTCTCACAGACAAAGGGCCCTGGGTGAGAGTGTAGCTAGATCAGTATAACCAGTCACATTCCTGGAGACAACCCGGGCTTCCAAGGCAATTAGAATTTAAGTGTGGGGAAGTTGACCCTAGAACCTGGCTAGCATTAGCTTTCAATAATGGAGAAAGGTAAGTGGATGGACCAGCTCTGCTGAATCAACAGTATGATGTGGGCAGTGTTTGTAACTGGGTATAGGATTTGGAACTAAAGATCTATTTCCATAGTCTTTATTTGTCTCAATTGCAAGTGTTTGTTGCGGAGAGCCTGAAGGCCCTGCCTAAGATTCTCCCATGTTCCTTACCTCCTGAGTTCACTGTTTAGTGAGTCATTTTTGAAGATCTGGGTTAGGGAACGAGCTGATGTTTGAGAATCTCATTTGATGCAGTCATGGAATTTAAAAACGCACGCACACATACACACACACACACACACATTTTTAATACATGTGGGCTTGTACTTTTAAAGTCATACCTGTCTGATTACTTGAGATGCCATGACCTATCAGGAACTAGTTACAGTGGTAGCAAATGGGTGTCATTTTTTTTCCCTCTGCTAAGCTGAAAAGTCACATCCTCAGAATGTCAAACCATGTGTTGGGGGATGAGCTCAGTGGCTTTCTGGGTGGGGTCTGCCCCTTGCCACAACACAGTGCTAAGGAACAGGATATAGGCTTGAGCATCACTACCAATTTCTAACTCCTTTGTCCTAAGGGGCTGGACCTGAGCCCGGGAGACAGGGGTAGGATGTGTCTCTTCCTCTGACTCATAAATATCTCATCCTTGCCCTGTTGGGCACTGAGGTTCCCAAAACACTTAGAACTCATAGGGGCTAACCCCAGCTTTGACTACATCTTTCACACGCATACAGTCCATCTACTGCTCTCTGCCTGCCAGCTGGTTTCCTGTCCTTCTCCCCTTCCCATCTTCAAGCTTTAGTCAGTGAGTGCTTTAGAATCCCTCCAGTGAAAATCTCCTGCAACCCTCCCAGTAAGTGGGGACAGGACAACAATTTCAGTAGCTTGTCAGACTTTTCGCCCTGCTTCTCCCGTGGCATTTGGGGGGCCCACACATACATACCACCCCTCTTTCCAAAAAGCCTCTTGTTCTGAGCTCAGATGAAATGACCTCTTTGTCTTGAAAAGGGTTCCTGAGGAACAGCCACATTAGGTCAGACTGGCAACCATTCAGCAGCCCCCCTTTCTGCCTCTTTCTGTCTCCTTTCTTCTGTCTCCCCCTCTCCCTCCCGTGGTTCAACAATTTAACAAGCTCTCTCGATCCCCACTGAAACTGTGGTTGCTGTCAGCCTTGAACTGGCCAGCCGGGAATGGTGTTTGATTGATGTTGATGTTTGTTTCCATAAAGTCTCAGAAACAGGAAGCCATTCCAGATAGGCCCCAGAGTTGCTGTGAGGGATTGGTTTCTACCAACCCAGCCTGTGTGGGTTGTGTAAAGGGGGCCTTGGAGAGGAGCAGACAGGCCAGGACAACAAAAACATATCCATTGTCTTTACTTCCCTAGCTAGAGACCAAAAAGCTTGTTTCCCCCCCCTTCTGTTGTTCTAACAAAACTGGGCTTGGCGAGAGTTACCAAGTTAGGATCTGTCTGAACTGTTGATGCTGAGCAGTCAGGCTTTGACAGGAGGTATGGGAAGAGAAACTTCATGAAGTGAGGTCACCTTCTCCATCCCCCTGCTGCAGGCCTGGCAAGCTTAGCTCCTAACACATCTCCACACAGATGAAAATCTAACATGAGAGATATTAGCTGTTGTTGAAATTCTCCTCTTCAAGCATTCAGGTTCACTGACAACTTATGATTGTGTCTATTCCAGTATTCCTACCAATTCTAGGTTGGGCTGATGACAGAGTTTTGTCCATTGAAAGGAAAAGAAAGGAACTGGGAGAAAGCCCTTGTCCTTTGTAAAATAAACATTGTGAAACGATGCCCATATTGGCATCTCCAGCTGCCATTCTTGGCAAGATAAGTATGTTGAAAAGTGCTCTGTGGATCCCCTGTTTCCCTACCTCTCCTCACTTTCCATCCTCCACCCACTTCCCAAGGTCGCATTTTTCATGGGAAGTTCATGAGTGATGATTCAGTACCGGAGAGTGCCCAGGCATTGTTGAGAATCAGGTAGAAGGTGGTAGGTGTGGAGAGGGAGTCCTCATAATTCTGAGGCAGAAAAGAATACTTGTGGTCACTCACAGACCAGACCACAGGCCAGGAGAGGAGTAAATGTTGTTCCTTTGATCATATCACCTTAGAAGAACTGAAAATTTACAGGTGCCTAGAAGTAACTCTGACAACAGCTGCACAAAACCACAGAAATTGAGGACAGAATGCTCTCCACTCTGGAAACCCCCCAAAATACTGAAGAAAATACACATTAAAAAAATAGACTAACTCAAATGGCAAAAGAGGTCCAAAAAACAAATGAGGAAAAGAATACCTTAAAAAGCAGAATTGGCCAAATGGAAAAGGAGGTCCAAAAAAGCTCACTGAAGAAAATAATTCCTTCAAAATTAGAATGGAGCAAATAGAAGCTAATGACTTTATGAGAAATCAAGATATAAAACAGAACCAAAAGAATGAAAAAATAGAGAATCAGGTCTCTTTCAGATCTCACAGCCAAGGCTCAAAGAGTGTTCTCTTGTGAATTTATATGAGGAGAGAAAACCAGTGACATTTCCCTTTGCTCTAAATTGAGCACATTTGGGGAAATGGGGATAAACATATGGGACCTTGCACATGGGGTTTATTCAGCCTTTCTTTATGTCTGCAGTGGTCTCTGAAAATCCAGTGCATTCTTCATTATCAACTCCTCCTTGAAAGAAGGGCCATGTTTTCATGATTATGTCATTAGGACACATGCTCCTTTCCATAATGGCAGACATCTAGACTCTGCTGGAAATTCTGAAGATCCAAATCTTGTTTATGTCATGGACCCCAATGGCAACCTGGAGAAGCCTATGGACTCCTCAGAATAGTGTTTTTAAATGCATAAATAGAAGATTACAAACGAAGTTTATATTAGAACAGAAAATTATATATAATGATATTGAAATCATTGTAAAACATTTATTTCAGCTTATGAACCCCAGGTTTAGGAGCCCTGATATAGATATCGCTCTTCATAAAGGATAGTTCTGGTAGGACTTGGGGGCAGGGGGCATGTAATACATACATTGGGGAATGTAGGTGATGTCAAAACACAGGATACCCATAAAATGTTATTAACAAGAAATAAGATGCCATCGAGAGCTTTTCCCTGGCATCTTGAGAGCTGGCAGGAGCCAGATACCTACTGTGTCCCTCTAGTGGGGAGAATACTCCGGGCTGCATCTGTGGAGATTACATGAGGAATTGTGTAATGGTTCATACCATAAGGAACTGAAATTTACGGATCAGAAAGGTGGGGAGAAAGGAGTAGCAAGGGAAGGCCATTAAAAACAGAAAGCCAGATCTATACGGGCAGAAAATTCACATGTAGAACCCTAAGGTTGCTTCTTTGGTTCTTTATTATCTATTGAAAATAGAAGTCCATGAGCAAAAAAAAAAGGAAAAGAAAAAAGATGAGTTGAGGGAGCCACAAGAATTGAAGAGGAAACTGTGTCTGTTGGGAGGGAGATGAAAGTACAAAGCACTAGAAGAAATATAAAAAGGTATCAGTATAAATGAACAATCTGTCAATAATCTCAATAGCTCAACAACCCTGTGAGGTAAACTACCAAGCCCATTTTACAGATAAAGAAACTGAGATTCAGGTTCATTGATTTTTCTCAGTGTCACACAGCTAACAAAGTACAAATGTGAAGTCTAAAGTAAATTGGGATGGAGTAATCCTGCTTGGCAACGCTGATATTGTTGCTGGAAAGTTGACATATAGATGCTATTCCTGGTCTGATCTCAAGCTGACTTAGCAGGGTGTTGTCTGCCCCTGTGAACACACAGTTCATAAAAGTGGTCACTCACTGCCCAAGGCCGTGTATACCCCAGAGTTTATGCCCATGTGAGAGATGGGTATTCCATTCTGCCTTTGCCCATGAGCATTAGAATTGTTCCCTAGGATGGGGGAGGTGAGGGCAGAGTTGATGTGTTCTCCCTCCTGGGCTTGCTCATGCCACCTGGATGCCTTCAGGCAGCCTGTGTCTCGAGGAGTAAAAGAAAGGTCTGGAGCAGCCCTGGTATACTGGAGCCTCACGAGATCTCCAGGACTTGCCACCCGGTCGCCACAGGCCAGGCTGCATGACTTGGCAGCTGAGACTCTGCTAGGAGACCAGGACCTTTCACCCCAGCACCAGGCTGAAGTATAACCTTAACACATTCCGAGAGAAGTTAGCACAACGTTGCCACAGTTTGTTGTCTGCTGTGTGTTTGTGTTGTAATCACCATCCGGGCCAGACAAAGGGGCCAAGTTCTTTGTGGCTTAATCACTGTCACAATTATAACCACACACATGCAAAAAAAAAAAAAAGAGCCAGCAGCCAAGGAAGCACTGTGTGAGACCCTGTGGGGGAAGCATCTCCAATGTGAGTGGTTCAAAGAGCAGGACCCAGCCAAGCTTAGGAGTTGGAATTCTGAGAAGAGACCAGATCTACGCAGCAGGAAGGAAACTCCCCCAGAGATCAGTGCTTCCCTGGCGGTATCTACCTTAGTCCCATGGTCTGGTGGCCAGGCCGTTTACTTTTCCAACATGCTTTTTTCTCTTTCCCCCCCAAAAGACCAGGGCTCTCATTAAGCTTTTGGCTTACCAAATACCAGTTCAGCTAATGAAATTAAGTGGGTGGGTGGGTGGGCGTGCGTTTGAAGTCAGAGCTTCACAAGGTTGGCTCCTCTTTCATAATGCTCACTTCCCTATATCAATCATCCAAGGTCTTTGGCTTAGACTCAGCAGGCCAAAATGGAGTAGAAGGGGGGAGAAGATGGGTCAGTGGGAAAGGCTCGGAGACATCAGGAGTGATTGTAGCAATTGTCAAGACCTTTGGGTGTATGCCTTGGGTCTATTTTGATTGATGGTAGGAAAATTTGTAAAGCTGTTTGGGAAGGATATTTTGGAACTTAAAAAGACCGTCCCCTGAAGTGATGTGAGATTAGGGATGACTTGTGAGAAAAACTTTCCTAGTTAGCTCTTCAAAGGAAAGACCTAGTCTGTTTCAACTCATTAATAAGAGCAGGAAAGGGAGAATGGGCTTGAGGTTGGCAACTGACTGTTGTGTTAAATTTAGATGAATTAAATTGAATTCAGTTTGAGACTGAATTTTAGACTGATGACATGATGGAAAGAGTACCAGATTCAGATCTGAATTGGGGTTTTGGAGGTTTGAAGGCCAGCCTAACTGCTTTCTACTTGAGCAACTTACATCAATTCTCCTCAACTAGGTGGTGCAGGCCTGGAGTCAGGAAGACCTGAGTTCAAATCTAGCCTCAGACACTAGCTGTGTGACCCCAGGCGAGTCTCTTAACCCTTAACCTCTGCCTCAGTTTCTTCAGCTATAAAATGTGGGTCATAATAGCCTCACAAGGTTGTTATAATGAGTAAATAAGATATTTGTAAAGCACCTAGCCCAATGCCTGGCACATGGTGGGTACTTAATAAATGTTTGTTTCTTTCCTTCTTCAGTTGTAAAATGGGGGGTTAGGGGAGAGAGAGACTAGATGGCCTCTGAAAGCTCTTTTGGCTCCAAATCCCATGAATAATTAAGTGAAGTGAAGTGAAATGCATTTCTATTAGCTGCCTCATCACCACCATGGGCAGAGTTCTCTTGAAGATACAGTGTCAGGACAAAATGAAAACCCAGTGATATTCCTAAACTTGAGTGTTTGATATGAGAATTCAAGGTCACTGCAGCGCTTGCCATAGAAAGAGATCTACATTTAACAAGTGAGCCAACCCATGGTCACAAGCCCCAACGCAAGTGTCAGGGGTGGAGAGGAAGGCAGGATTGAAAGAGTAGGAAAGTGATCAGCTGATACTATCATATGTAGGCTCATCTGTGATATGCACCTTTCCAAAAGCCCAAGGCCACATGAAGCTTGCAGGTCTGTGTTTGCAGCCTACAGGACCTGGCCAGGCCCTGAGTATGTTTAAGAATTATAAATAAAGCACGGGAAGACAACCCGTGTTGTTTATCAGAGTTTATCAGAGTCTGATAAACTGCTATATGACTGGTTCAGGGGTGTTTTCCAGGCCACAGATCTGGGGTCTCTTTCAGGAGTGTCAAATGCACTGCTAGTTCCTTTAGCTGAGTCTTAAATTCTGGCTGAGGACCATTTTTAAGAATTAAAAGTATCTAGAAATGCTCCCCACTTGCCAACACTGCTGTCCCATATCTTTATTCTGGGAGCATAGAGAAGGGGCTGCAGAGAAGAGAGCAAAGTGAAGGAGAATTTGGATAGGATAACAGAGAACCACCACCAGGGGCAGTTTAGAGACCCCTGCCCAAGCCTGGCTAGGGACACAGAAGCAGTATCTGAGGCCAAGGGTGTCCTGTTGTCCCTGGTCACTTTTTCATGAGGGTGTCTGTGGAGAAGAGGAGCCTCTTGTGTCCTGAGTCAGGCCTGATTCTTGGACAGCAGCTCCCCCTGGATAGGCCGGAGATGCAGTGAGAGAGCTGGGTTAAAGAAGTGATCTGAAGGGGCTCGCTGGTCATACCCATCTCTAAAACCTGGGAGTCATTTGAACTAGGCTTGTATTTGTTTTATGAGTGGCCTTGTAAGAGCCCCTGGAAACTCCATTAGCCTGTTACTGTGAATCTTATGAGCCTGTTTGCATATAGCAGTGACCCTTGACTTCTTTGAAGTCTCCATCCCACTTTCATGTTTGGGAGCATCACAGCCTTTGGATTGGGGGTGGGGTCAGAGGACCTGGGTCTGAATCCCAGCTCTGTTGACCTTATTATGATTGGGAGGTCAGGCAAGTCACTTCCCCTCTCATCTTTAAAATGAAGGAGCTGTACTTCTCAGGCCCCTTCCAGTTCGGAATCTATGATTTATGAGTCCCAACATGAGGGAGACAGCAAAAGGACTGTGATCTCCATTTAACAGGTGTGGAAGCCTGAAGTCGAAATAGGCTAAATGATTTATCCTGAATCTTAGGACTTGAACCCATATCTGTCTCTCAGCTCCCAGGCCAGACTTCTTCCCATTATACCCAGTGGTGTCTGGCATACCCCAAGCAGAGCTCCATGTTTTAGGGATGCTTTTTTGGTGTATGAGACACCATCTCGAAGCAGGTGTAGTGACCCATGTCCAGCTCCAGGGGAGAGAGAAAGAAGTTACTTTGGACCCCAAAGTTCAACCGACAAAATCACTTCCTGATCTTTAAGAGAAACTCTTCAAGAGAAACTCTCCCCAAGGCCCAGGAAAGGGGAGACGATAAACTGTTCTCATACCCCTGCCTGCTCTGCAAGTTTCTAATGCTTCAGCTAAGCCTTTCTGATTCCAAGTCTACATAGCACTGACTAGAAGGGGCTTGACCACTCTTCAGGGCATCAGAGATCATGTAAACATCCTGTCTTGAGTCACCCAGCTCCAGCCACCACCTTCCTTGACTGTCTAGGCTATTCAGGTTTAAAGTTGGGCTTAGAGCCTCACAGGTAACCAAAAAGGTGTTGCTAGAATATAAACTGGTCTTCCCCCAGGCTCCAGCTATAGGTCCTGAGAAGAGGCTGCTGCCCCCAGAAGATCCTGTTGGGAAAGAGCTCATGTTTCTGGCATATGATC
This sequence comes from Pseudochirops corinnae, assembly GCA_028646515.1. NCBI lineage: Eukaryota > Metazoa > Chordata > Mammalia > Diprotodontia > Pseudocheiridae > Pseudochirops > Pseudochirops corinnae. Next base: position 236,688,749 of record CM053585.1, on the reverse strand, counting down.
CTGTGTATCTGTGATGGGCTGATAGCCTATCGTGGTGAGACATAACCTTTGCAGTTTGATCCCGTGGGGTCCCAGTTCACTCCATGACTTGACTTCTTCCAATTGGCCCCAGTGGCTCATACCAAGAATGACTCTGTTGTCTTTTGGATCAGCAGGTTTGAAAGCCATAAACCCTATGGTATCTCCACACAAGGTATTGAGGCCCCAAGAGCATTCCCACTTCCTGAGCTGGGCCTGAGGGTGGGGGAAGGGGAAGCCTTTGCTTCCCTTCAGTGGTTTAATGAGAGGAGACTCAGTCTTACAAGGCCTCCTTCTTCCTTCCTTCTGGACTCTGGACCCCTCAGGGCAAGCAGCAGAAGATTTTCAATCTGCCCTGCTTCTTTTCTTTGTTGTAGTCTTAAGGACAAGGAAGTTGAAAAGAAGGCTGTGCATCAAGCAAAGGCACTATGGAGGGCAAGGGATAATTTGACCAGCTCTGATTAAGAAATTAGGCAGGATGACCCATCCAGGTCCCATCAGATCTGAAGGACTATTTGTCTGAGTTTACAAAATAAGACTGATATTGATAGTGGCATGGGCTTTCCCAGCAGACATCCCCCCAATAGATGTAGGATGGACCAGACCGTTGATCTGACACAGAAGGGCAATTTGGAAATCTTAATGATCCTGTAGATGGTAATGGTGAACTTTCCCCAGTTGCCTCAGCGCTGGGGTACTGTGGGACCATGTGGTAGAGGGCATGCTAGGCTTTTCACCCAAGTAATACAACCCTTTTTGCCCTAGTATTGACCAAGTTTGGCATGGATATAACACTGTGTTCTGTGTGGCTTCCAATGACCTTGGCTAACTTATATTGGCACATCATCTTGTTGTAGCCTACCCTCACTCCTGCTCCTTCCAATGTCATGCTTCCATGTCCTGCCCAAAGTCTGGATACAAAGTTCTCAGTAGTCACAAAGTGCTTTGCCCCGAAATCACAATAAAAAGGGGCTGCTGCTGTGGATGCTTGGTAGTTAATTATGTTTTCTTTATCTGAGGTCCATCCAGTGTCTCTGATACTGAGCATGGCCCTGTCTGGGATTTAAAAGACTCAGTGAGGGCAACATCACGTTGATAGAGTCTGTCTTTGGATTTCCCCCAGCTAAGCTTCTTCCTTTCCTCTGCCCAACTCCTTCACTTTCTCCTGGGCTTTATAGCTGTCCCCTCCCCCCTCAAAACAAACACACATCCTTTGGAGCTCTTATACACAGTTGTAATTCAGCTGGCACCAGGTTCGGTCATTGAAGAAGCAACTTTAAGGAACTATGGAGAAATGAAAAGACAGAAGCCTGGGAACCGAGATCCTCACAGAGTATCCTAGGCGCCCTTCCGACACAACTGGAGTCTGGCCAAAGACAGCCTTGGCCAGGAGAGATGTGACTGTGACTGTGACTCTGGCTCCATCCCTTTTCCTACATTGGGACACCTTCGGCCTTTCTCCTCTCTGCCTGCTCTGCTCTTCTCTCCCTCTTTCCTCTCCTCACTCCCCTCTCAAGCTTGGCTTCTTTACCCCTTGCTCAAGGATTCCATTTGGGCCTGGGGATGCCCTTGAAGGTGAGCACCATCATGCTCGATGCCTGTCTCACTCCCACAGTGTCCCAGACAAACTTTCTCAGCCTTCCACTACATTCCTGCATCCAGGCTGAGTGGATGCCTTTAGTCCTCAGTTCCTTTGTAGAGTAGAAATAACCAGTGTGCCCTGAGCCCAAACAGCTATCACCATCACCCATTTCCCTAGACTTGCGCCCAACTTACTTCATGTGCTGTCCAGAGAGAAGATATTTAAGAATTGTATTAGCTTCACCCCATCAGCTATATTTTGTAAAATAACAACAGAGTTGCCTTCCCAAGCCATGTTTCAACTTTAAGTGTATCTGGCAAAAGTTAGTGAACATCCAGACATCTGTATTGTCTTTAGGAGATACCCCATAAGAGCCTCACCACCACACACTACCAGACCCTTCCTCTAAGTTGGCATCAACTGTCCCCATCACTGGGAGCCCAAGTGGAAAGTAAAGAGGCTACTGGCAGTGCCCTAATTTAAACTGATTTATTGTTTACAAATATACCCGTGTCAAGTTCAAAGTCAGACAGTGTACGCCCATGTGTGGGGTTGGAAAGACAGTCCATGTTAAAGATTCCCAGGGAACTGTAGTGTACAAGGTTATTTGCACCAGGAACCAGGCCTAAAAGTGCCCACATGCTCACCTTCTCCTCATTATCTGTCAGAACTGATCTCCCTGAAACTGGCTCATAGCCCTGCCCTTTGACACATTCCTCTGACTGGGCCACCTTCCCTCTTAGCATCAGATTGTGGAACTAGTTAAACACAAGTTCAGTAGTGATGAATTGACCATTTGTTCATTTAACAAACATTTACTGAGCACCTACCTACTGAGTGCAGGGCCCAATGCTCAGTGCTGGGGGAATATAAGGCATAATCCTTTCTTCAAGGAGTTTACAATCTAGTAGAGAGGCAGAAGGCAGGCACACAGATAAACAATACAAATTAAACTAGAGTGAGCTTGGAAGAGGGTTACAGAATGATTGGAAATTGAATGGGGGCGGGGGGAGCATCACTTTCAACCAGAGGAACCAGAGAAGACTTCTCTTTTGATTTTGAAGGATGAGTAGGATTATCCATAAAGAATTTTAGGGTTATTCTGTGCATAGGGGACAAGCATGAGCAAAGGTCTAGAGCTGGGGAAATCCTCTGTGGTAAGCGGTACACTTTGAAATATAGGGTACGTGAAGTAATTCCCCTGAAATACCGCCTTGATGCAGTGTGTTCTTGAGACAGAACTAACTGGGTTCTCCATTGAAAACACCAGAAACCAGCCTCACCTGCCACACATGGTGCTTTTTTTTCTGCCAGAGCCAAAGGCCCAGTGTGGGGAATGAGACCTCAAAATGATCCTTTGTAGTCAAATATCCACCCTGCTCAGCCCAGGGTCTTGGAGAGATAGATAGGGATCCCAAAGACTCCATTCCTATGACCTATTGCCTACTCTTTCCAGTGTGTCCAGCTTCACTACAGAAAAACAGACTAGTTCCTCCCCAAGGAGCCCTGCACTCTGGGTGGATTGGGCTCACCAGGGCTGGGGAAGAGGCCAAGGTCTTAACTGAGGAAGATGAACTACCCTGAACACTCTCGGGCTGGCCAAGAGAGGATCTCTTGTCTGTGACCTCCAGCTTAAAGAGGGGAGCTGGTTGCAATTAGCTAAAGGTTTCATTCTGAACCTTCTCGCTATCAAAGTGTGCAAATTTTAGCAGTTGGGGAAGATTTAGAATCTGACACTTGGGCTTTGTAGTGGGAGTGTCATGAGACACACCTGCTTTCAACTTTCTACATGTGACTCCCTGGGCAGTTGGAAAGTCAGACTCCACTCCTACCCCAGCCCTGTTTTTACAACCTGAGCTCAGGCTCCAAGATGTTAACCCTCTTGGCCAAGTTTTCCTGGAGCAATTGAGTGATCAGTGGGACCTGAGTCCCTTCCCTTGGTGTCCTCAGTGTCTTGGAGCCCACTGTTAGATACCTCCAACTGGGTGGATGGGAGCTCTAGAGATTGATCCCAAATAATGGTCATGGTGCAGTGCCCAAGAACAAGTGAAACCCCAACAGACCCAGTGCCCCTCTCCCACTTAATCAAGTTTCATCCTCCTCTCTATAGTCAGAACCTGGTTTTAGACCCTAGACAAAACAGGCCTTCCCTCAAATTGATTCTAGCAAATTCCATTATAAATTCTAGTCCAGTAGTCTAGATGGTTCTTGAAGTTGGTTATATTGGGCTCTGGCCTAAAAGTCCTACCCCCAGGAAGCTTCAAGGAAAATAGAGGAGATAAGAGATAGATATGGTGAGACCACATCTGTTCCTGCATATGCTCAGCCCTGAGAAGATAGGAAGCAGGAGGTTCAGACCCTGCCCCAGAAGCACCCAGTCTTGAGCAGGTTATTGGGATGCGTGGGATTGGTAGGACTTGGCCACAGAGAACAAAGAGAGAATCTCACTCCCGGCTGTGACTGAAGGCTTGGTGTGGGACTGGGTGGCTCAGGCTCTGACTGTGGGAAAGGGAGACAGTGGGGCATAGGTGTGGAATGAGTGAGAGGAGCCAGGAGGATTACTGAAGGTCTTCAAGGTATCCTGGTCCTGTGGGGGAAATGGGGGAGCTGAGAAGTCAGGCCCTTACTGCTGGCCAAGTCTTTCCTCTTCTCCTGTTTGTGGATGCGGGAAGCTCTCCCACCACCCTCTCTGTGCCTTCCCACTCTAATTCTCTTCCTCCTGTGAGTAACTAGAGTGCAGTAGGAGGAGTGCCGAGATGAGATTAAGACTCGGGTTCTAGCCCCTAGCTCCACCAGGGCATGCTTCCCTTCTCCGGGCCTTAGCTTCCCCTTATGGAACCTGAAGGAGTTAGCCTTGATCTCAGAGGTCTCTTCCAGCTTGGATGTTACCTGGTTCTATCCCCTGTTTCTCCATTATCTCTCTCCCTGGGATAAGCCCCATAGAAACCACCTGGAAGGGGCCCCATTGGAGCTGGGAGCTGAAAACAGTCTCGGGTTGGGGGTTGGGGGGAGCAACTTGAAATGTGGCCAATCTTTGCTAGGGGGCGGGTTTTTCCCCCTGGAAAGCTGTTTGGCTGCTGACCTTTACCCAGTCACATGAGACAAAGATGGATTTGATTAGGAGGGGCGGGGACATCTTGGATCTTAGGGAGCAGCACTTGCTGCCCAGCTCTGTGGCTCCCATAACTCCCCAACCCCCACAAAACCAGGCCAACCCAGCCCAAAGGGAGAAGCAGACTGGGCTACAGATGTTTTTGGCCCTGGACGACAGCAGTGCTTGCCAGGTCCGGGTGGAGGGAGCTGCACCTTAGCCCAGTTACCTTTACTCTGCAGCAGCTCTGGAGGGTGACTCAGATCCCTAGAGTGATGCTGGAGGCAAAGCCATCCCCCTCCAAACTACCCATTCTGCTGTGAGCTCCAACCCCCAAACATCTCCCTCAGTAGGGACATGTTCTGCTGTAGGTGAGATTCAGCTACTGCCAGAGGAGAGGGAGCTCAAGGTTACCTAGCCCAGGTTTCTCACTTCAGGTTGTAGCTAAAAAGCCAGTCACATGCACAAAAACTCCACCTCTCTGACCAACTGAGATTTAATAAGAAGAAATTAAAGACCTCTCATTCATCCAAGGGGAGGGGCCTTTTTTTATCCACATTCAGCTCCCACTTGGGGCAAGGACAGGGCCTGTGGAGAGAGTAAGGGGTATAAAGCAATTCCTCAGACCCCAGACAGCAAGAAAAGATGTCCTGGCAGCTGCCCTGCTGCTCACGGCACAGAGTGTGCGTTTCTAGAATTTGTGCCATCATGGGAATGGGCTGGAAATGAAAGCCATTCCAGGCAAGTTTAGGTAAATCCCTGGGGGAGAGGTTCTCTCTCAGGCTGGAAAGAGGAGTCAGGGAATCACATGCCTGCCCATGGGGATGACCCCACCACCCACAAACCACCTGTCAGATTCTACCAGCATTTGATCCTGAGAAGACACTGCAGCTGACCTCAAGATCTCCCGGATAGCTCCTATTTTTAATGGCCAGTTTTTCCCTAGGTTGCCTGTTCCAGTGTTTAATGAGCCACCTTCTGTAGACGGGTGCCAGGGGCTGTGAGCAAAGTCTCTGGTCGTGGGGATGAGTTGTGCTGAGCCATCTACACACTCCCAGAGGCCAGGGATGCATATTCTCAATAGAAACAGATGGTGGTCTTGAACAAGTGTCACTTCTGGCATGGTCCAGGTTGAATGCACAGGAACAATGGGGCAGGATTGCCAGGCTAAGCATGTGAGCTCATTCTTATCTGTGAGGCCAGGGGTGACTTTAGTGGCAATGTCTGGAGTTGAGGATGTTCAGGCTGCTGTTCCTCACCCTTAGAGGTGAGAGGCCTCTCTTTACCTGATGGAGCTTCACTGTAGCTAAAGTTGCTAGGTGGCTTGTCTCTTTCCCTTCACAGGAGTATCCTGGCCTGACATGCACCGCCTGGCGGACCGAGTCCACCTAGAGGAACTCACTCGCATCGGCATCCTGACCGGCAACGTGGATGATATGGCCAGTGTCCACCTGGGAGCTGTGTTCATGCCTCATGGACTCGGGCACTTCCTCGGAATTGATGTGCATGATGTTGGTGGCTACCCCGAGGTCAGTATTGGAATGCTCCTCTCAGAAGAGCCCAGGATCTCCATCTAGCAGGAATCCTGACCTTTTGTCAGCTGCCTCATCCTCTGTCTGGGATACTGACACTGACTCCATCTGCTCCCACTGGGGCCAGTGTTGATATCCCAGGAAGCAGACCCAGCTCCATTAGCAAAGCTGGGGAAGAATGATTTAGTCATCCTCTCTAAAGTTTGTTTCTTTGTTTTCAAGGTCACTCATTTATTAAATTCCAGCTCTCAGTTATCCATGGGCCTGGTCATCCTATTTGTGGAACATCTGACCCCCTGCTTCTCATTCTCATGCTACCTGCTTACGGCCATTAAGTATGCCATTGCAAGGGCATGATGGCCAGGAAGAGGACAAGGAGCCACCTGGCCCCCTTTTCTCCTCATGAGCAAGCTTGGAGAAGTCCTCAATTGGGAAGGGGTTTCTGGAGAATCCAACAGAGCACCAGCCACAAAGAGCTGGTGGTGGATTTCATGGTGCAGAGACTGGTGACAGCTGATATTTATAAAGCACTTTACATACTTTCTCTCACTTGACCCTCACAGCAGCTGGGTGAGGTAACGACTACTGGTATCCATCTTACACAGTAAGGAAACTGAGGCTCAGAGTGGCCAATGGACTTGCCCATGGTCACATAACCAGGATGTATCAGAGATAGGACTCAAACCTAGGCCTCCTGTGTCTGGGTTCAGCATCCTTTCCCCTGTCTCACACTTTCTCTTTTTCGGTAGCCCCCAAATCCCCACTTGATGCTTCTGAGACCAGCAGATGTTCAAACTCCCTCACTGGGAAATATATAGAGAAATTCAAAATCACTTTAGCCAAAGTGGCAGCCATGGTTGGTGCCGGTAGTGGCCCATGTGGGAATGGATAGGAGTACTGGGCCAGCCTCCAGCAGAGTTCTGGGGAATGCATCCATCCTGTCCCCCGAACCACAGAGAAGATTGTTATGGTAGGCAGTGACAGGGAGACCCCAGAGCCCCAGCTGCTCCATCCCTATTTCTGAGGCTGGCAGCCAGCCTGGCACAGTCACATGTATGAGGATGGGCCCTGCCCTCAGCAAAGTCTGTGCAGAGGGAATTGGAATAGCCCCACACCATCTGGAATTTCATGTGTCTCAAAGCCCTTTCACATCCATCCTCTCAATCAGACAGGTAGTACAGAAATTATCCTCATTTTACAGACAGGAGGTCAGAGCTTGGAGAGGAGAAGAAACAGGGCCAGGGTCTTCAGGAGAACAGGACTAAAGTCTGAGTCTCCCTCCACCAGACTGTGTCTGGCATCCTGCCCAATGCGGGCCCCAAGGAGCTTCCCTCAGATTCTTCTCTACAGAGAGAGGAAGCAAAGACAAGCTATTTCTTGTTTGCCTCCTTCTTGAAAGCCGGGTTAGTTCAAAACGTGCCACCCTGCATTAAATGGTCATCTGTGTCCCTCAGGTGTGGCAGATGCCATGTCTCTCTCTGTCCTCCTGCACTTGGAATTTCTCAAAAGCCAGGCTCCCATTCTGAGTCTTCTTTTTCCAGAGTATTGGTGCCCCGTAGAGCAAGGGTAGAGCCAGCTTCAAGAAGCCAAGGTAGGAACCTGCTCCCACCTCTTAATTTCTAGAGGGCTTTCTGAGGCCGAGGCTTCTGGCCCTCATAAAAATAATAACTCACTTTAAGGTTCACAAAATATTTTCCTCATAATAATTCAGTGAGGAAGATATGGAAATAACGCCCATTTTATAGATGAAGAAACTGGGGCAGGGAGGGAGGGGTGAGGAGGAAGGTGCTGATTGGTGTAGCACTTTGCCCAAGGTCACATAGCTAGTATCAGGCTTCAAATCCAGCCCTTTATGCTATACAGGCTTTGTGTCTGATGCCCCCTTCACCCAGTAGCACTGCCCTTGAGAGCAGAGATCTGAGCTTCCTGACTCCCCCTCACCCCTCTCCTCTTTCCTCACCCCTCAGAGCACACTGTCTGATGTTCTTGCCTTAACTCTTTAATGAGAAGCTCTCATTTGAGCTGAAATTGAGGAGGGGTGCATCAGTGGTCATGGGCCCTTTAGAGATCAGCATTACCAGTACTCAAAAAAAAAAAATGACTTTTAAGATAGTTCTTGGCCAAGAAAGAGCTGGTGAGCAAGGGCTGGCAGGGCCAAAGAAGGCAGCAGGAGGCCCGGGGCCGTTCTTTGTGCCCAGTGGTGGTGTATGCTCTCAGGGACTCCGAGTACATGAGCATGCCCTGCATACACTGGCCCTTTGACTGAGCACTTATTTCACAATGGAAGTGATTGTGTAAGCTGCTCACGCCTACCATGCCTTATTGTCTAATTAGCTAAGATGCACGGTCTTTGCCTTTTGGCTGCAGGATATTTTGAAAGCACCAAGAAAGATTTTTTGGAAAAAAAAATTGCTCAAGAAAAGCATTATTATTCAATTATTTTTTTCCTCAAGTGTAAACAGTTAAATTTTGAGAAACAAAATGAGTTTTAATTTCCTAATTTCTGTCTGTCATAAAGTATGTTGTGCGCCAAGTGTAGATGCTTCCAGACATTGTTAGCTGAGATTCGTTATTCATTAGTCGCCAAAGCGACTTTTTCCAACATAGAAAATTGGCAGCAAAATGTTTTCATCTTTTCCAGTAAGCAGGCTTTGTGTGCTTGTAGCTTCTTTTCCTGTGACAGATAAACAGTGCAGGGAAAATGCTGCTTTGCCTATAAAAGTAATTTGTTTTATTTAAAATCTACAGATGGATTTGGATCTTGTCTTTGCTGTTGGCTTAAGGAAAGCTCTCGCTTGGGGCAAACCCTATTAGTTGTGCACACAGTGCTGGCAGGGGTGCTCACTGAGCCTGGAATTGCCCTGAGTTGAGGCCTTGGTTTGAACTATGGGGCAGTCCCCACTAGAAGCTAATAGGCCCAGATGGCTGTTGCTGGTGGCTAATGTATATAGCCTTCACCAGCAGCACATGCACAGAGATCATTGGCCAGTGTGAAGTCACTGCCATCATCAGTGAGTGCTCACAGTCGCTACTGCCATTGGCTGACGCGCACAGGCAGGCGCCATCATTCGCTGGCCCCTAAGAGCATTGCTCCATTTTCTGATGAGTGTAGGGGGCCTTGGTGGTTATACAGTTGCTGTTGTTAGCCAAAGCAGAATTCACCTCGGGTAGCGTTCCTCCCAGAGTCTTCCATTTAGAATTAGAAAGGACCTTATGAGGCAGCAAGTCCTGGTCCAAGTTCCTCGTTTTCCAGGTGAGGAGCAGAGGCCCAGAGAGGTCGAGTGGACCAGGAGGAAGCCACAGAGCTGAGATTGAAACAGAGGTGCCTAGCTCAGTGCCCCCAAACAGCTGACTGGGCCCATTACAGCTCCAGGCCATCTCCTCCCCTTTTATAGGAGGTATATGTTGTAAGTAGAGGCACTGAGAGGTAGTAGACAAGACAGGGGAACTGCTGGTAGCAAATTGTCCCAAAATGATTGGGAAATACACGTTGGGAGAAAGGGTAACTCACATGCAAATCGACTGGTGGGTGACACGTTTCCATAGCTCCTCAGGCTCAGGTTGCTGCTTCTGGGGCACAAGACCAGGAGAGAAAACAGTGGGCTTGTGGATCAAGATGCCTGGGTTCTGGTATAGGCCTTGCCACTAACTCAGTGCGTGACCTTGAGCGAGTCATTCCTCCTCCCTAGGCCTCAGTTTCCTCATCTGGAATGATGGGGAATGATGGATGGTCTCTAAAGGACCTTTCAGCTCTGATGGCATCTAAATTAGAGATTTCTCTTGAAATGAATGAATGAGGGGATGGATGGAAGGATGGGTGGGTGGGTGGATGGATGGATGAATGAATTTTTTTTTAAACTTATATCAATCACCACATGTGAAGCATTGTACTTACAAGGACAGCTAGGAGCTGCAGGGGATAGAGCACTGGACTTTCAGTCCAGAAGACCTGAGTTCAACATTAGCCTCAGGCACTTGCCTGCTTTGTGATCCTGGGCAAGCCACTTAATCTCTGTCAGCCTCAGTTTCCTCATCTGTAAAGTGGGGTATTATTTATGACTTAAATTGGCATTATCAATCAGAGGATCTGGAGTTAGAAGAAACCTCAATGGTCTAGCTAGTCCATCTCCTACAGTAGCCCCCCCCACATGCTTGAAGACCACTGAGAAGGGGAGTTCCCCCCTCCTCGAGCAGCCCTTTTCTTTTTGGGATAGCTCTGATTGTTAGGAAGCTTTCCCTTGTATGTAGCCTAACCCTGACCCTCTGCCCCCTTTTGCTCCCTGAGGCTTCCCGCTTTGGCCGGTCTGCCCCTCCTCTTTAGGACCACACCAAATACCTGAGGGGAGCTCTGAGGCCCCTCTCAGGCCTGAGTGTCCGAGGGTCCTTCACCTTGTCTAGCCATGGAACGGCCTCCAGCTTCCAAATCCTTCTGGTTTCCCTTCGCTGAAGACATGCCAGTTTTCAGTGCCCTTCCTAAGCTCTGATCCGTGGAATGGAGCACGCAACGTTTTGTGTCCTAGCTCAGGGAAGCTCCACAGGAATGATCCCTTGCTGGTTCTGGACGTCGTGCCTCTGATCATGCTCACAAACTGCATCAGAGTTTTTTCCACCATGCCACACTATTCATTTCTATCAAGCTTATATTCCACTAAAACTCCCTGATCTTTTCTAAAAATATGACCACTGAGAGGTGTCATAGTGCACAGAGTCCCAGACCTGGAGTCAGGAGGACCCATCTTCCTGAGGTCAGACCTGGCCTCAGATACTTCCTAGCTGTGTGACCCTGAGCAAGTCACTTAACCCTGTTTGCCTCAGTTTCCTCATCTGTAAAATGATCTGGAGAACCACTCTAGTAAATTTGCCAGGAAAGTCCCAAAGAGTCAGACACAACTGAATAACAACAGTTATCTAAGAATAACTCTCCCTTCCTGTACTTAAGCAGTTGATTTCTGTTTTAACCCAATCATAAGACTTTACATTTATGCCTGTTTTGTTTCTTCTTATTAAGTTTGGCTCATTGTTCTAGCCTAAGCCTGGCTGTGTTCTGTCCAGATAGCAGCAGTTCTTCTAGGCTTTATGTCATCTGCAAATCTGATAAACCTTTTATCCTATCCTCATTCCAGTCCTGATAAAATGTTGAGTAGCATAAAGCTAAAGCCAGATCCCTGGGGCACTCCAGCAGAGACCTGTTTCCAGATTGGCCATTGGTTGAGCCATTAACAGTTACTTGCACACAAAGCAGAGCACCTCTAGATACATTCCACTGCCTCAGGGAGCTGCTCTCACCTAGGATCCCATCACCACGTGGAATGTTGGGGGGAGGATAGGGAGGGCCGTGCCACTTGAATGTCTGTCAGTGTATGACTGGGTATGCTTGTATGTGTGCCTGATATATATGACTGTCTTTCGGCACATACACATATGACTTGGCATGTGCGTATGCCAAAGTAGGCTCCAGTTGGGCCACGATAGCACCTTTCCCTCCTCCTGGAAGGCAGGCTGGAAACCTGGGGAGGTGGAGGGAGAAACACAGGAGACAGGATTCATGGGGCTGCTTTCCCACATTTGTCTCTTAGAAGGGAAAGGAACAGCCCTGAGAGGCCTCACAAGCTGCCTTAAGAGCTTTTTTGGCTATGCTGGACTTTTGGTAAACTGTTCGGCCAGCCAGGAGAGGGGCCCATCCTCAGGTCGGCTAAGGAAGAGGTCTGGAAGCCTGGCCCTGGGGCTGCTGGAAACCCCAGCTGATGTCTGGAACCAGAGCAAGCGCCATGTCTGCTGCGCATAAGGAGTGTAACCTCTCCCTTGGCTACTCAGAGGGACGGGCACAAACTTGGGGGCTAAAGTATGGGGGCATACATAAAGTGGGGGCAAGTAAGGCTTGGGGAAAAGAAGGACAAGTTAGGAAATGAGGAGAGTGGAAAGGCTGGAGGACACTCCTGTCTTACCCTGGTCTGACGACAGGGTCCACAGAGTGAGGTCAGGGAGAACATGGTCAGAAGGTCATGGGCAGAGCTCAGAGCCAGGGAGGGCCCTGGGTCCCACAGCACCTGGGCCAGTATATGAGCCTCCTCAAGGGATTCCTCTTGTGCTAATTGCATCATCACCCAAAAAATCCCAGAGAGGATTTCAGTGAATCTACCGCAAGGAGGGGTCAGTGTGTCCTGGGGAGGTAGGGGAACGTGGGAACCAGCTTACAGCCCTTATTGGCTTGCATGTGGAAGTTTTGTCCCTCCTTCTCTGAGTACCCGCTACCCTGAAAGTCAGCACCCAGGCACACACTGATGGCCCCACATTTGATCTAGTCTTCTTGGCCAGATTAGCAGCTCCCTGGGGGCGTCCTCACCCAGCATGTCTAGGATGGGGAAAGGCTGAAATGGGGAGAGCAGCCAGCGATTGATATTCTGTTGCAAAAGAGAGCTCCACAAGCCAGGGTTCACAGTCTACTTTGCAAGACAAAAATAACAGGTGGAAAACCACTGGGGAACGATGAGTAAAAGCTGACCAACATCAGAGTCTGAGATGGGATTGTCAGAGAGGGCTGGATGGAGGAGGTAGAGCCTGGGCTCATCTTCAGGCGAAGCGGAGGCCATTCTGGATATGAGAGAGCTTATCATGAGGTGGGATGCTGGCTAGCTGCTGACTTGAGAGTTGTCAAGTTATCAGGGCCGTGTGACTGTGGACAGCTCACCAGAGTGAGGCAGTGTTCGAAGCTCTCCAGGCTATCGTCCATCATCTGTCCAGGCTCCTGAGGGGAAGGGGTGTGTGCACATCCCTTGCGACTCTGGGGTCTGGCTGCTTCTGGGCCCTGACCTCCCTCCCTTTGCAGCAGGCACTAACCAGCCACCTTCCTCTTCCCTCCCTCTTCTGCCAGGGTGTGGAGCGTATCGACGAGCCAGGCCTGAGTAGCCTGCGGACAGCACGGACGCTGGAGCAGGGGATGGTGCTGACTGTGGAACCAGGCATTTACTTCATTGACCATCTTCTAGACCAGGCCTTGGCTGACCCAGCACAGGCCTGTTTCATCAATAACCATACCCTGCAGCGCTTCCGGGGCTTTGGCGGAGTGAGTACCCCTTTGCTGCAGGGCCACTTGCCTTTACCTCACTCACTTCTTGTGATAATACTGGTAAAGCACTTTGTAAACCTGAAAGTGCTGTGTAATTCTTATTAAGGTCACAATCTTAGCATCTCAGTTGGAATAAACTTCAGGGCTTGTCAGCTATTCCAGCCCAGACTCAATCTCTTCAGTACTGGCAGCAAGAAGTCATCTAGTCAGCCCCACTTGAAAAACCTCAGCTCAAATTGTCCCCCAGGTTTTTTTTTTAATATCAAACCTCAGCTTGTCTCTCCATCACTTCGACCCACTGCTCTTGGTCCTGCCATATGAGCCTCAGTAGGACAAGTCTTAATTGCCCTTCCACATGCCCTTTTTAAGATGACTGCCCCATCCCCAGAGTCTTCTCATTTACAGAATAAGCAAGTCTGTTGCTTCTAGCCAGTCCAGACATGGTGTAGTCTGCAGTCCCCAGGGCACCATAGGGAGAATGACACTGAACAGTGGAGACAAATTAGGGAAGCTGAGGCAGCTGCCAGGCTCTTGTCCAGAGCCCAAAGGGCAGTGGCAGTGTCCTCATTTGGACACCAGGGGGTCAGTGTCTGGCCCTATATCCCCTGCTCTGGCTTGGGCCAGTGTGCATGTGACTAACAAATCTCCAGGACTTTGCCCTCCCCTGTTGAATCATTTGTGGCAGCTGTGGGATTGTTATCTCCCTGAACTGTCAGTTCAGGGAGATAACAAGTTTTATCAGTTGGTTGGGGAGGTTGCTGAGGGAGAGCACATCTGACCATGTTTGCAGGAAGAGGGGGAGGCAGACTCAGACTGAAGGGGACACATGTGCATTGGCTCCGCCTGATGTGGACTGACTGTCTCCTGTTATTCCTCCCCACCACCAAGCACCCCCTCCGAAAGTCCACAGCGCCCATCCTGGGCACACTGGTTGCTGTGGGGCTGCTTCGTCCTGACCTAGCACACGATGTTAATGAGTGGATAGATTCGGTTTCCATGTGAGCTGGTGCACTTCATGCCTGGCCACAGGATGACCCAGCAATCTCACAGACACGTGTCCTTGGTCACAAGGAAAACTAAGTGGGAAGAATGTGGCTGGCCCAAGATAGCCCCCTCCCTGCTGCCAAGAGCACATATCCTGTTAATGGGGCTGGGGGCACCCTCGGTATGTAAAAATGGCTTCTTTATCATGAGCATACGTGTGGTCACATCAGCAGCTAGTGAGGTACAGGCACCTGAGTAGCTTTAGTTTGATGGCTTATCCTTAGCTCTTACAGGATAGCTTTAATTTTACTTTGAGCTCATTTTTTAGGCCCTAACTTGCCGTGAAGGAGAAAGCCAGGTTCAGCCCTATGTCCAGGGCATGGCCACTCTGGTCATAAGGGTAGAAGAATTACAGGTAGCAACCTGTAAGCTCTGTGGATTCCAGCTTCTGGCAGAGGCAGCTTTAAATAATGAGTCAGGCTAGTTCCCTGTGAGGGGTTCAGGACCAAGAAGGAATTGGGACTGCCCCTTTTCCAGAGAAGCTCCTCTTCTAGCTGGGAGCCTTTAGCATCACCAAGAAGTCAACTCCCAGGTTTTGGTCTCCTGATTTCTCTGTAGGAGCTTTGGGGAGAAACACAGACTGAATCTTCCGGCCCTAGTTGACTGCTCCACCCTCCCCACCATTCTTCAGCATTCAGAGACCCAAGGACACCAAATAGAGAGCTAGGACTTGGCCAGGTTGGACAAGCTGGGAGACAGAGGGGTCTCCATAAGATGTGGCAGTGATTCTGTGCAGAAAAAAGTGGCTCTTAGGGTTGAGCTCTCCCACTGAACCCAAGAAAAGCCACAGACAGACCCCATTGTCAGAAACCCACAGAAAGAAGTGGCTGATATAGATCTTATTAGGCCAAGGGCATGCCAGAAGTCAGACCTCCATTAGAAATGGAAATCCCACAAGAGAACAGCCATCCAGCAAGACCCTTGGAGGAAACTCCAGATGCTCCCCATCCCCTTTCCTAAGATGTCTTCTAGCTCTGATCACCCTGTACTCTTTGACTTTTGGAATAGCTGCCACTGGCCTAGCACTTGAAGGTTTGCAGAGTACTTTACCCAGATCATTGCATTTGGTGCTCACAACCCCTGTGAGGTAGGTGCTACCATTACCCAGTTTTATAGATGGGGAATCTGAGGCTTAGAAAAGTTACTTGCTCAGGTTACCACATTTGAGATGGAATTTGAAACCAGGTCTTGCTAATTTTAAATCTGATAATCTAACCGCTATTCCATACTGCTTGCCTTGCCCTTTAAGAATTAATCACTATGCACATCTGTGACACTTCTGACTTCTCAGAGTGGCTTCACACTGTACCCTTCCTAGGGCTCCCTCAATAGTCCCATTTGAGAAGGACTCATACCCACCCTAGAGGTAACAGGGTACCCTCCAAGAAAGGAAAATGAAGGGTCTTGTAAACAGACCTCATCTGGGCCTGTAATGTGAGGACCATAGTAACAAGGGCATATGTCTGCCTTCCTAGGTTCGCATTGAGGAGGATGTGGTGGTGACTGCCAATGGTATGGAGCTGCTGACTTGTGTGCCTCGAACTGTGGAAGAAATAGAAGCGTGCATGGCAGACTCCAGCAAGGCCTTCACCCCTTTTCCTAGCAAGAAGGAGTAGAGCCTGGGGGTTCCCAGTCCGCTCCCTCCTCTGAAATGAGATAACCGATGGGGAGTCACTGCCTCATATTTATGGCTTTTTATGAAATCAGCAGAGCAAATCATAATATTAAGTACCAATGCCTCATTACTAGAATGCCGTGTTCTCTCTGGACGGCTAATCTGCCCTTCCAAGAAGGCAACCTCAATTCCTTGGGGGCGGGGCACAGGGAACAAATGCTGACTTAAAAGAAAACATACACAGCGACAGCAGACAAATGTTTCAGTACGCGCTGAGAAGACAGGATTGTTTTCTCAGGAAAGATACATTCCTGATTTTTTCTTTCTCAAAAATCAGCACTTTTTACTTAACTTTCTTCAGTCTTTCCTGTTCCAGCCCAAATCTACATTAAAACTTACTTCCTTAAAATTGCCCAGAGTGTGCTGCTCTTGATTTCTTCCCCGGATTTGCAGTTTGAAGTAAACTCTCTCAAGGTTACTGTCTTCTCTCGCTTCTTTGTCCCCTTAAATTTACAGCCCATTCTCCTGGGGACTGCCTCTGATTTGGAGGAATGACTGACACCCCTTTCTCAATTCCATGGTTCCAAGTTCCTCCTTTGCCAGGACCAGTCCCTCCTAAACATGAATAAAAAACTGTCCGATGTCCAGTCACTGTCTTCAGGTGCTTCCACCAGGAGCCCACCTGCTCTGACAGCACATTCTTAGAGGAGGTGCCATTAAGTCCATGAGTGTCTGAGTGTGGATGGATGGAATTCTGGGAGAGAGTGACCACTGTTACTGAAAATAATCAGGGCCCTTAGTGCTCTGAGCCCCTGGGGGCTTAGCTTATAATAATAGCTAACACTTATGGAGCATTTTTACATCCTTAATTCATTTGGTGAAATGAACCTCACTTCCCTGGCAAGATAAGTACTATCATTTTCACTTTAGAGATGAGCAAACAGACTCAGAGAGGTTAAGCAACTTGCCATGGGTCATGCAGCCAGTGTCAAAGGTGAGACTCCCTGAATCTTGATTCCAAGTCCAGCACTCTTTCCATTACATGTCACCTTTCTCTGGACACTTGCCTAAGGTAAGGCCCTCTAAACCCACACAAGAAAAGACCTTCTAAGGCTTTCCTGGGCCTTTCCTGCACAGTGGTTTAGGAAGTGAAAAGGAGAGGCATCTGTCAAATACATTTTGTAATTAATGGCTCTAATGCTGTAATCCTGACAGTTCAAGTGATTTCTGAAATGTGTTCAGAAAACTCGACTTACAGTCCTGCATTTGTTCTCCATAAGGCAGTTTTGGAGGCTTTACATGGCTCTCCCATTTTAGAAATCATTCTACAAGTATTTACGAAGTACCGACCATGTGGTAGACATGGATACAGGTAAAAAGAGTGCAATGATCCCTGCATGAATTGAAGCTTACCTTCTAATGGAGACAGCAAGCACACATAAAAACATATATGGCATAATATTAATAAACACAAACACAAAGAGCAGTTAAATACAAGGTCGTCTGGAATGGAAGGTAGTTGCATTTAAGGGCACCGGGGAGGCTTCATGCTGCATCTTCGAAGAGAAGGGCCTCTGAAGTAGAGGTGAGGAGAGAGGGTGTTCCAGGCACTGGGACAGCAAGTTTAAAGGCAGGGGGACAGGAGACAGCATGCTGTGAGAGAAGAACAGAGAGAAAGCCAGTGTGGCTGGATCACACTGAAAGAGGAAGTATTGTCCAATTAGGCTGGAAAGGCAGGTTGGGACTAGGTTATGTAGAGCTTTAAAAGCTAATCAGGGGGGTGTAGCCAAGATGGCGGCGTAGCAGCAGCAACATATCGCAGCTCTCACATAGCCACCCCAAAATACCCATAAAATAGGACTCTAAACCAATCCTAGAACTCAAAATGCACACAAGGATACTTCCCACTAAAGTCAGCTCGGCTACGAGGAACCATATCAGCACTGCAAACCGAAACCAGCCTGGCCTGAAGCCGCGGCTGTGCCCCGGGGCGGCTGGGCGGGAGGTGCAGAGAACCCTCTCAGGTGAGCGGATTAGCACCAGCTGCCAGTGGGAATTGTGAAAGGGGGAGAAAAGTAGTCCGGCTGAAAGATCTCCAGAGCGGAAAAGTGAAAGGCAGAGGTTTTGCACCTGCCTCTGCGTTGTAGCTTCCCCCCGGCCTGCAGACAGCAGGCGGACTGAGCGATTGTTTTCAGGCCAGTGCTCTCGCGTTGAGCGGCCTGGATCCGGATCGTCGTCTTGGGCCTCGGTCTTGGAGTCTTCATTATCCAGTCAGCCGGAAGTCT
>CM053585.1:236649029-236670016 GCA_028646515.1 Pseudochirops corinnae | reverse complement strand
AGCTAGGATTAAAACCAAGAATCACCTACCCAGCAAAACTGAGTATAATGTTTCAGGGTAAAATACGGTCATTCAATGAGGTGGAGGACTTTCAAACATTCTTGAGGAAAAAACCAGAACTGAACAGAAAATTTGACATTCAAACACAAGCATGAGAAAGTACACATGGAAAAGAAATCATAACGAACTTATCAAAGTTGTATTATTTACATGCCAACATGGAAAAACGATAACTGTAACTTATGAAACTTTTCTCAGTATGAAGATAGGTGAAGGGAATATAAATGCATTTATATGTATACATATACATATGTCTATATAGGAGGGTATATATGCATATGAATACATATGTGACTGCAGATATTTATGTGTATATAGACAGAGGGCACAGGATCAACTGAATAGGAAGGGATGATATTTTTAAAAGGTGAAATTGAGAGGTGGGAGAGGAATAGAATGAGAGGAGACAGGGAGAGACAAAATGGGGTCAAGAGGCAAGGCATAATTGTTACAATGGAGGGGAAGAACAGGAAGGCAAAAAGGGAATGGGTCAACCTTACCCTCATTGGATTTGGCTTAGGGAGGGAATGATATACACTCTAAAATGGGTATCTTGCCCTGCAGGAGAGTAGGGGGGAAAGGGATGAGAGGGGGGATGATGGAGGGGAGGGCAGGCTAGGGGGGAGGGTTGCTGGAAGCACACACACACTTCTGTAATGGGACAAGGACAAAGTAGAGAACAGAACAAGTGGAGGGCAGGATAGAAAGGAAGGAAATATAGTCAGTTTTACATAATATGTTCATTGTGGAGATGTTCTATGTAACTACACATGTACAGCCTGTATCGAATTACCTGTCTTTCCAGTGGGGGTGGGTGACAAAGGAGGAATGGAAAGAATCTAGAATTTAAAGTTCTAAAATCAAATGATAATATATATATATATATATATATATATATATATATATATATATATATTATTATCATTTACATGCAACTGGGAAATAAGATATACAGGCACTGTGATAGGGAGATCTATCTTCCCCTACCAGAGAGTCAGAGAGGTGATGGGGGAGGATATAGGAGAGAGCAGATTGGGGGAGGGGTTACACAGTGGGATCACTATTTTGGGGTGGTGGGTAGGGGAAAGACGGGGAGAAAATTTGTAACTCAAAATCTTGTGGAAATCAATGATGTAAACAAAAAAAATAAAAGTTAATCATAAAAAAATTAAAAATTTAAAAAATAAACTTTAAAAAAATGAAAATTAGACTATTAAGAGGGCTGAGCACCACCGAATTGACACTTTGAATTATAGTGCTGCAAAAAACTTGTGAGTCCTTTAGATATCAATATCAAATCAGTTGATACTTAAAAGAAATTAATTCAGACTACTTACTGGAAGGTCAAATACAGAAGCTGAAGCTTAAATGCTTTGGCCACAAAAGTTTAAGAAGGGACTCATTTAAAAAGACCTTGATGTTGGGAATGATTGAAGGCAAAAAAGGGGAAAGCAAAGGATGCGATTAGAAGCCATGATAAATGGACAGACGGATGGATGGATGGATGGACAAACATGAACTTGGACAGACTTCAGGAGAGGGCGGAACATAGGACAGCCTGCCATGCCATGATCCATGGAGTTATGAAGAATCCGACGTGACTGAACAACCACTAACTGGTCAATCAATAAACATTTATGAAGTGCCTATTGGTGCCAGGGGCAGTGTGGAACACCAAAAGGCGGTAACAGACAGTCCCTGTCTCCTAGTTTCAGTGATTTGCCCATAATATCACTGCTATTATGTATGGGAACTCAGATGTTCTGACTCAGTTCAGCAACCTTCCTAACCCCCTCTTAGAAGCAGACACGACAGTGTTCATTTCGCAACAAATAGCTTTTAGCTAATAATTAAACAGAAACAGTAGCATTAGCCGCTATTTGGAAGTTGAGGGGGAGGGGTAAACAGACCAAGAGTTAAGACAAAAAATCATCACTCAGCCTTTAGTGGGAAAGAACCACTGTTATCCTTCTGTCTAGTAAAAGCCACTAACAACCACAGAAGAGTCTCATCATCCCACTTCATCCTAACGCTCAGTTCTGTGATTTCAACTTTTTTTAATTAAAAAATTTTATATACAGGCAACTTTGGAATTCATATTTCTCCTCAGGAAAACAGATCCATTTGACTTGGGCCAGAAAGTGGGAGGTAATACGTAGTGCAGTGGAAAGTATGCTGGAGCTAAAGTTAGAGGATCTGAGTTTAAAATCTGCCTCTGCCAATTCCTTACTTGAGTGACTGAACTAGGACTGATCACTTCACCTCTCTGGGGCTGTTTCCTCAAATATAAATGAGTAAGTTGGACTAAATGCCTTCAAAGGTCCCTTTCACCACTAAAGCTATGATTCTTCCCCACTTTTTGTAAGGGTAAGGTAAGGAGTTGAGTACAGCCCTTTCAAACACTGTTATGTGAAAACCCAAGTTTACTCCTTCAAAGTTAAGTATAGGCTGTGGCTGCACCAGAAAAATTCCACAGATGTTAGATACAGGAAGAAGCATCTACAGGCCAGCCGAATCACCATAACCTCCACTCATGGCCACCAGTTTCCACCTTCAACTATCTCAAGGCACTTCTCTGCCTTCTGGTATTTTCACTTTTACTTACCCCTTTCACTTACCTTGCAGTGAGGCACCAATCACAAGAAGGTTTCATGGTTAAATCTTCTCTGCACGGCACCTTGAGCAACAGAAACTTAAAAGCAGTAGCTGGGCATATCACTGAACCTCACTGTACTGCATCTTGTAGCAGTTAATCTGGAAGGTCCCTGTCATTCTTACTGAGATACAAAATGCAGAACTATTCAGGTAATGAACACAAATTGTGAAAACAGTAGCAGGTATCAGTTTACACCACAGATCCGGTCCCATCAGAGAACTAGGTGCCAAGTAACACTCCCGCATTCTAAGTTATTCAATACTGCACTACAACCAGATCAAAAAAACAAAAGGGACAAAGCACACCTTAAGTCATAGCCCATTTCTTTCATTTATGAGAGGCAGAGAAAGTAGGAATAATTTCCAAGGCATTTTATGATGTTTGAAATATAAGAATAGAAAATATTCTAACCTCATTTTCCTCTGAACATTAAACTCCATTCACTATCTTAAAAACAAAATACTGTATACCTATTATTTTTAAAATGTTACCACTTCAGAGTCTGAATGTCCTGGTGAGGACAAAAGAAGCCTGGTAAAAACGGCAGAAAGGCTAAGCCTGACACTTATGAAGGTTCTTCAACTAAATTAGCCTTTCAAACACAAGTCCAATTACAAAATCATTTAGGAAAATTCCATTTTTATAACTCTTGAAAAATGCTAGGTAAGATTAGACTTAAGACAAATATGAATGAATTTTTCCCCTTCACTAGGAAAAAAAGTAGCTGTCTAATAAGCAAAACTCAATGTATTGCTTTCCTAATTCTACATACAGGATAATTCTTAGTTAAGAGGGGACATCTAAATGACCAAAAATAAAACTTTATTTTCACCAAATACTACATTCCCCTAGCTAATTAAAATCTAGATCCCACCAGAGACAAAGTCTGAATAACAGATCTCCCAACTCTCACCCACCCAATTTGTCCATTATACAAAAAAGCCTTGTGTAATCAATCTTTTTTAGTAAAAATGCAAATTGGTGCCACTGTTCCAAAGATTTTTTATTTCAAATTCATTGGAAGAAATCAAATTTTATTAAAAAAATAGAAATCTCACAAACTGAGAAAAGCCAGGAATAGAAAGAACAAGTTGGTAGTTTTTTTTTTTCCTGAGAGGCAAAGCTAACAGCCATAAAGTGGTCTTTCTTCTCCCTAGCTTCTGTCAATTCAACATAAAAATCAGTTTCCCTACTTCTAAGGCAGTCTGGAGTACTCTGAGCACTATCTGGTTTAGACTAAATCATTTAGGCCTGCTAAAGACAACAGAGAAAGCGGAAGTGCTTTAAATTGCACATACACTTCCAATTTATGTCAATTTCCAAATTTTCTAAGCCCTGATTTTCTAGAATGTGGTTCCATTTTGTTAGCATGTCTTCTAGAGTGCCTGAGCTCTTGTTCTAACACGTAAGTTAATGAAGCAGACTGAGTCTAAGGAATGGCAAGCTTTCAGATGATAAAATCTTGTGCTCTGAAGTTATTTCTACTCAGAAACTAATAACCTCAAAAGCACAGAATATTAAAACACACATTGAAGACCACCAGCCCACCAGTTTGGGTAGAGACTCAGAACACTGGCCAAAAGAATGGCTTAATTCACAAACCAAATCCTGTGGCTTCAGGGCAGCACTAAGAACACACAGTAACTTGATAATCTCAGAAGCTCTCAACTTTGTCATTTCCCAACATTTGGTTTTCCTTTGAAATTATCTATACCTATCTGTTATTCTACTAAAATCCAAAGCTCTCATTCCAACCCAACACATTAAGGTATTGCAGATGTACCTCTACTTTTGTGTACTATGAAATTTGTCTCTATTATATCTTAAACTAAAACTCTGCAATTTACTTAGCTCAAGCATGAAAGCCTGAATCCACTTAAGAATTAGTTTCAAGTTATATTTTAGCTGATTTTAAAATATCTAATACACATCTAACACCCCTGATAGCATCCACAAAGCCCTGTGGGATCACTGAAAAACATATCAAGTCTGATGAGGTTATTAACACAGTGCAGAGCAAAGAGCCCTGGCCTGGAAGTCAGGACATCTGGATACTAGTCTTAGCTCAGTCACCAATTCACCATGTGATCCTGGGCAAGTCACAATCTTTCTGTACCTTAGTTCCCTCATCTATCGTATAAGGGGATTGGACTATATTTCTATAAGCTGTCATTCTGTATTTCTATGATGGATGTGTTTTTCAGTAAATTAAATAGGAGAGAAAAGAAGTCTAGAACCGTATGTGCTTGACAGTAAGTGACCTGATGTCCCTGGTGATGAAACTTTCATTTTAAAATATTAGTGAGACGATCCAATTTCAATTTTCTTCTAAAGACTTATATGTGATGACTTAATTAATCAAAATCTCTATTAGCTTTTAACATTTCAAGCCAACACAGTGAACTGGTCCTTACCCCACCCCACCCATACTCTTTCCTTGCTCCATATGAAGTCAATACCTTTCCAAGAAAGGTCCAATTATTCATAAAAAGACATATGGTTCCTGTCTTCACAAACAGAGCTACAACTACAAAAAGCTTGAGCTAACTCCCAGCCTATTCCAATAAGCAAGCTCAATGTCTCTTTACCACAACTCCAACTACTGAGTCTAATACAAGATTCAAATTAGCCCAAATTTGACAATATAAACCAAACTTTAATCTGCAATTTTATCCCATAGGGTTTCCAGTCTCTCCCTTCCCCTAAGCTAAAGAGCTATCCTGACAAGCAAAATGGCTTAGATGCCAAGAAAGGGTAGATTATCACCCTATATATTCAAAATCTCCACAGGTTCCACTGCAAAGTATTCCACTCAGTAAATAAAAGGCATCCCTACTTCTCCCAACTGTCTCAATTATACTGGTATGAAGCACTTCACTACAGTGAGAAATGAGGAAGCAAACGGATTCACCTTTTGGGTAGTTTGGCTTCCTTTCCTCAAGAGAGAGTGGATGAGTTCTACTAAATAGTGAGGAAGCTGAGCCCATGTAAAATTACAAAGTAAAACAGGTAAGATAAAGCAGAGCCAAAAAAAATGTTAAGAAAGACTTTTAAACTACTTTTACACAGAAGAGTCTCTAGAGCTTCCCTCTGACATTTTTAATCACAAAATAATTTTGTACTTTCTCTATCAGCATCCTAACAACTTTTTCACCAATATACCCTTTCTAAAAATGTTTATAGGCCACACAAGCTTAAAATTTAATGAATGGAAGTAAATGGTGCAAAAAGATTTGAGATGACCAGACAAGAAATATGCCAGGCAGATACTACAAATGATGAAATAAGTTTAAAGGGTTTGACACCTCAGTTTGCCTTAAGAGCCATCTTAATGGTATATTATCATTGTATTTTCAGGAAAAGTATGAAGTCATCCACCACTTATTTTTGAGTAATCCTTCTTTTGTTAAAATAAAAAAAAAATTTACTTTTTAATGAATGCTCCCTTATAAAATTGTGACCTAAGAAAAGTTCCCGTCTCAGTAAAACTACCTCTTGAACCAAATATTAAACAGGCTGCTAGTATACATGAAATAGTATACTTTTCAATATATATAGCCAAAAAGGTCTATTCAACAATTTTTTGAAACTTACACATAGAGACACGTCAGTTTTTCTGAGCTGTTCTAAACGTTCCTGATTTTTTTTTCATACAGTCCCATAATCCAAGAAAACCTGAAAGGATAATTCTAACAAATTTCACTCATATAGAGGCTTATAAGAATAAATATTAATCTACTTGCTCCCCTGGCCATTTAGTTTTGGTATGCCAATTTCAACGCGCTACATAGCACATTTATAATCCCCTGGTTATAATAATCATTTGTTAACACTTTAGCCATCAGTGCTGAATGATACTATTGAGAAGCAATTTATGCCTAGGGAAAAACTTCTAACTAGGTTAAAACAATGTATTTATAACCCTCATGTTATTATAAATTGATCTGTCTCTAAACAGTCAATTTATATTATAGTGTACAGATTTTTAAAAGAATATTTAACAATAATTTTTTTCATCCAATTCTCTTCATCCATTAAAACCAGCAAATTTCTGCCCAATCTGCCACTTGCCTGGTATACTTCTATTTCTCCATGCCAAAAAAGAATGAGCATTTCTGGGGAAATCCAAATCTTAGCAATAACATCAAGTTCTGAGATTTTTGTATCTTTCAAAAAAATTGTCTACTTTCGATAAAAAGCAACTTATTACTTCAAAACGGACAAACAAGATAACATTTCAGGTTAATCAAATCTTCAGTGCTTAACCTAGAAAATATCCCAAAAAGGATCTTTAAATATTAAAACAGATCAGCTTTGTTACTAATGTGAGTGGTGTTAAGTCACATCTCCTAAAGTTCAATTCTCCAAGACTGAATCAACACCTCTATTGTCCTGTGTTATCAGGATTTGTTGTAGTGCTTTCAGTGCTCATAGGTTGTACGTTATCTGCCAGATTGTGTGCGTGCTCAAGAAACAAATCTTTAAGTACACTTAATTCCTTAGTCAGCAGTTTAATTTTTGCTTCCAAACGTTCGTTCTCTTCTTTGAGCTGGTTGACCCTCTGCAAGGTATCCTGGGCTTTCTGCTTGCTTTTTAAACGACTCTTTTTCACTGCCATGTTGTTCCGTTCCCTTCGCTGCCGATACTCATCACTGTTCCTATCCATAGATGAACTTTTTTTGCTTTGCTTGCTGGGAGGTGCAGCTTTGCCTCCTCCCCCAGGGCTGACTGGCACCACCTGAGGAACCTGCTGCAAACCACTAGCATGGGCCTGTGTGTGAATAACACTTATTCCATTTGTTCCCGCAGTACTGCTCTGCTGGGATGTCTTGCTCATTTGGACAGACTCTTCCTTAACCGCAGCACAGACTTAGAAATGGGGGGGAGGGTAGCAGAAGAATGGGTGAAGGAAGATACAAGTGACCAAATTTCCACACTCAACTGCTAAGAAATCTTCACATGTACCTAGGAGAAAAATAAACATTATAAAACATTTTTAAAAACAGGTTTAAAAGAGACTTTGCACTTGACTATATTTAACATAATCTTAGCAATGGTCTATTCAACATTGTTTTTGTACTGGAAAGAAGTCGATGGCAGAACTGCCAACTTTTCAGATGTTTCAGAAGTCTCAAATCACTTAATCTGGA
This sequence comes from Pseudochirops corinnae, assembly GCA_028646515.1. Lineage (NCBI taxonomy): Eukaryota > Metazoa > Chordata > Mammalia > Diprotodontia > Pseudocheiridae > Pseudochirops > Pseudochirops corinnae. The sequence goes on along the minus strand of CM053585.1, from coordinate 236,662,150 downwards.
AGAATTGTTTAATGGGTCATCCTTTCCAGCTCCAGTACTATGGGAGGACAGATATTGCATTTCTCCAAAAAAACCGATCCTGATGGACATCTAGTTCAGCACTCAGAATCTCCAGTAATAGTCATTTCACAACCTCCCTAGACAGTTTATTATATTGCCTAACTTTTCTTCCAGTTATAAGGAGATTGTCTAATATTAACTTAAGTTATCCCTGCAGCCATTTAACACTATTACTTATTTGTTCAATGTGGAGCTAAAAAAAAAATCTTCTTAGCTGGATCTTTTTATATCCTTTCAATTTAATGTTCTCTCCTAGGATCACCTTTTCTACACAGAGGCCATTCAATTACTGGTCTGTGGCTATTTTATTCATCAGTTACATTTGGTACTCCCTCAAATATCTGACTCTGGGGCCAATCTGGATCCAACCCAGAGATGGCAAAGGCCCCAAAGACTCCTAGACTGTGGGGAAGGGGAAAGGTATCTGAAGGTTGCTCCATTGCTGGTTTTAGACCTCCAGGCCCAAGCTCTCCTATGTATAAAGGTGGGAGTTGGGCTAGAAGATTTCTAAGGCCCATTCCTTCAAACTTTAAGAGTTTGTGATTATTTCTAATTCTGCTCCCTATGCTCCAAACTCAGCTTCCTCTATTGGGTGGGGGGAGGGGGGCAATAAAACGGCTTTTGAACAAGACTCAACAGACTGATCATGTTCCACACATACAGGCATCTTGCTAAAAAAAGAAGAAAGAATGGAAAATAGATCTATGGTCAAAACATAAAAAATAAAATATGACACTAAAGAGAGAAGCAGCATGGCATAATAGCTAGAGAGCTGACCTTGGAGTCAGAGAGAGCTGAGTTCACGTCCTACCTCAATGGGATCTGTGTCAACTCACTTCTCTCAGTGTCCCAGGCCCCCTTCTCTAAGATAAAAAGTTGCAGAGCAGGTGCCCATTGCCATGGGCAAAAGATCCCCACTTGCAGCTCAATATACCAATGGAATCACTGATCTAGTTAAAAAAAAAAAAAAACCCTAAAAATTTGGACTAAAATATCATCAAGTAGATAACCTCAGCCCCGGGTAAGGCCAGAGTCCCTAGAGATATTTAATCCATTTAATTAATGGAAACAACAGCACGTAAGGTAGATCAAAGTTCTGACTCAAAATTAATTTTCCGTTTACTATAGCAAAGAGCCATAAGCATCTATTTCATAATAATCTAACCTGAAAAAGGTGTCCACGTGTCTAAATGGTTAAACCAGATGCCTCTCCTGACTGCATTTACAAATTAACCAACTATTGAGCAGTAAGCCTCTTGGGCACACTGTACTTATGAAAATAGGAGGTTACCACTGAGGCAAATTCTAGATGGATCAGACTGTTATTCAGCCTCAGCCTTTAAGGCAAAGAGTTATTTTTATGGACAAATCATTACTGCTAAGTCAAAGAGATACATTAAAACCCTAGATTTAGATTTTGGCATCTTTTCAAACAAACTGGACTTTTATTACTTAATGTATTAGAAAGAAAAATCAGAGTATTTCAAATGTATACAGTGAACACAACAGGAAACACTGGGTTCACATTTGACTAGCTACTACCCCAAAGCTCAGCCTACTGGAAGCAGGAGTGGTGCCTTTATCCCTTTCATAAGAATCATTTCAAGTGTAAAGCATTTGGAAACGCTTCAGATTAAAACTGGATCTGAAAACTGCAAATTCCCGCCAACATTCTTATTGAGTCGTAACTCTCAAATTCAACCACTGCTTCCAAATCAGCATCATACTGAAGACTCAGGGTATTTTTATGCAATAATGAAAAGAAACACCAACACTCATATGAGCTACAGCAAAAATGTGAAAATAAAAGTTTTCAATCTATCATATTTTGATCTGGGAGATGCCTAGGTAATTCATCCTTTTTTCTGACCCAATTAAAATTTAAGTTTTCCTCAGTTTGTTTTTACCTTAACAAGGCCTGCACACTTAGATTTGAGGCCTCCACAGAATCAAGGTAAGTGACAAGCTGTTTTGTTGGATTCATCTTACACAGTCTTTTCTAGCATGAAACTTTTCTTACAGCAGCTTCATTCTAATTTAAGATAATGCTACTGAAATGTCTTCACACTGCACAAAGTTTGTGATTAGTAAAAGCAGATAACAGGAGAGACTTGAAAACAAAGCCGTTTGGGCCTACTCTTGTCTGTTTCTCTATAGTATGGCAGCTCCTCTTTCTACCCAGTGCACCATCTTTCTCAATTACTCATCCTATTTTTCAACATATGTTTATAGCATTATACAACTCTGGCCATCTGCCTCAGGCTTATAACAAGTTTCCAAGTGGGTAAGTCTAAATGTTATTTATTTTTAGTGCCACTATTTGTTTCCCACTGTTTAGCGAGTTGTACAACTTGGGCACCTGGAGAACTCACCTTCCACATACCCATTTTTAATAACCTACTGAAAATGGTCTTTAAGCAATTTATGCAGGAAGGCAATGTGTTTAATGTTATTTTGACAAGGCAAAGCAATCTAAGAAAAAGGAATGCTGAACTCAGATGTCAGTTCTCTAGGGCTCTGCTAAAATGACTCATGGGCGTGACCTTTGTTTATCACTGGATACTTACCCCTCTACAGAAAGAAAATGAACCTATATTTATAAAGTGTTCTAAAATCCTTTATGATAAAAGAGGTCTGAATAATTAAGCTGCATACCTTTTTGTGGCTTTATAGACATTTGTTGGACAAAATCGGGCAAATTATGTACCTCTCCTTTCAATAGCATCACGAGCCAGAGATTTCCTCAAAACTTTGAAAAATGCCTTTAAGGTAACAATATGGATATAAAAGAAAATTGATTTTTTTCAGTTCTGTTTACAGTAAGAAAGTGTTTTTTTTGAGGATCACAGGATCTACTTTAAGAACAAACTAAATTCATAATATTAAAAAAAATTAAAATAAACTCTAAAGAGCTATGATGAAAGGATATACCATCCCCTCCCCAATCCACCTCTTAGTGGACTGAGAAGTCTACACTGCACATTTTCAGACTTTCAACATCGTAATCAGTTGTGCTGATTATTTTCTTCTTTTTCTTTCTTTTGTTTTTAAAAAATATTATAAAGAATGGCCCTCCAGGAGGTAGAAAGATACTAGGGAAAATTACAATAACGTGAAAAACAGAAGACATAAAAAAACTGATTAACCTAGCCTAAATATGACCTGAGAAGAATTAACTGACATGATCTGTTTTGTATCACCAAAAATCTGAGGAAAAGTAATCTCAATAAATTGAACTCAGAATGACTGAAAACTCAAATAAGATACATGATTTTTACTAAGTAAAAGTCTGATTCACTAGTACCCATTACTTAGTTTATAATACAGACAGTATTAAAAAGTAAAAAAACAATTCCTTTAAACACTATTTTCTAATTCAGACTTAAGTAATTATATATGCATCTCAGAACTTAATTTGTGAAATCACCTAATCAAAAATCAACTAGTTCAACCTTTAATTGCACAAGTGAAGAACCAGATACCCACAGAGATTAACTAGTCCAAAGTCACAAAGTGGTGCAACTGGAACAACTGACCAAGTTTTGTCACATCTATTTCTGGATTTTTTAAAAACTTGCTCCTGAAACTGAGTTTAAAACATTCCAAAATCAACATTTTAGGGCAATGACTGAAAAAAACTATACTATACAAATGTAATAAACTATTAATATGCAGTAAAAAATAATGAACATGAAGAATTCAGAGACAAGTGAAATTTACATGAACTGATGCAGAACAAAATAAGCAGAACCAAGAGAACACTATACAACAGTGACTACAGCAATGTAAATGAACAGATGCCTAAAAGGAAGTTGAACTCTGAGTAATGGAAAAACCAATGAAAGTCCCAAAGAGATAATAAAACACAGAAAGCTAGGGGACTACCATGAGAGACAATGATTGATGACAAGTTATTGTTTACGTTATCATGTCTCTTTATTATATGTCCTTGACTTAATTGTTTTTCCTCTGCCACAAGGGAAGGTTTAATCTAGAAAAGTAGTGGTGAGAAGTAACTGATATAAAAAGAAAAGGTATTAATTAAATGTATTTTTTTTTCAATAAAGTGCTATGGAAATATAAAAAAAAAAACCTAACTTAAATAACAACATAACATAATGCTCAAGTAAGGGAAGAAAAGAATGTTCATCTTTAAAAATGGAAAAACAAGAAAAATTTATTTGCTTAGTTTTGATTCTATCTAACATTTATTAAGCACTTCCGGGTTCAGAAAACTGGAGATGCAAAATTTATTTATGTCCCTACTGTCATGGAGCTGGTGTGGTAGAGGGGAAGAGCAATTAATTAAGTAATACCTGGTAAGTGCGTAAGTATCTAAAGTGGAAAAGCATGAAGGTCAGGATATTCAGATAAATGGGGACAAGGGGTCTGGGAGTCAGGATGCCCCTCTTCCACCCTACCCCGGTGGGTTATAGTGTCCCTAAGAAAATCATCTTCTTTAAAAAAAAAAACACCCCACATTTCTATCACCCCCTCTATATGATTACTTCTGCTCACCATTTTCATTAACTTCATGTTCACTTCAAATGCTCTTGGCTGCTATATTTTCATACCCACCTCTTTTCCTAGTTGACTCTCAGAATGTTACATGATCATCCACAATGAATACCTTGTATATCCAATTTGTGAACTGCAAGAAATTAGAATTGACTCCCATAAACAAAAGAATATTATTGCTATATCTCAATTCAGATCTATATCATCTGACATTCTTTCACAACTAGCTTATTAAAACCCAAGAGTTTTTCTAAACCTACTGCTGTTCACTTCTGAAAACTTTACCATGCAAAAATATGGCCAGTAAAACAGTAAATATGTTTCCTTTTGGTAATAATTTATAATACTGTTCACCTTCTTGATATTTAGAAACATACTTGATCCCAAGTGGCCAATATTATAAGTCTGGGTTGTCAAACACACATTTCGCAAACAAACCAAAAATTAAGCATTTCTGGAAAGAACATTCAGCTTTTTATTTACTTCATGCAGCCCCATATGCCCTTATTGCTGATCCCCAAACTAGTATTTAGCACTTCACTCCAGAGGTCAAAGCTAGCAGCCAGCAAGAGAATGGGCTACTTCTCCAGTCCAGTGAGGAGGTGGGGTATGTTTCCCCAGGGGGAGGAAGTGTTGACAGAGAATATTGGGTTTTGCTCCTACACCGTGATAGGAAGTGATATTCCCCTCCCACATAAGAGAGAAACAAAACTCTCTCCCAGTATTACTGTAGGGGAGCCAGAAATTAGCTCCCTAGGGCCTAGTTGATTGGGGGGCAGAGGTAGCTCAGAGGAGGTCACAAGGGAGAGGGAGGTGGCTCTGACTAGAAAGAGAGGAAGAAACAGAGATCTGACATTCTGGGAGGATTAGCAGTGGCCTGGGTGTCAAGAAACATAGGTTCTAGTCCCAGCTTATCCACTAACTTTCAATGTGACATTGGGCAAACGAATCTCTTCCCCTTTTGGGTACATACTCAGTTCTCCCATCAGCTGAATGATGAGGGTGGTCTAGATGCTCTTAAAGAACCCTTCCAGTTCTTACAGTTTATGATTCTGGGCTACCCATGCTAGTTTCCAGGCTTGTAAGCAAGAAGAAGTAAAGGGCATCATGTTCACCTGGACTGGGAGAGAAGGGGAAGGGAGGACTGGGGTCCATTCTGGGCGCAGGAACAGCACAGGAAAATACTGAAGATTATCCCAGTTTTCTCAAACTGGGAAAGCAAGAGAAAGGAGACAAAAAACAGGCTTGGGCTTGAGTCCCCCTCTCACAAGGAAAATAATAATATCAACAATAAATAATGAAAATAGCTGCTACAGAGCACTTCAAATGCTTTTCATATATTAGATTTTTGACCAGATAAAGAAGCTGTGAAGTAAGTGCTATTATTCCTATTTAACACAGGAGGAAACTGAAGATAAAGAAGTTAAATGACTTGCCCAGGGTCACTCAGTTAAGTACTTGAGACAGGATTTGAACCCAAGTTGACTCTACAAAGTCTAGTCACAAAGTACAACAGGAGTCCTCAATCTGAGGCTTATGAACTTAAAAAAAAACTATTTCCATATAGTTTATTTCCTTTGTAATCCTATGTATTTATGCATTTAAAAAACAGTATTTTGTAGTTATATTGCTTGCCTTCTCAATGGGTGGGGGAGGGACTGGAGGAAGAGAATTCAGAACTCAAAAAAATTTTAAATTAATGTTAAAAAAAAGACCATAATTCTGGGGAGTCCAGATGCCAGGGAGGCGGCTCGGGACCGATGCCAGGGTGGGATGTGAGACACGGCAAGGGGTAAAAACCCCTGCACCCCAGATGTGCTCCCCACCCCCATGCCTAAAATTCTCTCCCTGGACCAAATTCAAGTCTCGGTTAAAATAACACCTTCTTCTACCAGAAGTCATTCCCAATCTCCTTCAAGTGTTGGTGCCTCCCCTCTGCTGATTACGCTCATTTTATCCCGTATACGTCCCGTTTGCACACAACTGTTTGCAAGTTGTCTCCTCCATTAGACTGAGAGCTCCCCTAAGTGCAAGGGATAGCTTTTGCCTTGCTTGTTATCATCAGGGCTTAGCCCAGAGCCAGGCACACCGAAAGAGCTTAATAAATGCTTACATTTATAGTCCACAGATTTCAAAGCACGAAGGACGCTTAGGGATCCAGGAAGTGACTAGTCTAAGATCACTCAGGTAAATAAACAATAGAGACGGGATTCAAATTTTGCTACCCTTCCCCCTCCCTGTCCCTTTCTACTTCACGGACCCCACGCGGCCTCCAGGGGGGAGGGGAGGGAAGGGGTCTCCTCCTCCCGGAAGGCAGAGGGGAGGGACCGGGCCTCCCCGTCCCGCCCCTCCCTGGGCGCTGGGTGGGGGCCAGGGATGACCTCACCGCACCAGGGGGTGGGTGTTGCCAGCAGGTTGCATCAGACGCTGCACTCGCAGCCGCTTCCCCCACCCCCAAACTACTGCCGCCATCCACACCCCGGGTCACGCGGGGACTTCCCCGGGCGGCGGCGTTCGGGGCTCGGGTCCCGCCACAGCCAGTCCCCGCTTCCCGTGCCCGGCCCCAGAGCGCGCCCCCAGTGGCCTCGTAGCTTCGCGCTCACGCGAGCGCCCGGCTCCGCCGCGGCCTCCTGCGTCCAAGGAAGCCCGGCCCAGCCCGTCGGGCTCCCTAAAGCCACTTCCACCCAGCCCGGCCGGACTCCTTACCTAGGGGGCCTCCAACCGAGGCGAACCCAGCGAGGCCCCCGCTGCGGCGCGACCCCGACGCCTGACTTCGAGGAGTTGGAACCGGCGAACAGCGATAGGCGATTGCGAAACCAACCAGCCTCCCGCTCCCGCCCGGGCCGCGCTCGCGCTCGCGCTCGCTCTCACACCCTCCTCCCCTCCCCCTTTCCGAGCACAATTTACAAGCTGCCGGCGCCTGGGCCAATGGGAGAGCTCCATGCCGGAGGATGATGAAACCTCCGCCTGCGACTGGCATCTCTATAAGCCAATAAGAAGAGGAATTTAGGGAAGAGGGCGGGGTTCAGGAATTCCTGTTTGCCTTAAAGTGACAGGACCCAGGAGGGTGTGGCTGAACCCCGTCTGACTCCTCCCCCTCCTTTTTCCCCCCCACAGCTGGACAGCTCTGGCTAAACTCTCCCTCTGCCTGTGGGGCTGCCTCCCAGAGTGACTCCGAAGCGGCGCTAATGGGGGTTTTCACTGTACTGGCGGAGTCGGCTTAGGTGGAGCGGTTTCCAAACGCCCTCAGCCCAGCGGGTGACTGAGAGGGGCACATTGTGCCGGGGCCAGGGAGTCCCCCTGTGGTCCAACCTTCTGCCGGTCCTGCGCGTGGCATATTCGGGCTTTACCCGGGAGGGAAGAGTGACTCCAGAACATCCCGGTCCCAGCCGCCCACCGAGGTGGCCGGCGCCCTCCTGCTCCTTCCCAAGTGGGGCATTTAACCTGGAGGGACCCAGGAAGGACGTGGCTGGAGCCCGTACACACTCCGAGCTCAGGGGCCTCGCTTGTCCCCAACCTGGACTACCGCACGAAGTGTTAGAAGAAAATTAATACCTCCAAAAATCCAGGGGGGAGGGGTTCCCTCTTTTTTTATATATGTAATAAAAAAAATCTCCGAAGTGAGATTTCCAATTTCCCCATCTCCTGGAGGAGCCCATCAGTAGCTCACACAGAAAAGACAATTTAGCTGAATCCCCAATTAAGAACGAGTCTTGAGGGACTGCAGGTCGAAGGATGTGTAAGTAGAGCATTTAATTAAGAAGCCCTGTAGCTTATCGAAATAAAATCCTTCGAATTTCTAGGGGACACTACTGAGTTTTAAAGAGCCTTTAGCTTTTAAAATGTTGGAGGGAAATGCAAACTTTTTTAAAATTACATAAACCAGGAGTTTTGTAGTAGTATAAAGTTTGGTTTCGTGGAAAAATTCCCATACCTGTACTCATATGCCTCCCAAACGGGAGGAGAAATCCTCACACAAAATGAATAATGGTGAAATTCTCAGTTAAATGAGGCCTTTAACAAAAGGATATGAATTCGTTTTTTATAAATCAGGAAGCACCTACTTTCTGGATGAGTAAAACAGATTGATTGGTTTGATTGCTTCCTCTTTAGCAATTCTTATCACATAAGAAATAAACTGTCTGAAAGAGGAAATACTTTCTTCATCTCTTCAGGGCATAATACCAACTTTCCTCATAAAATTGTTTTGAGAAATAGCTAATCTGATTTTAAAATGCTTGCAAAATGATGATGAATTACACATTATAAAATACTACATTATCAGACAGCACTGGAGAGCCACCATAATATGATGGCTAGAGAATTGCCTTTGAGGCTTCTAGGAGGTAGAGGTCTCAAGGCCCACCCCTGATAGGTACAAGCTAGGTGATCCTGGGCCAGTACCTACCTTAATCTCTTAGTGCTCTGGAGGGCTCTCTCAGAATTAAACTGCAGAAGAAGATGCCAACTGCATTGGTGGAAGAATTCCCTTTACCAGTAAAATCACAAATCTTGTAAAAAACTGGAAGGTACTAGCAGCCATCAAATGCAGCCCCAACTGCTGCTCAGAAAACATAAAACATCTTGGCCATGGTCGCACAGGTGGGGAAGTTCCCCTGACTCTAAATCCAAGGCTCTTTCCATTATGCCACACTGCCTTTTATTATATTAATCAGGAGTTGATCTGATATTCTGTTGCATGTGTTAATCTTTGAAATTTTTCATTAAAAATCAATATCTATACATTTTATTTGAGTCCCTTATATTTTAAGGGAAATTTAACAATCCTGCGATTTACAAAATTGATCTCATTATCATTCCAAAATGAATGGCAACGAAAAATTCATCTTTAAGGCCAGGTACTTTGCACTTTAACCATGTCATTTCTCAAGACCTACTACTGATTCCCTCACAGGATTTTAGGCCAAACTATACCTCAGAGATTTAATCTAATTCCTTTCGATTAAAGATAGAGAGAGCTCCTCCCAAAGAGTGGTAAACTATCTAAAGCTGACATAGCAAGTTAGTCAAAGTGCTGATACTGGACAGCTTTTCATACTCTTAGCCCAGCATTCATTCTATTGTTATTATATTCCCTGTAACATACTCTTCCTCAAATATAGCTGAGCTTTTCACTGATTTTTAAGGGTTTCTTGTTTGCTTATACCTCTGTCATATGCAGGGCTAAACAGACTGGCTGTATTTCTTACAGTTCCAGGAAGTGAGTATCATAAGAGTTAGAATACAAAGGTCCTTGATGGGCCTATGATTCAACCACAAATTAAACATTAAGCATTTACTACTTTCAAGGCAAGTTTTCGGCTATGTGAATGAGCAAATGACATAATCTCTGCCCTAAATGTGCTTTTTTACTGGAGAGAGAGAAGATTCCACATGTAAGTATTATATAGGATAGACTGTAACAAGGAGCAAAAGGAAAATTCACCTAAGATTGTATACAAAAATTTGAATTAAAAGATCACTTTCACAAGGTTTCATTTCTACTACATTTTATGCATTTTATGTTTATCTTTCTAAGTATAGATTTCTGATCTGAGTATATGTACACCTGAGTACATTCTCTCAAAGAATGTAAACTCTTCAAGGGCAGAAATGATTTGTCTTTTTATCACTAGCATCTAGCTGAATGCCTTGAGTATAATAGGTGTTTAATAAATGTTTGTGGAACTGAATTGATCTTACCCCTAAACTCAGTCTTGCTAGAAGAAAAGAGAAAGATTCCAAAAGTTAACGATGAATAAAGTATGTTCTGGGGTAGAGGATAAATGCACAGAGCAGAAGAGAGCGAAATTTAATTGGTGAAGAGCTAGGAGTCCAATGTGGCAAGAGTGTAGAGTGCATGAAAGGAAATCATGATCATGAGATTAGAAAGGCAGGCTAAAGGAAGAGTGTGGACTATGACTTTCAGGCTAAGAATTTTGTGTTTTATTCTATAGATCAGTGGTTCTCAACCTGTGGGTCACGATCCCTTTGGGGTCCCCTAAGACCATTAGTAAACGCATATTTCCGATGGTCTTAGGAACTGAGACACTGCACCTCTATCTGTCTCCAGGTGGGTCTGCCCACATGCAGATATGCCTACATATGAGTATTAAAGGGTCACGGCATTAGGAAGGTTGAGAACCATTGCTATAGATAATAAGAAGCCATCAAAGGTTTTTTAGGCAGAAGAATGACATGGTCAGAACTATGTATGAGCTTCTTTACCTGTCCCTTATTTAAAAAAATTGGGGTGAGAACCAAGTGTTTCAAGGGCTGTCCCCTCAGCACGTAGCATGAGGGTATTTTTGTGTGGATAGAAGAGAGGCAGAGTAAAAATCTGTAGCCTCTTATTCATCCACCCCCACCCTTCTCCAAGGGAGACTTTAATTCTTGCTGGCAGTAGAAACCAGAAGTTGGAGCCAGAGGCTACTTTGCTCTAAGAGAGAGGAGGTACTGGGTCAGAATTATATCTTTCTGGTCCCTTCAGTATTGTAAGTCTAGGGGACATGTTCAGGCTCAATCTAATTTCTGGTCACTGTTTCATTATTGGGGGAAATTTGGACCCAAAACTTTATATCCAAGGCTTGACCACTTTCCCACCAAATACCAGTTCCATGATGAATGTAGCACTTGGCCAAGAAAACTCATTTATCTGGATAATTTGAATTATATCAAAATTTTAAAAATTTTACACAAATAAAACCAATGCAAACAAGATTAAAAGGAATACAAGTCATTTCCCAATTGATAAATGGTCAAAGGATGTGAAAAAGCAGTTTTCAGATAAAGAAATTAAAGCGACCTATAGTCATGAAAAAATGATCTAAATCTTGATTAGAAAAATGCTAATTAAAGCAACTCTGAAGTACTACCTCATACTTATCATATTGGCTAATATGATTTAAAAAAAAGGAAAATGATAAATGTTGGAGATGTGGGAAAATTGGGACACTAATGCATCGTTGGTGGAGTTGTGAAGTGATTCAACCATTCAAGAGAGCAATTTGGAACTGTGCCCAAAGGGCAATCAAACTGTGCATACCCTTTGATCCATCAATACCATTACTAAGTCTGTATCCCAAACAGATCATAAAAAAATTGAAAAGGACCTACATGTACAAAAAAACATCTCTTTTCTTTTTGTGGTAGCAGAGGATTGAAAATTGAGGAATGCCCATCAGGGAATGGCTGAACAAGTTGTGATATGTGAATATAATGGAATACTATTGTCCTATAAGAAATGCTGAGGAGGTGGATTTCAGAAAAACCTGGAAAGACTTAACATGAACTGATACTGAGTGAAGTGAGTAGAAACAGGAAAACATTATATGTAGTAACAGCAACATTGTTCAGTGATCAACTATGATAGACTTAGCTCTTCTCAGCAATAAAATGATTCAAGACAATTCCAAAAGAATTATGATGGAAAATGCTAACCACATCCAGAGAAAGAACTATGGAGTTTGAATGTAGATCAAAGCATATTGTTTTAATTTTTTTGGGTTTTGCTGTTGTTTTTCTCCCTTTTCTTCTATTTCTTCTTTCACAACATGACTAATGTCGAAATATGTTTAACATGATTGCACATATAACTTAGACCACTTACTGCCTTGGGGAGGGAAGGAGGGAGAAAGAAAGGGGGGGGAGGAATTTGGAACTCAAAATTATATGAAAAGTGAATGTAGAAAACTATCTTTTCATGTAATTGGAAAAAATAAAATATTATTAAAAAAAAAAAAAAGAAAACCCATCTATTCAGATTGGTAGCAAAATAGAAATCAGAGGTGTACAAAGGAGAATATATACCAGACAATACAGAATGAAGGAGCATTTTCATTGAGATCCAGGTAACTCAGTTCAGCCATGAAAGTCCTAGATCTCACTCAAGGGGAAGTTCCCCAAATTCTCTACTATAGCAGACTGGGGATAGGGGCATGATGGAGACTGCCAGCTCCTCTCATATCTTCCCAGAATCTTTTCCTTCAGCAACCTGAATTGGGGTTAGACTCTTCCTTCTTCCCTCTCAAAAGTGGATGCCAGAAATAACTTGAAGCTTAAAAATTCAAAGACTGAAACTCTCTGACACTCAACAACTTGCCTCCCCACCTCACACTCCACTCCCCTCAAGAGGCCACGGTCGTTGGTCTCCACTGATAGAAGAGAGAGTTCTTTTTTTTTCATTGACTTGTTTATTTACTTTTAGTTTACAAGATTCAGTTCCACAGGCCCTTGAGTTTCAAATTTTCTCCCCTCCCATCCTCCTCCCATGGTGGTGTGCAATCATGTATAGGATCTGCAAATACTTTCACATTGTACAATAGTCTGGTTGTATAGAAGGGTTGTAACCAATGGAATAAACAATGGAAATAAAAGAAACAAAACCAAACATGAAAAAGAACAATGAAAAAGTCTCCATTTAAACTCTGGTCTTTCTAGATCTTTCTCTGAATGTAGATATCTCCTTCCATCCTGAGACTTGTAGAGTTGTCTTATAGCTATGCATTGCTGAGAAGAGTCCAGTTTATCAAGGCTGGTCATCA
>CM053585.1:236628239-236648529 GCA_028646515.1 Pseudochirops corinnae | reverse complement strand
CTGTTTTTCTATTGACTTAAAAAGTCATGTTAGAAAAGTTTTATCTCTATTTCTGATTGATCTCCAGTTGGCTGTGAATTTTAAGTTTGGTTCCCTCAAGTCAATAACCAATATCCACTATAGAAGTATAGTTCTGAATCATTTTGTAAATTGAATCTACAATAGGTGTTGTTTTTTTTATTATTCTGAACTTGAGAACCACTAATAAATATCAGTATTTCCAGAAATACTGAAGAAAAAGAGGCTCGCATATGAAATGATGACACAGACCATGTCCAGCTGGTTTTCTTTTTCAAAATATACAATAAAATTTAGTTTCAAACTATTCTGTTTATCTGTGCCTCTCTCTGAGCCTCCCTCTGTTCTCTTAAGCTTTGTTATTTTTAATGCTTTATTGTTGCTTAAAAAATAATTACTGTCATTTCCCAATGACTCTTCCTTTCCCCTTCCCAACAGAAGCCTCCCTCGTCACAAAAAAAAGTAGAGTTAATGCCAAACACATCAAACTCAACACTTTATTCAGGTCTGACATCAGACCTGGTCTACCACCATTTCTCTCTCTATCTCTCTTCTCTCTGTCTTCTCTCTATGTCTTTCTGTCTTTCCATCTCCCTCTCTTCTGTCTCTCCCTCTTTTTCTCTCTCTTTTTCTTTATCTCTGTGTCTCTCTCTGTCTCTGTCTTCTCTCTGTCTCTCCATCTCCCTCTCTTCTGTCTCTCCTTTCTCTCTCTCTCTCTCTCTCTCTCTCTTTTTCTCTGTCTCTGTGTCTCTTTGTGTTTCTTTCTGTCTCTGTCTCTGTGTCTCTCTCTGTCTCTGTCTCTCTGTCCCCCTCCGTCTCCCTCTGTCTCTCTCTGTCTCTGTCTCTCCATCTCCCTCTCTTCTGTCTCTCTCTCTCTTTCTCTGTCTCTGTGTTTCTTTGTGTTTCTTTCTGTCTCTGTCTCTCTGTCTCTGTCTCTGTGTCTCTCTCTGTCTCTGTCTCTCTGTCTCTGTCTGTCTTTCTCTTTTTCTCTGTCTCTGTCTCTCTGTCCCCCTCTGTCTGTCTCTGTCTCTGTGTCTCTGTCTCCGTCTGTCTCTGTGTTTCTGTCTCTTTCTCTCTCAGGTGCAGAAAACTTCCATCCTTCATCCTCAGTGTCCTGAAGTCAGGATTCACCACGGCGTTGATTAGAGTTCTGAAGATTTTCCTTTATGTTATTGTGACCATCGTGCAAATTGCTCTCATAGTTTTGTTTCCTTCAGTTCACACAAGTCTCTCTGAATTCTTCACATTCATCATTTCTTACTGTAATATTATTCAATTACATTCATATACCATAATTTGGCTATATCACAATTGATGAGTACCCACTTTCTTTCCAGTTTTTTGCTCCTAAAAAATGTAATACTATAAATATCCTTGTAAATGTGAGACCTACTCTTCTGTTACAAGGGTCCTTATTGAGAAACATTTTTTAAAGCTAATAACATGAATAACACCAGGGCTCTCTTATCTTCCATTTAGCTGTTCTGAGGCTCATATCATTTTCTTAAAAGCATGCTTTCAAAGAGGCATTTCTGATGAAATGAGGCTAGCACGGGAGCTGAGCTAAGTGGGTGACTGCTTCAGTTATTCGTCTCCCTGGGTTTTGGTGACAGTCCTCTCTCTTTGTTCTCCTCCTACCAGTCTGATGGTTCCTTCTCAACCTCCTTTGTTCTATCACCAACCATATCTTGCCCTGTAACTGTAGGTAGACTCTGTACCGGGCTTCTTCTATTCTTTCTCTCTGTTCTTTCTCAGGGACTCCATCAGCTCCCATAAATTTATGTATCATCTTTACACAGACAACTCCCAAATCTATATATCTAGCCCTAGTCTTTCTCTTGAACTCCGGTGCCCCATTACCAGCTACCTACTGGACATTTCCAAGTGGATACCTCATAGGCGACTCCAACTGAATGTGTCCAAAATAAAGCCAACTCATCTTTCTCTTCAAACCAACCCCTCTTCTGTACTTCCTTATTTCTGTCAAGATCACAATGATTGTTCTAGTTAAGGGCTAGTTCTTTTTACTTTCAAATCCTGACATTTAGCACAGTGCTTGGCATGTAGCAGGTATCAATCAATACTTGTTTGATTGGTTGGTTTTACTTGACCTTTGTCATCACTAATAACTTTCAATGACAGTCCTTTAATTTTTCAATTCTTGTGGTGCTACATAAATCAAATCTCCAGGAAATGGATTAGATATAATAAATTCAATTCTAATAAATTTTAGTCTGGGGCTAATCAATGAAATTTGTGATCGAATCCTCGAGGAACTTCCAAGATTTTAACATAATTTGTTCTTTAAAGCCCTTTTCCTCCTTGGCTATTTATTGTTTATAGCTCTTTTATGAGCTTATAGATCATCTCTCAATATTTCTTAGAAGTTTCAGGTCCAAGATGTCCTCAGAGATCATTTGTTCCATTTCATCACCTTTAGTTAGGACACCTAAACCCTCTTGATAGAGAGAAAGCTAGATGGGTAACTTGTTTTATTCAAGATTTCTAGACCAGTGGGATTCATGCTGCTCTCTGTGAAACTTTCTTAAATTTTATTTGGATCTTAACAGCCCCCAAAGAAGATGAGCATTTTCACATGCAAAGCAGAAGTGAAAAAGAGGATTGCAGATGAAGCAGCAGATTTGCTACTTGCCATACCACTTGCTTCTCCTTCCAAGGATACAGCACATTTGCTGTGTTATTTTCAAGATTCTCTTGATTTGTCAAAAGAGAAACAATTACTGTTTACATTCACTCTGAGTTCTTTTGGCTAGCAACCCCGAGGGTATTCCCCTCCCAGTTTGATTTTTTTTTTTTATTAAAGGGGCCATCCCTAGACTCACTTCTTAAAGAGGCCTATTCACTGAATGGGTGTTGCCTCACTCAAAATGAGAACCTGAAAGGGCTCCCATTGCATCCTGGGCCATCTCCAGTCATCCTGATGAATATCTGGTCACTGGATCCAGATGGCTCTGGAGAGAAAGTGAGGCTGGTGACTTTGCACAGCCCTCCCTCAGTCAAATCAAAGTCAACTACAAGTCATGTCATCGTTTCCCTGATGCCATGGTCCTCTTTGGGAACAAAGGACAAACACAAGTCAGTTAGTAAGCATTTATTAAGTACCTACTATGTGCCAGATTCTGTGTTAAGTGCTGCACACACAAAGAGAAGCAAAAGACCCTCCTTACCCTTGAGGAGCCCACAGTCTAATGGTAGAGACAACATGCAGACAGCTATGTACAAACAATTTAAGAGAGTAAATAGGAAATAATCAACCGAGGGAAGGCACTGGAATTAAGGAGAATAAAGAAAGGCTTCTGTAGAAGGCATACATTCCATAAGCTTGCTTCTTCCAGGACTTCAGCTTCTTCCTGGTTGTAAAATAAGCACCTTTGGAAGCTGGATGAAGGCCAAGAGGCTATTTATTAGTTACTTCTCAAGTGATCTAAACAGCAGAATATGCAAACACACCAAGAACCCAAACCAAACCAAATCATTCCGATCTGATTGAATTTTTCACTAGCATTAATGCAATTGAATATCGTGTGCCAATAGGACTACATTTAGGATAAATTAAGGGACTGCTAGTTTAATTAACACTGTACTTGGTCCTGCCACTTATCGTGAGTGAGCACAAATGAAACCTAACCCAAGCTGTGTCTGCTCACAGCCTCTAATTCTCACCAGGCATCTCTGTTGCATTCTCATAAGAGATGTATCCCATAAGCCTGCAGTGGTTCTCAACCTTCCTAATGCCGTGATCCTTTAATACATTTCCTCATATTGTAGTGACCCCCAACCATAAAATTATTTTCGTTGCTACTTCGTAACTATAATTTTGTTACTGTTATGAATCATAATGTAAATATCTGATATGCAGGATGTATTTTCATTGTTACAAATTAAACATAACCCATAGGTTGAGAACCACTGCCATAAGGTATCAGAGCTCCAACCACCCTGTGGCTCTACCCAGGCTTTTGCAAAGTGCAATTCCTCCAAAAAGAGTGTACCACTGTCATTATAAGAACAACAGAATATTAGCTGTACATCTCATGGGCAACAATAAGGAAATACTGAACTGGACAGAGTTGATATGGGGGGGAATAATAACACACCTGGGTCCTGCTTCTGTTTATAGTAATCAAATCATGATCAGGAGAGATCACAATGTTAAAGCAGAAAAGAAACACAGAGATGAACCGACTTCTCTGTTTTTCAGAGAGGAAGTGGAAAAAGAACTGATTTGCCCATTGTCCCACAGATTGTAAATAGCAGAGCAAGGATTTGAACCCAGGATCCTCCAATTCTAGAGCCAGAATTTTTTTCTATTAACCTTCTGTGTATCACAGAGCTTGGAAGGCATCTAACCCAACCAGAAATCTAATTAAGGACTCCCCTCTACAGCCTTCCTAATAGTTGCATCCTGAACAGACAAGCTCCTTTCTACCATGTGGAAGGTCCCATGTCTTTGTTGGATAGCACTAATTGTTAGAAAATTCTTCTTGATAGTCACAATCAGATTCTCTGTCATTTCTATCCATTGGTCCTCATTCTATTCTCTAAAACTACACATCTCTCTTTATACAATTTTATTTATCTGGGAGGAATCCAGAACTAATTCTGAATATATTTCTCTGTTCAGGACGTATTTTCTTTTCCTCTTTCTAGCTGAACTTACATTCCTGGCATCTCAAGGCTGGCAGAGGTTGCAAGCCCATCCTCATCCTTTTACCAGTACCTTTGGGATTGGTAATCAGAAGCAACTAGCATTTGCCATCACCACCCCTCACCACATGGGACAAAGCATAATACACAAAGCGGCAGCTTGCATGTGTCTTTGTATTTGCTCTCTGGCTCCTATCTAGATCTGATCTAGTGAGAAGCCCTGGGAGCTAGCTGGAGATTTACACTTGAAACACGAATAATAGTTAATATCTGTATACCGCCTATGATTCAGAGAGACTTCCATATTAAAAAACATTTTCCATGACAAAGAATATTATGAATGCCCCAGTAATTATGGGTGGGGATTTTCACGCTGGCTGATGCCTTCTTGGATCAGGGCCATGGCCCTTGTGCATTCGCAGGATAAGATAGCTAAATCCTTGCAGGTCTCATGTGAGCTTTGGAAATAGGACAGGTGTGGCAGTTACTAAACCTGGGTACAAGAGAATATACTTTTTATTCCCAGGTGCATGCCATCTAGTCTCGTTTGGACAAGTTGTTGGGGTTTTTTTGGCTGCAGGTCCTTTTAAAGAAAAACTTAATTAGTATAGTATGTAGTTTGTATAGATTTCTTTTAAAATTGAGCTGGGAAAATCCTTCTGCAAAAAATGGGTCTCTTTCAAAGAATAGGTACCTTTCCTCCTCATTAAGACGTTGACCTGCTCTCTAGAAACCTCTCTTTACTATAATCATTGTAAAGACAACAACAAAAATACTGCTCCCAAAAGAATGATTTAACAGTAGTAGATAGTGAAAAGACCCAGCAGTTTCTTGGGTAATTTGCTCCACTTTGAAAACCTATCTGGATAATTGAGATCACATAATACAACCTGGGGGACTTGACTTATCTCTTTTGGTGTCTACACCTGGTTCAGAGGAAAGAAGTTCATTTCATAGAGAGAAGATCCATAGAGAGAAGAAGCCTATGGTGAATCCTAGATCCAGCACTTAGCTGTGTGATCTGGAAAAAATAGCTTCCTCTCCCTGAACTCTAATTTCCTGCAACGAAGCAAATGTATGATGAAGACTACTAGGTTTGAAGCAGGAAGACATGGGCTTATAACCATCTGTCACTGGACAAGTTACTTCACCTTTTTGGCCTGAGGTTTCCTCATTTATAGAATGGAAGGTTTGGATGGGATGGTTCCTAATAAATGTCCCTCCCAACTCTAAATTGTACAATCTAAACATAATAGTCAATATTCAATAAACATTTACTTAGCATCCACTATGTGCCAGACACTGTGCTCAGCACTGGGGATACAAACAAGGAAAAGACAAGTCCCTGCCCTCAAAGAGATTACAGTCTAAAGGGGGAAATGCCAAAAAGAAGGTGAAAAGAGAAGGGTGCTGGAGGGTACCTGGGGCAGGAGCATGATATTCATGGAGTCAAAAAAATGAATGCTGAGTAATTGTGGGTGGGGATTTTCCAGCAGCAGAGCAGCTGGTGGGAAGCAAAGAGTGGACTGGCGATCGAGCCCTCTCTGAAGGGAGGCTTTGGGAAGAGATTTTTGCTCTGCTCTCTGGCTCTCCAGCCTGAGGGGAGAGGCAACTGAGGATACTGAAGGAGATGTTGAGTATCAAAGCTGAAGCAATCTCCTTGATGATGACATTTCTGATGATGAGCTTATCCTAGGGAAAGCACGCTGTTTGTGGAGTCGAAACCAAGCAGAGCAGCTGGTGGGAAATGAAGGATAATAATACCCCATAGTGTGTGGCAACCAGACGGCTCAGTGTAGAGAGTGGACCTGGAGAGAGGTGGACCTGAGTTCATGATGCTTGTAGGATCCCAGGGGAGTCACTTAACAGCTACTCTGCCTCAGTTTCCACTCCTGTAAATGGAGATAATAACAGCACCTATTTCCCAGGACTTTTGTAAGGATGAAAATGAGATAATATTTGTAAAGCACTTTGCAAACCTTAAAATGCTATATAAATGCTGGCTATTAGTCATTATTCCTGTGAGGAAAGTATTTCGTAAATGCTGAAGTGCTATATAAATGTGAATCAATATTACTATTCTTTTACCTGATGGTTGGAGAGATATTTAAGAGGTTTGGTGCATTGCAACTCAAAGAATTTTTATAGGAGGATGTTCCTTTTATATGATAGTGAAGATTTTATTATTGCAATTGTTGGTGTTCATCCTTCCTTCTTGAAGATGACCAATGACATCATGAGGGTGATGTCTTGACTTGCAAGTGAACTGGATTTAAGTGAGACAGAACAGCGAAAAGTCCTCAGCCTCACTCTCTCCTCCAGAGTCACTGGAGTCCAGTGACAAGAAAAAAACTGAGACAACTGGTGATGGGCCAGCATAATTACTACAATTAGATTTTCAGGGGAAGGGCCAGATTTTGGTACAGTGGAAAGAGACTAGCACCAGTATCATTCAAATTCTGCCTCTGATGTTGACTACCTATATGACCTTTGACAAGTCACTCAAACTCCTTGAGCCTCAATTTCCTTTCTATAAAATGAGGGTATTGGACTAGACCGTGTCTGAAGCATATTAGATCTACGATCATATGATTTTCAGCTCTTTAAAACATTATTATTAGGCACACATCATCATACATAGAAAGACAAGTTTCTAATACTGTAAGGTGTCAAAAATCTGGAAAAACAGTCTGCTATGAGCTAGCTCTATATTGAACAACAAGTATTGGGATAGTTCATAAAATCACACAAAGAGCCTATAAAGATAAAATCAAGAATGTCACATTTGTCTTTAATCATGGCAAAATGTTAATGTTTGATGAACACAACAGGAAGAAATCAATGATCAAAAAGAAAGAGTGAAAACACCTCTCACCAGATCCTAGCCATTCCCACCACCAGATTATTTTTGGATCGTTGTCTTTCATTTTGTTGATTCATTCATGCAAATGAACATTTATTGAGTTTCTATCACCTTCATAAAGCTATGAGTATAATGCTATGTTAAACACTGTAGGGGACAGAAAAAGTATAATAATCCAGGCTTCCTGCCCACACAGTTGATAAGAGAAGACTAACATGTAAAAGTAATAACTAGCTTTTATATAGTGTTTTAAAGTTTGCAAAATGCTTTGCAAATTTTGTCTCATTTGATCCTTACAAAAACCCTGGGAAGGAAACGCTATTATTGCCCTCAATTTTACAGAAGAGGAAATTAAAACAGAGTAGTTAAGTGACTTGTCCAGGGTCACACAACTGATGAGTACCTAAGGCTGAATTTGGGCATGGATATTTCTGATTGTTCTATCTTCTAGGCCCCCTGGCATGATCAGCATGGACAATGAATATAGTAGGAATTCAGAATAAGATGAAATCAACATGGGCTAGAGGAGCTGGGGAAGGACATTTGGGACCATTTGTTCTAGATTCTAGCACCTAGGTATTGAACCCTAGGTGAATGTTTTAATTTTTAATTTGTGGCAGAGTAAACAATTCACTATATATATAATAATAGCTCATGTTTGTATGGTGCTTATTACGTGTCAGGTGTAGTAAATTTTTACTCTATAAGAGCTTTTACAATTATTATCCTATTTGATCCTCACAACTGACCTCGGAGCTCAGTGCTATTTCCCCATTTTACAGATGAGGAAACTGAGGTAAACAGAGGCAAAATGTCTTTTCAAAGTCACATAGTTAATAAGTGTCTGCAGCCAGATGTGAAGTCAGGTTGACCTCACTTCAGGCCTGGCACTCTATTGTGCCACCTAAACCTGGCGATGTTAGGGAAGGCCTCCTGTAGTAGACAGAGCTTGAGCTGAATCTTGAAGAAAGTCAGAGATTTCAAGACATGGAAGTAAAAAGGTAAAGAAGTCTAGAGAGCGGGGAACAACCCATGCAAAGGCCTGGAGATGGGAAATGGAGAGCATCACATGTGAAGAATAGAAAATAAATCAGTATATCTGAACTATAGAATGTGTGGAGGGAAGGGATATGTAAGAAGAGTGTAAAGGTAAGAAAACACCAGATTTTGAAGAACTGTCAATGCCCAAAATAAGAGTTAATATTTGATCCTAGAATTAATAGGGAGCCATTTGAGTTTATTGAATAAGGGAGTGGTGTGGTCAGACCTGGGCTTTAAGAAAAGCATTTTGGCCTTGGTGAGGGGAAAGACTTGAGGCAGGGAGAGCAATCAGAAGACTATGGCAATAGTCTAGGCCAGCAGCCATGGGGATCTGAACTATAGAGTGTCTTGTGAATGGGAAGAAGAGGATGCATAAGGGAGATGTTGTGATGGTAGAAAAGACACGATTTGTCAACTGACTGGATATGGGGTGGGGGGGAGTGAGAGTAGAGGGAGACACTGAAATTGTGAAATTGGGCCGCCGGGAAGATGGTGGTATTCTTAATAGTAATAAGAAGTCCAAAAAAGAGATGGGTTGGTATAAGAGGTGAGAATGCACTCCAAAATGTCTAGTAGGTGGTTCGTGATGCTGACCCAAAATTCAGGGAGAGACTACTTAAATAGATATCTACTTAAATGAATATTTGGTGCTTAGGTAGTTAGAACTTACTTTCTTATGCCAGGAAAGAGAATAGTAACTATTACATTTAAACAATATTCTTTTTTTTTTTAAATTAAACTTTAATTTCTTTTAACAAACATTTGTTTTTCTGTCTTTCCCACCTTCCTGACTCCAAATTAGAAAAAAAAAATAAAACCCTTGTAATAAAGATGCAAGGTCAAATGAAACTGATTCACACATTGGTTTTGTCCAAAAATGTCTCATTCTACATCTTGAGTCCATCACCTGTCTATTAGGAGGTAGGAAGTATGCTTCAATTGGTCCTCTGAAACTGTGGTTGGTCATGGCACAGATTAGAGCTCTTAAGCCTTTTAAAGTCTTTTGTTTTTACCGTGGAACTATTATATAAATTGCTCCTCTCGTCCTGCTCATTTCACTGCATCTTCAGTTCATATTAGTCTTCCCATGTTTTTCTTGAAACTGCCTCTTTCATCATTCTAACAGTGCAGTAATATTCCAATACTTAATACATCCTGATAGGTTTAGCTCTTCCCCAGTCCATAGGCACCCCCTTAGTTTCTAGTTCTTTGCTACTACAAGAAGAGCTGCTATAACTATTTTTGTCCATTTTGCTTCTTTTCCTCTTTTATAACCCCCAAATCACTGGGTTTGGGGCCGAGAGGGGTATCTCTGGGGCCAAAGGTGTGCATAGAATAATGGTTATTCTTTAAAAGAACGTGAAATCTGTCCTTACATAGGATGCTAAACACTGCCTAGATTATATGTCTGATTCTGACATTAGATAAATAGGAGAAATTACTTTTTCTTCATTTCATCAAAATTCTACACAGAATGATGCTCATTAATCATGTCAGTTGCCCCCTAGAAAAAGAGAAAGGAAAATTAGCTATCATTTTAGACCAGCAGTCCTTCTAGTTGAGGCTGTGGCCCAGTGCCGATGCATCTGGGAAAGGGAAACCTGAATTAAGGTGTTCAGCCTGCTAGTCAAGCTGGTATATGGGGGTGGAGAGGTGCTTTCTGAGGCCACATATTAACTGCAGTTTGGCCCAGAGCATAAGATGTTATCTGCAGAGGCATAATATTATGCCTGGTCCTAGAGCCATTAAAGGACTAAGCTTGGATGACCCATTTACTGGGATGTTGTGCAGCAACTCTAACGTAGTTTGTAACATTTGACAGTGTTAATGTGTTAATTCACTCAGATATATCAAAAATAGGCATACTTCTATTGCTTAAAACATCCTCAACCCACATACTGGAAAGTGTGAATATATAAACTGACCCTATCAAGATAATGCTAGTCTGGAAGTTGTTTTTGGAAAGTTACTTTAAGAGCTACTTTAAATATGGGACAATTGGGTAACGACTGAAATATTTTTTACGAAATTAATCCCTAAAACATACTTTAAGTTTCCCCAACTTGGTTCTCAAAGGAAGCACAGTGAACTTATTTTTGTCTGTTTTCCCCCAGGCTCTAATTGGCTACAAACACAAATGTCCTAGTATGTAGAAGGCTAGTGTGTAATTAATTATCTAGTTAGGCACACAATAGACACACCTTCAAAACTAAGGGATTGGTAGCTATCTGAGCTTCTCCCACAATAAAATAATTGCACACACACCTTAAGGACATGCCAAATATCTGTGCAAGATAAAGTAGAATCACTCAAGTTGCACCTCCAAAGAGGAAGCCAGGTTTTTTAGAATATGGCTCATCAGGTTAGGTGAGGATTAAATACCTATTAGAAAGCATTTACTATCTTGAGACGGGATCTTGAAGGAAGAACACATATGAGGCAAGTGAGTCAATGACAATGATATTTCTGTAACATAAGCCAGTATTAGAAAATTCCACAGTTGGAGAAATTAATGAATTTATGCTGGCGAGATCCCAGAATGTCACCATGGATCAAAACCCCACTGAAGCAGTCAACCGCATCTAAGCTGTATTTCTTGGCCGACAGTGGGTACTTCAGGTGTACTGTTAAGTAGAAGGCTGAAGGCTAAATACCTCTAACCACTTGAGAAGTGTACCTGAGGCCAAGCGGCACACACCTTGATGCGGTTTGTTGGGAATGGAGTATGTGGACTAAAATGACTGCGGATAATTCGTGGCACCAACATGAGTATAACTCAAAAGGACGTTTTTTCCCATGCATTATTAAACCTGAAAAAAGGGCAAGAAAAAAATGAACTTGTTTTCAACATATTCTCCAACAGTTACTTGAACTGGCAGTACTTAGAAGGCAAGATGTATCATCCTTCCTTGTCTCAAGTATCTCTGAGAATAAGAATTTTTCTATTTACCCAGGAAAAAAATGTCTTATATAATTAAAACAATACTGGAAACTGTATCAGAGTCAGATTTGAGTAGTGGTATGTAGGTCAGGAGTGCAAAAATGAAAAGAACCAATAGAACAAGTCATCACACGTCAAACACACAGTTAAGTGGCATAAATTTTCCTTGGCAAATGAGTTCATAATTTACTGCATTGAGGAAACAACTGCCTACTGGTTTGTGAGTGCCCAACACTGATGGAGAATCCCAACATGGTTGCCCTAGCAACCTTCACATCAAGTGGGATTTTTGTGAAGTCTTTAAGACTTTCCAAAACCAAATTTTTCTTCTCTGAAGCTGACACTCATTTTTACTGATGAAAATTACTGAGACTAGAAGTTAGGAAAGCTACCCATGTGCCTTTTGGTAGGACTTCCATCTCATTTATACTGGAAATTATGCCAGGCAGCTAGCTGGCCCAATGGGTAGAATGATAAACCTGGAGTCAGGAAGACCTGAGTTCAAATGTGACCTCAGATACTTACTACGTGACCCTGGGCAAGTCACTTAACATTTTGCTGCTTTGATTTCCTCAATTATATTATAAAATGAAAAAAAAAACAAACCCAATAACACCTACTTCCCAGGGTTCTTGTGAGGATCAAATGAGATGACATTTGTAAAAGAACATATACCATAGGATCTAGTACATAGTAGGTGCATGATAAATTCCTGTTTCCTTCCTTCTTCCTTATGTAGCCACGTCCCACCATTGACTGACATTGAGCCTACATTCCAATGAAACCATCAGATCTTTTTCTAGTATTCTCTGCACAGAACTGTAGAGTAGATAGAGGAAGGATAAATTAGCACTGATCAAGTAAAGTGGGGATGGGTAAGTGGAAAATTTGCATAATTCAGTCCCCAAATCCATTTCCCTCTTGATTACCATCATGATGTAGGAAAATGCATAATTTAGATCCTAATTTTCTTTAATAGCTGCAGTTGTGTAGACATGGCCTAGAATATTTAGGGCCTATTTTCAGACTCCCAATTCCAGGCTGAACTCAAGCAAAATTGGGAAGTAAAGAAAGTAACTCCTTTCCCCCATCTCCATCCTCTACCTCCCAATCTCTCTCTACTATTCCTGGGCCTCTCTCAATAGCTCCTACTAAAGCCTGCCTTTTCTAAGTGCTTCCCCCAAATTTTCTTCATTCTCTTCACCCTTAGCACCCCACCTCTGGAAGAATGTTTGTTCTGTCAATATTTTTTCAAGCAATCTGATAAATTAAACTACTAATGTGCTAATACCTAGTAAAACTTAATGGCATAACAGGGACAAATAAGTGAGCTTCTCCTCTCTACATTCTATAAAATCTTAGGCTACTTCCAGTGGGCCCCATGTCTGCTAAAGGGTTGACATTTGGGGATGATACAACATAAAAAGGGGAGACAGCCTCTATTCTTGCTTTCTTGTTCTCTTCTCTTGAATGTGTGGCTTGGAGTTCCTTCTCTCTGGGATTTCCTATTAGCAGTTAGAGGGAAAGTACTTCTCCAAGAAACACTGTAGTAGCTGTAAGGGACACCTCTTGTGGTGTAGCCAGAACCCATATGTTCATTCAGATGACCCTCAGTCAGGATCTCAAGGCCTCTTTAAAAATATATATATTCAATTTTATTTTACTTTCAGGTCTAGGTTCTCTTCTTCCCCACCCATTGAGAAGGCAAGAAACATAAAACTCATTATAAATATGAAGTCATCTAAAACAAATTTCTGCAGCATGTTCTAAGGGAAAAACAAGAAAAAGAAAGGAAGAGAAAAAATGTGCTTCAACCTACATCTTGAGTCCATCAATTCTCCATCTGGAGGACCATGGCATTTTTGTCATGAGTGCTTGGGAATCTTGGTGGGTCATTGTGTTGATCAGAATTATTGTCTTTCATAGCTGATTATCTTTACAATATTGCTGTTACTATGTAAATTGTTCTCTGGGTTCTGCTCATTTCACTTTGTATCAGTCCATACAATTCTTCCTAGGTTCTTCTGAAACCATCCCCTTCATCATTTCTTATAGCACAATATTATTCAGTCATATTCATATAC
This sequence comes from Pseudochirops corinnae, assembly GCA_028646515.1. Taxonomy (NCBI): domain Eukaryota; kingdom Metazoa; phylum Chordata; class Mammalia; order Diprotodontia; family Pseudocheiridae; genus Pseudochirops; species Pseudochirops corinnae. The sequence goes on along the minus strand of CM053585.1, from coordinate 236,634,914 downwards.
CATATCTTATTTAACCATTCCCTAATTGATGTTCATTCCCTCAATCAAGATCTCTTTTGCTTTATGTTTCTTTACCTGAGCAGAACTGATCCTAAGATGGCTGTTTTCAGCCTTGGAAGCAACCTGGTGAGTTCATGAGGTCAGGAGATGCTGGATGCTGGGTATACTATAGGAGGTAGTCTCTATAGCTATTACAATGCTTCTTGGAGAAGATAACAAAGTCTCTACAGGGGTATGAGCACAATCTCTATCCCAGCTTGCCAAAAGACATGGATTTGAAAGGAGTTGTTCAGATAGTACAGAGATAAGTTGAAGACGAAATATCTATTCAACAGACCTACTATGTGCTTTGTGTTTTTATGTTTTAAGGATCAACTTCCTGGGAGAGTATAATAGTGGTCATGTTATTGCTTCATGATGTAAATAAGAAACTAGAATTTGTTAATGCATGGTTGCTAGTTCTGCATTGTTTTGTGTGTAGATGAAATAAATGACTGCCCTATACTTGATCTCTATTGTATATTGAGCACCTTTGTACACCCTTTTTTGGGGAGACCCTCAACATGGGCCAAACCTAAGCTTTAAGTAATAAACTCTAGGGTAGGAGTACAAAGAACCAGATAGTAGAATAAAAAGTTCCTGGATCCTCTCTTTAGAGGCCGACCTATCCTAGGACTGAACGTGGTCCATGCACACAGATTAAGATTAGTTATGCTTTAGTGGGAGAAGGTGAGCCTCCCAGGCTCCTCTGCCCAATATCAGTTCTACCCATGGGGATGATGTTGTTGCTCAGTCATATCCAGCTCTTCATGACCTGGTGGGCCATAGCAGGCCAATATTGTTCATGGGGTTTTCTTGGCAAAGACACTAAAGCGGTTTGCCATTTTCTTGGATAAAGGCAGAAATTAAGGACTCGGTCAGGGTTACAAACTTAGTGTCTGAGGCCAGATTTGAATTCAAGGTCTTCCTGATTCCAGGCCTAACACTCTAACCACTGAGCCATGTACCTGCCTCCGTTTCATAATAATACATTAGTCTTTTTAGTAGTATCTGCATTTTTTAAAAGGCCTGTATGGCTCTAAGTCCAGAGGAAGGAATATCTAATGTTTAAAGTCTGGGTAGCGTTTCAGGTAGCTGGGAGGCAAACAATGGGCTTGTGGGACTTTCAGAACTCCTTAGCTTTCATTGCATAGGCCGTTCCTGACTTCAGTAGCTTTTTAAATGTCAATTGAATTGTTTTGCCCAGGTTTGTACATGTTCTGGGTTAGGCTAATATCTCAGTGATCATTGTAAGGGCATAGCAAAAGTAACCCTAGATTCATTTGAATACTCAGTAGATTTACAAAGCAGAGGAAAGAAGACTAGGCACACCTATGGTTAGTGGAGCTGAACCTGAGTGAACTGTTCTTATCTATTTATACCCTGAGGTTGGACAACAAAAGCCTCATTCTGATAGTGTCCAAGGATGGTCAGCACAGTTGTGGGCAGGCTTCCTTGGATAGCTCCTTAAGATAAGGAGATTTTGCTGAATACAAGTTGTAGTTGGAAATGCTTCAATCCCTCAAGGATCTGTGATTTCATATTGGTGTGGGTCCCTCCATGTAGATTGTATTCACTCAATTCACTAATATTTATTAAATATCTACTTTGTGCCAAGCACTAAGGATACAAGAATGAAACAATCCACACTCACAAGGAGCTCATATGCTAAAAGAATCAAAAAGAATGAAGAAGATTAAGTGACTACTTCACAACCTGAAGATTGTCATCTTCCAGAGTTACTATGGTCAAAATATCACCATAATGCCAACTAGTTGATGAGTCTCTGAAAATTTAGGGATTCTGATCCTCCTTAGTCACATATGGTCCTACTGGATCTATTCTCAAAGCCATTCCAGTGTGATTGTGCTCGCCCCAGGGACCTTCAAGAGCTCAGGTTGACCCCCTTGAGGTATTCAAGTAGGATATTAGTACAGGAAAATAGACTGATGAAATCAGGGACCCTCCCCTAACATCTGGGATAACTGATAGCTCTATGATGAAATCCTATAGGAAAAAAATGAAAAATTTTTAAATGGATGTTACAAATGTAGATTTTAAAAATTACATTCCACTTTGAATAGTTACATCTTATAAAAGAGGAAAAAAGGCAGATTTTGAGAGCATGTGGGAGAGTTGAGGAAATATCTGATTTCAATTAGCTAAAAAAAGAAATCACTGCGGCAAAATGCTGACATACAATCTCTCTTCACTGCTGGGATAAAAGATAAACAGTATTCTCTATCAAGACTTAAAAGGGAAAGGGAAAACATCAAACACTTAATGTGAAAACTAACTTCATTGAGATTATATTACACAATGAAGAATTAAAAGAACATCTTTCTAATGCTCTGATACCTAATTGATTAATTCTCTTGCATCAACATAACATTTATTTAAAAGAAAGTTTGTGACAGTCTATAATAATCTATTTATTCAATTAATCAGTATATTTTTAAAATGTACCCAAATATTCAAAGGTCTCTTGATCTATATACTTAATGCTTCTACATGAAAAGACTTGGAAACAAATATTTTTTGACCAAATACTCCCTTTATTATCCTTCAAAGTATGTCAAACTATTGCATCTCCATGGGCAATAATTTTGGCTTTTCAGAAAAGGGAGATAATACTTTAAATCAGAGTCTTATACCAAATACACTATATTTCCAGTCTCCTTAACCTGAAACCTGGTATTAAATACTTCATGCGGAATATGGAAATGATCCATTAAGTTCCATAAAAAATAAATCTGAATTCTAGTAAGAAAACACAGGATGAAGTTTATAGTAATGATATTCAAATTGCAAGGCCTTACCAATATTCGTACCTGGAATTAAAATCAAAAGCCAGTATAAGTCCTGTGATGTTGGTTGTTATCTGTGTGTTTTTTTAATTCACAAAATATACAATTAAGTTTTACCAATTGTCATTTTTAAATACACATCTCAGTTAAACCAATTGTATTGTTAATTTATTTCTTTGTAAAGCACAACATCACTCCCTGAATTTATTTTTTTAAAATATCCACATTTCTACATTAAGTATAGTATGAGCAGAGATAGACTAGGCAAATACTGCGACCATGAAACATTGCCTGACTTTCTTGTCTTTGTCCTGTTGCTCATGTTCATCCTTGACTCTTCACTCTCACTCATTCCCCACGTCCAATCAAATCCAAATGCATGGCCTCTCACCTGCTCTTCCTAATACCCAGTATATAGGAGGAATTAATACAAATAAGTAAAGCCAAAAGGTGTTCGCACTAACTCACCTTCTGTCACCCAGACGGCTATAATTGCCTCCTTATTGGTTTTCTGCCCTAAAATATCTCCCTTCTCTAATTCATCCCCCTCCCCTCCCCCCCCACAGCTGCCAAATTGGTCTCCCTAAAGCACAGATTTGATGATGTCACCCTTGCTTAAAAAGCTCCATTGAATTGCTTATGCTAGAATCTTGACAAAATGTAAAGTTTTCTGTTTGGATATCTAAAGCCCTTTGCAATCTTGGCCCCAAACTGCATTTCCAGGCTAATTACTCATAATTTCCCCCTAATTCATTCAACATTTCAGCCAAACTGGCCCATGTGCCATTCCCTGTGCATGACTTCCCACCTCTGTTCTTAGACTGTTCTCTCTTCACCTCCTGAAATCCCTTACTTCCTTTGAGGCTCAGGACAAGTGCCACCTCAGACATGAAACTTCTGATCCCCCTAGCTGCTAGTAACCTTAAGAAATTACTTTTTGTATAGTTTATATTTACTTATGTATGACCATATTTTTCTTTCCAGCAAGATGTAATTTCCTTGGGGGCAGGAATTGTTTCATTTATTTTCTGTATAGGACTTCTTAGCACACAGTAGCTTCTTAATAAAAGACAGTTAATTTGAATTATTCTTCTTTACATTCCCAGCCAAGCTGACCGTGCTGTTCCTCATGTATGACACTCCATCTTCAATGTTCAGTCCAAGTATGCTTCCAATATGAAGTCTCCACAGATAATCCCCAGCTGCTGGTGTTGTGCCCCACCTCCCCCAATTACCTTGCTTTTATTATGTATATACTTATATGTGGACATGTTGCCTCTTCTAATCTAATGTTAGTTCCTTGAGGACAGAGAGTATCTCATATATATCTTTGTATTATCCCCACTCCCTAGGTACAATATTTGACATGTAATAGTTGCTTTAAAAAATGCTTCTGGAGTGATTGACTGGTTAGATCTGGGTAGGAATAAGGCATTTGAAAAGTCTCTCATGGCAGCCTTGGAAGAATGTGGACTGGATGATTAATGCACAGTTCAGTATTTCAATTTATCAAATGAAATGGAAAATTTTAATTATATAAAATTTTAAAAGTGTTGCAAGAACAAAAATTATAATTATTATAAAAAAGGAAGTAGCCAATTGAGAAAAAATTATTGCATAAAGGAAATCTGACAAAAATATGATATTTAAGATATATTGGCAACTAAAACAAGTATACAAGGTCAAAAGCCATTTTTCAATGGACAATCTATCAAATGAGATGAACGAGTTCTCAACATCATAATTGCAAACTACTAACGACTATGTACAGGCATACCTCAGATATATTGCAGGCTGAATTCTAGACCACTGTAATAAAGTGAGGATCACAATAAAGCAAGTCACATGAATTTTTTGGTTTCCCAGTGCATATTAAAGTTATGTTTATACTATACTGTAGTCTATGAAGTGTGCAATAGTATTGTGTCTAAAAAAACAATGTACATACATTAATTTAAAATACTTTATTGCTAAAAATTGCTAACCATCATCTGAGCCTTCAGAGAGTTGTAAACTTTTTGCTGGCGGAGGATCTTGCCTCAATATTTATGGTAGCTGACTGATCAGGTTGATAGTTGCTGAAGGTTGGAGTGGTTATGACAATTTCTTAAAATAAGACAACAATGAAATTTGCCACTTGATTGACTCTTCCTTTCACTTGAACACTTAGAGACCATTGTAGGGTTAATAATTGGCCTAATTTCAATATTGTTGTGGCTCAGGGAATAGGGAGGCTTGAGGAGAGGGAGAGAGAAGAGAAACTGTCAGTCCATAGATTAGTCAGAACACATACAACATTTATTAGTTAAGTTCATGTCTTATATGGGCGTAGCTTGTAGCTCCCTAAAACAATTATAATAGTGACATCACTGATCACTGGTTACAGATCACCATAATAGATAAAGCCAATGTGATGGATACCTTATTCACAAAATTATAGGGCCCAGAACCAGACTGGTGGTAATTCCATTATCTTCTGCCTTGGTCAGACCACATTTGGAATATACAGTTATTCCTTTCACATTGCAACTTTCCTCATTGCAGTTTTAATATAGGGTGAGTTGGAATAAGAAATTAAATAGGAATTTTGGGGGAGTTTTGTAGAAGTGACAGATGACATACAAAGGTCAGCATACAATACAGAAAAAGTTCAGAAACTCAGAAATGCATAAAATATATGTATAGTACTGTATACCATCAACATATTTTATCTTTTAATACCATAATCATTAAAAAGCTTGAAATATCATGATAATTACTAAAACCTAATGGAGAGACATAATGTGAGCACATGCTGTTGGGAAAAAATGGTGTCAATAGACTTGTTTGACACAAAGTTGCCACAAACCTTCAATTTGTTAAAAAAAAAAAAAAAAGGAAATCTATGAAGAAGAATAAAGCAAAGTACAATAAAACAAGACATACTTGTACAAAGATTGTGCCAAATGATTAATATTAATAGAAATACGAATTATGCTGGAGGGAGTGTGGAAAGACAGGCACACTACTTTATTTTTAGTGGAGCAATGAATTGGTCTGACCATTCAGGACAGCAGTTTGGATTTATGCTAAGAAAGTGATTAAAATGTCTCCCTTGATTCATTAACTAGGCATATAACCAGTTAGTGATAAATATAAAGGTCTCATATACACCAGAGTAAATGTAGCAGCACTTTTTATTGGAGCAGAGAATTGTAAATAAGATAGATGCTCATTGGTTGGGGAATGGCTTAACAAATTAATGAGGTACATTAATATAAGAGAATATTACTGTGCAATAAGAAATGATGAATACAAATAATTCAGAGAAGCATCGGGAGACTTAGATGAACTGATATGATACAAAGTGAGGTAAATAAAACCAAGAAAAAAGTATATATATATACTACAACAATGTAAATCAAAAACAATTCCAGTAGCAAAACAATAGAAACTGAATGTTGTGAAATATAATAACCAAGCTTGACCCCAAAGAAATGAGACCAAAAAATGCCTCCTCCTTTTCTTGAAGAGGTGGAAAACTATGAGTGTGTAACACTAATTATCGATAGATGTGCGGGTTGGTTTTGTTGAACTCTTTTCCCCCCTCTCTTTAATTCTTTGTTATAAGGAATAGATCTCTGGGAATGCGGGAGGGATGTAATGAAAACAAAGGTGATGTAAAAAACAAAAGACATAAAGTTTTAAATTTGAAAATAAAAAAATCCTATAGTATTCTATGGGAAAACCTGTGAAATATTTCAGTATTGAAATATATGATATACATTAATATGCATGTATCAATTAACAATAAGCATTATTAACCATCTACTATGTAACAGGCACTGTT
>CM053585.1:236553999-236627739 GCA_028646515.1 Pseudochirops corinnae | reverse complement strand
ACTTCTTGGCTTGTAACCAGTCTACATTTTTCTTGGAAGCTTTTGGTGTGGGAGTTCTGACTGTGTTGTCTTCCTCCCATTCCATTCTTTGATCCTTTTTGTCCCCCCAAAAAGGAATCTAAAGTTGGATTGCTGAGCTTGCTTTGCTTCCTTTACCTGCTCATGTTGCCAGTCAATTGTTTGACTTTTGAGCTCAGTAGAACTCTGCTTTCAGAGGGGAGAGCTCTGTCCCAAATCACTGGGGTTTTCACAGCTGCCAGAGCTATTAGAGGCCTCCACCATCTCTGCAGCCCCCACCAGCTTTGGCTCACTGAAAATGTACTTCAGGACCACCACCCAAGATGGTGATCCCGATCCAGGCAGCTCAAGGCAAGAGCACTTAGCCTCTGAATGATCACTTGGCCCCCCTGCAATCTGCAGGCCATGAGCCCTGAAGCAGCCACATGGAGGAGGAGTCTGAAGCCACTGCTTCAGACTGCTTCTAGCTCTGGAGGCAGGGGCTGGACCCTCTCCCCCAAATTTAGCCAAATTCCACTGACCTTTTATTTAGTCCTTGTTTCTTATGGGTTGGTAATTCTGGAAACCACCATAGCTGCTGGTGATCCGTTCTCCTGAAAGCTCCAGCCAGGGCTTCTCCTGGATGGCCTGGGGCTAAAACTGCATGGGGCTGGGCTCTGCTCCCAGTAGGCTGTGATGAGCCCTTTCTGTCTGTCTGCTGAGCTGCCTTCAGCAGAAGCCTTGTTTCTCTGTCATTTTATGAGTTCTAGAGTTCTAAAATTTGTTTAGAGTCATATTTTATAGGTATTTGAGGTGGTTATGGGGGGAGCCATGGAGTTCTCCTGCTTCTACACCACCATCTTGACTCCACCACCCCCCAAGGAGCTTACAATCTAATGGAGGGAGACAATGTGCAAACAAACATATACAAAGCAAGCAGGACACAAGATAAACAGGAAATAATTAAGAGATGAAAGACACTGGAATTAAGGGAGGTTATAAAGGCTTCCTGTAGAAGATGAGGTTCTCAACCTGTGGGTTGCAACCCCATTGGGGGTCAAACGACCCTTTCACAGGGGTCACAGGGGTCGCCTAAGACCATTGGAAAACATACATTTCCAATGGTCTTAGGAATGGAGACACTGCTCCTCTATTGGTCTCCAGGTGGGTCTGCCCACATGCGAATATGTCCACATATGAGGATTAAAGGCTCACAGCGTTAGGAAGGTTGAGAACCACTGCTGTAGAAGATGAGGTTTAAATTGGAACCTGAAGGAAGTTAGGGAAGCCAGTAGGCAAAGATGACTAGGGAAAACATTCCAGGCATGGGGGAGAGTATTGAAAATGCCCAGAGTCTAGAGATGGAGTGTCTTGTTCAAGGAATCTCAGGAAGGCCATTTACACTGGACTGAAGAGTATGACTAAGAGAGTAAGATGTAAGAAGATTAGTAAGGTGGGAGGGAGCTAGGTTATGAAGGACCTTGTATTTGATCCTGGAGATGATAGGGAGCCACTGGAGTTTATTAGGGGGTGGGGTGTGAAATTGTGTGTGACATGGTCAGACCTGTACTTTAGGAAAATCACTTTGGTGGCTGAATAGAGGATGGATTATAGTGCAGAGATACTTGAGGCCACCAGAGCCACCAACAGACAACTACCATAGTTCAGGCTTGAGGTGATAACAGCCTGCATCACTGCACCACCGTGGCAGTGTCACAGGAGAGATGTGAAACTGAAAGGTCTTAGCAGCAGATTGGATATGCAAGGGTGAGTGACAGTAAGGAGTTGAGGATGATACCTAGGTTGTAAGCTTGAGGGACTGGGAAGGTGAGGTGACTTTTAAAGTAACAGACAAGTTAGGAATGGGGCAGGGTTTAGAGGGAAAGATAATGAGTTCAGTTTTGGGCATGCTGAATTTAAGACGATGTCTACTGGACATTCAGTTCAAGATATCTGAAAAGCAGTCAGAGATGCAAGATTAGAGGTCAATAGAGATCTTAGAGCAGGATAAGTCAATTTGAGAATCATCAACCTAGAGATGGTAATTAAATCCCTGAGAGCTGCTGAGATCACCAAGTGAAGTAGGAGAGAGAAGATAAAAAGGTCCAATACCAAACCCTGTGGGACACATGTGATTAGAGGGTATGATCTAAGTGAGGATACAGCAAAGGAACCTGAGAAGGAGTGAGCCGACAGGCAGGAAGAGAACTAGGAAAGAGTGGTATCCTGAAAAAAAAAAACTAGGGAGAAGAGAAAATCAACGAGGAAAGGATGATCAACAATATCAAAGACTGCAGAGAGATCAAGAAGAATGAGGATGGAGAAAAGACAATTGGATTTGGTAATTAAGAGGTTATTGGTATCTTTGGAAGGAACAGTTTCAGTAGAACGATGATGTCAGAAACCAGATTGTAAAGGGTTAAAGGAGAAAGACTGAAGAGAGAAAGTGGAGGCATCTATTTTGGATGGCCTCTTCAAGAAGTTAAGTCACAAAGGGCAGAAGAGATACAGGATGATAGAGGGGATGGAAGAACCAAGTGAGAAATTTTTGAAGGAGAGACAAAGGAATGGTTGTAGGGAGTAGGAAAGGAGTCAGGAGTCAGGGAAAGACTGAAGATCAATGACAGAGTGGGGACAACAGAGGGAGCAATCTGCTGGAGGAGAGAGGATGGAATGGGATCAATTGAAGGTCACTGTCTACTGAGCCAGGAGGAGTAATCCTTTGTGGACTAAATGAAGAGTGATGAAAAATGACTCCACCTCCTTTGGATCCCTTTTTTCTTTTGGAATGTATACACTACTTTCCCTCTTTTAACTCTCCTCTTCCTCCAGCTGACTCAAGCACATTTGTTCACATCTTACTTTCATTTCTCCATCTCCATGAATGATCCATAATGAAGTATCATCTTAGGCTTCACATCCTTTGTGAATAGCAGCACTGTCTCCCGCTCCCTTTAACTAGATGTGACCATGTCTTTCTCCACTTTGTCCCTCCGTCCATGAAGTGCCTGGTCTGATGTTCCCTTCTAGACTACTGGAAACCAGGAGAACCTGAAGTATTTCTGCCCTGTGCCCCTTTATCGTCTATATGACAACATCTCTAGGGAAGGAGAAAGTCTTCCCCAAGTTGCTTTCTTCCTCACAGACAAAAATCTCGCAGCCCCTGAAACATCACTCAGGGTTCACCTGATATCTACAAATATACTTTGTAAGCATTTTGATAATGTTCACAAACACTCAATATAACAAAAAATTATCCCAACATCATAGATAATCATCCCACAGTACTGTTTATGTCCAATCCACCTTAATATTACAAGCAGCAGTCATAACAACTCAATCTACTTCAATGACAAAATGTCCAAATTTCAAAACAGAACACATTACATATGTACATCATGATGATGATGATGATGAAGATATATGTATATATATGTACATATATATATCATAAGCAAGTAATCATAAATAATAAAAAAGCTAAGGTAACAACAATAATATCAATTGACTAATATAGTAATGGTACATACATAATGAAATTAGTATATACACAAATAGGAAAAAACAATGCATCTGAGATATGTAGCAACATCATATATGATACTAGCACCTAAGCAACTGAACAGAAACAGCAAAATAAGAAAGAGAAACATCTCAGAAAAATGCAGAAATTAACACATATATCAATACATGCCAATTGATACAAGATCCAAAGCAAAAACACTGGACACATTCCAAGGGAGAGAAAGGCCCCTCAAAGAAGTCAAGCCCTTTCTCCTTGATCCCATAGCCCACAGAATGGATAGCTCCCTCCAACACACTTGATAATTGTTTTTAGCGTAAGCTCAGTCACTGGGGACTGATTAGTCGAGTCAGGTCATGTCATGTCATGTTGACACACATTTTTAAGTGCCTACTATAGGAGGCACTGTGCTAAGTACTGAAGATGCAAAGAAAGGTAAAAATCAGTCCCTGCTCTCAAGGAGCTCATAGACTAATGGAGAGAAGGGAACATAAAAACAACTAAGTGCCAACAAGATGCATGTACCATAAATTGAAGCTAATGGTAGAAAGAAGGCACTGTGGGGACTAGGAAACATTTCTTTAAGAAGACAAGATTTTAGCTAGGACCTAAAGGAAGCCAGGAAGCAAAGAAGTAAAGATGGGAAGCACTACAATTCAAAGCATGAGCAATTCCAGGCCTGTGAAAAGGTACAGGGTGGAGTGTCATGTTTAAGGAAATGCAAGGCCAGTGTTACTGGATTGGAGGGCACATGAAGGGGAGTGAAGTATAAGAAGGATATTGTTGTATCATCTCAGCAAGATGTAGAGCCTTTAGCAAGAGGTCAGTGCACATATATAGCAACATGGGAACTGTCAAAATCCAGCAAATCAGGGAAAGTTGCCCTCCCCATCCCTATTCTATGCTAAAAATGAAAGAATAGTCACTGGCAAAAGACCAAAGGCCTAAGACTTAGGAAATAGACTTGCCCACAATTTAAAAATATACAAAACTGGAAATACAGGGAGATATTTTGTAATGGAACAAGAAGAAAAGCAAGGACATTTTAAAGGAAATATTTTAGTTCATTTTTTAAAAAGCTGCAAATTATAGAGACAATCTCTGAAGAATTTGACAATATCCTCCAGACTAAGTCAATGTATATTTTGATAGTGGTAAGTAAGGGGAAAACTGTGGTGGAGATATGATTAAAGGTCAAGACACGAGTGAGACTGAAAGCTGGTAAACCATTCAGAGACCCAAATTTGTACATCAGGAACACTTTCTTCATGTAGAATCCAAAGACAATGGGCATAGGGGGTTCCCCATCCCCATACTCACTCATGATTGCAAAAATCAAAATATCTAAATCTAAATACACAAGAAATAGCTCATTGGACAATATCTACACAATATGTGTATGTGTGCGTCTGTGTGTGTGCGTCTGTGTGTGTGTGAGAGAGATGTTGTTTGTTTTTCTTTGTTGTTGTTGTTATTGGTCCTTTGTTCTTGAAGAGGGCAATGACATCAGGAGGGTGATGTCTGTACTTGCAAGTGAATTGTATTTAAGTGAGGTAGAGCTATGCAAAGTCATCAGCTCCACTCTCTCAGAGTCCTCAGAATCCAGTGGCAAGACAGGTCAGGATGACTGGTGATGGTCCCAGATGCAGTAGGAGACCTTGGCCTTTCTAAGCTAAGGTCTTTCCCAAGTCTCAGTCTGTCTAAGGTAACACCCATTCAGTAGTTAAAGGCTAAGTAAGAATTGAGGCAAAAGATGGCCTAATTTGCCTTCACGAAAGAATTAATCAGGGAGGGGAAGATGCTCAGAGTTTCTGGCCAGAACAGAAACAATTGCTATTTACACTTAACTCTGAGCCATCAAAATCTAAACAATGAGCAAGTGAGGCTTGGGCTGGGACCTATTATTGGCTAATCAGTGAGAGCCAGAGAGGTTTGGGTTTAAAGGCATAGTCAAGTAGTTCCATTTGAATCCCAGTGGGTTCTATGAAAGCCTGGTTTTTCAGAGCCATATTTCAAGAAATCATAAGTGGAAACTACACGAGGCAAAAGAGTTTATTGTCCCAGTTAAAAAAAAAATAGTGATAGAATAAATGAGTAGGGAAGGGAAAAAAAAAATCTAGCCCCTAAACCCCAAGATACATTGCAAAGTATAAGTGTTCAAAATTTATATTCCTTTGGGCAGAGCAGCCTCATCATGTAAGAGTATGACTCCTCATGTGGACAGAGGAAGAAGAGGTGGGAGGGGGAAGGAAGAGAAGGAGAAGGAGGAAAAAACAGCATCATTGCCCAACTGGAACATAGATGTAGATATATGTGTTTCATATATGTATTTATATACATACTGAAGATCACATTCAATCTATATGCCTTGATCTGGACAATATGGATGATTCAACTCTTGTTTTTCCACTGTGGAAAGATAAACCAATGACTCTCATGTTGCCATGAAGAATATGATGCACCAATAAAGATGCTTTGTAATACTCTAAGGCTCAATTCAACAATATTTGCAAAATAGCTATTATATGCAAGGCACTGGGTAAGACCCCGTTGATGTAAAGATAAAAATAAAACAATACTTTTCCCTTAAGGTGGTTAAATTATGTTAGGGGAAGAGGATAGTAGAGAATACTACGTGTATACAGAGAGTAAAGGACATATTCAGACAATGTGTTTTTAAAATATTTGAAATAGGAGAAAATGATTTCGGAGAACATAGAAAAAGTGGAATTTAAGATGAGCCTTGAGGAAAGATAAGGATCCTGAAATATGAAGCTGCAGCAGGAATCTACTCCATGTATGGGCTGTGGCCTGTGTGAATACATGGAAGTAGGAGATGATAGGTTAAGTCTGAGAAACAACTAGTAGTCCAGTTCAGTTGGAATGCAAAGAACATGAGGGGGAGTAATATGAAAGGAATTTGCATTTTATCCTAAAGTAATAAAGAGTCATTGAAGGTTTTTATTAGATCTTTGCCTTGGGGGTATTCTTTTGGCAGCTATGTGATTAAGATTGGAGAAAAGAGAGCCTGTGGCAAGAGAAACCAATTAGGTGACCATTATAATGGTTCAGTTAATGGATAATGAGGAGTAATGAGAGTCTAAAATAAAGTAATGATAATAAAGTGAGAAAAGGGGATAAAGGCCAGGGATGCTGTAGAGGTAGAAACAGCGGGATTGGATATGGGGGCCAAAGTGGAAGAAGGAAATCAGACATAACTAAAATTTTAATTCTAGATAATTAAGAGGGTGGTGGTACAATCAACAGAGAAAAAAGTTTGGAGAAGGAGCATGTTCATTTGATAATTTATGTTATATTACAAGCTTTTGTAATGGGCCAGTCGAGTGGACCCCATTTTGATCAGAGTTCCATTATAGAAAATTTTGTTTAATGATCTACTGAGTAGTGATAGCAAATGAAACAACAAAAGGGGTGCACATGCCTATCTAAGGTATTTACCAGGGTCATATAAGAGGCAGCAAGATGTAGTGGGAAGGGGGCTATATCTGGATTCAAAAGCATGAGTTCAGATTTCAATTCTATTATTTATTTGCCTTGTTAAAAATGACTTCATTTTTTAGGACCTGATCAGGTTCCTTATACATGAAATGAGGGGCTAAATTAATTGACCTTTAAGGTCGTTCCAACTCTAAATCCAAGATCCTCTGTTATGCAGAGTCCAAATGGAAGGGTGTTTTTCCCCTATGAAATATAGTTCATCTGAACTTTTTTCACTATAGAACTATGTTCTATAACAGAATGAGAGGCAGAATGGGATGGTGGGCAGAAAGCCAGGGAGACTTGGGTTCAAGCCCCAACTTTTACGTGTACTATGTGACCCTTAATCTCTCAGTGCTCAGTCTAAGCAACTACGATTCTAAGTGGCAGAGAAGTGCTCACTTGCTTTGATAGAGGAAGCTCCCTACACCAATGAGATCACAGGTTCAGTCCCTATCTCTGTCCCTAGCTCTTCAAATGCTCCTATTTGCACAGGTAACAAGGGAGATGTCACAAAGGACTATAATGAAGAGATTCACAAGTCTTCCTCTGCCATTTAGAGCCTTCATCATACTTCCTTTAATCTACAAGCTTCTCTGTGATAGGTACTTCCTCAGTTTTAAGGCTGGCAAAGCCCTTTCTCCCACTCCTTTAATCCCTGTAATTCATAACCACTCTCTGGCCAAAACAAAAACCCTTTCTACATGCTTATGCAATCTAACATAGCTCTCCCACACTCCCAAAGCCGCCCCTGTCCTTCTGGTCCTTCTCCTTCTATTGTATATCCTGCAACTCCCACCCTATTCTTTAAAAATTCCTCTTTATCTTAAGTCTGTTCCTTTGGGGGACTTACCTCTGCTGATGCTTACAGAAACCTTGCTTGTCTCTGAGAGACATCTTATCCCTTTGCTTCTGCTCCAGGATTCTAGGAAAGGAATTATCAGACTCCTTTCATCTGCCATTTCCAGAATCTCCCTCTTCTACTGTCTTTATCACCCTGTCCAGATTGTTGTTGGGGCTGACCTCCATGTCACTTTTTTTCCAAGGAGCTTGGTGCCTCCAGCCCCACCCCATGCCCTCATCCATAGTGATTTCACTGTTGATGTCCCTTGGAACAGCCTGGCCTCTTCATCATCCTCAACTCCCACGATATTGATCTTCCCTCCAGCTCAGCCACCCACACAGGTTGGTGGTCACACCTTAAATCTAATCACCACCCAAAATACCTCTTCCTCCAAGATCTTGAACTCTGAAATTTTTTTCTCTGATCATAATCTCCCGTCCTTTTGCCTCTCCCACGGCATCACTCCTCCTAAACCTGCTCTTCTTCCTCCACTTCCTTAACCTTTCTCTGTTCCCTCAATTCATCTCCTCCATTCTGGCTTCACTTTTCTCCCTTCACATTTATGACCCTATAGTTAACCAAGTAACAAGGAATCGATCATCTTCCCTTGAATCCCGTATTCATTGGCCCTTTCACCATTCATGCCCTGCCAAAGAACACCCCGGGGATCATTCCTAACATGAACCTTCTCAGTCCGTATTCCTAAGCTACTGATTGTTATTAGAAAGGTCTGAGAAACTGTGCCCACTAGTCCGCCACTAATTCCCTTCATCTACCCCCTATCTGCTTCATGGAAATCCTTTTGTTTGCCTCTGACTGTTTTTCACTCCCTTCACTGGAACTGTTCCAGATTTTGCTCTGCCCATCCTTTGTTGAGCCCCCATATCCAATCCTGTTGAGTCTAACATCTCTGGCCTCTATCCCCCATCTCACTTTATTATCACTACCTTATTTTAGGTTGTCATTTTTTGTCATTACCCATCACCAGGACCGTTATAATGGTCATCTAATTGGTTTCTCTTGCCACAGGCTCTCTTTTCTCCAATCTTAAACATATAGCTGCCAAAATAATATCACTAAAGCATAGATCTAAACAAACTAACAAAAAACCCCAAACCTTCAATGACTTTAGAATAAAATGCAAATCTTCAAAACGACCCCTATCTACCTTCTCTCAACCAATCACCTTGAGTCTTACTTTACTTGGAATAAAGTCTACTTTATAAACATTCCCCTGGCCTATTAAAAAAAAAAAAAGTCTCCTAATTGGCCTCCCTGACTCTAGCCTTCCTCCTCTCTGATTCATCCTTGAAAGAGCTGCCAAATCAATCCTCCTCAGACAGAGAGTTGTCCATATCATTATTCTACTTGAAACCCTTTAGTGGCTCCCCATTATCTTGAGAACAAAATATTAAACTCCTTAGGTATGCATTTAAGGGTTCTCCACAAATCTGCCTCTAGCCTCCATTTTCAGTCTTTTTTCCAATCCCTTCACCTAAAAGTAGAGAATAAGGTTAAAGGGGTGTTTGGGATGAAAAATATCCTTCATCCTTAATTTAGTGAAAAGAAATAAACACAGAGATCTCTTAGGATAAGAACAGGACTTTATTCTCTTCCCCGGAAGAAGAGGGCGGTCTTCCCCATGACTCATCATGGAGAAGAGGCAAGTTACAAAAGATAGTACTGGCATTTATAACCTAACTTAGTCAAGACTAACAACTGTTTCCCCTCTCATTGGTGGAGAGGCACACTTCACCAAATACTTCCCCAACTGGGACAGCAAGGAAAGATAAGGGGAGGGTCCCACCAAGGCGGGAAAACAGACAAAGGAACATGAAAGTGATTGATAGAAGCAATTTGAAAAGTTAACCACCCCAAATTGAGAAGTTTTCACTCATCCTATACAGGAGGATATAGTAGGGTGTTTAGATTTAGGTGAATGGAAGGCTAGGGGAAGGATCCTTGGAGCAGGGTAAGCCAAGTAATAGGAGGACAAGATAGTGGGTAGAACTAGAGGAATCAGGAGGGATAGGAAATAAAAGAAATGCACAAACATGCAATGAAAGATCAGGTGTAGAATTTATTAGAGAAAGTATATGTCTCTATATACATATGTATGTATATATGAGTATATATGTATGCGTGTATGTATATGTCTATATCTGTATCTAAATATATTCACACTTAATTGTAGCCTTCTTGGGCAGTGTGGGGGTAGAGGAAAGGGGAAAAAAAAAACAAAGTAAAAAGTGCCCAACAGAGAACAAAAGAAAACTTACAAAGAAGCAGCTTACTAACTTACAAGAAACAGCTCTCAATACATGTCTAGTATTTATCATACGGGCTTTCTTGAAATGAAAATTTATTGCATATATTTTGAATCCTCTCCTGTTCTTGACATGCTTTTTTTTCTTTCCATACTTTGAATTTAAATTTCAATATTTAAGTTCATGACATGTTTCTTTTTTTCTCTATTCTGTATTTGAGTCTATAATTTTTTTTGAAGTACAAAATAAATACTGATGAAGGCAAAGAAACCATTTTCCCAAAGCCACATGTTAGCCTTGGAGGGAGAGATGCCGGATATCATCTCTTATTGGATGCTGTCAGCAAAGGAATCAAACCAAGAGCAGAGGTCCAACCAAAGAGAGGAAAGACCAGGCTGAATAGGGCCTTTTTGTACGTCTTCCCTCCTCCCTGCTCCCCTCCCCAGCTCCAGATTCCAGCTCTGTTATGAGAGTCATTCAAAGAAGCTGATGTTCACCATGTTGTTATCAGACCTAAACCAGTTAGAGAATGACTATTCATGCTCCAAAGTCTCTCCAAAGCACTTCCATTACATGTCATCACAACTGTTCTAGAAGCAGAATCCCCAGCCTTTTCCATGTGGGGAATTGCATCAGCCCAAATACACTAAATCCTGAACATGTACCAGTCCCCTGTAACATATAACCAGGATACTATGGATTCATATGTTCTCTCCCTTGTGTTGATTCCATACCTTGCCTTCTCTTCCTGCCCCATCCCCACCTTCTCCTGCCCTGGCTTCTGCCAAAAAGGAAAAAAAAATATATATCTTGTCTCTTTAAACAGAAAAAAGCCGCCTTTCCCTCTCCCAATCTTTTACTCCAACATCTTGGCTCCACCCCCTCCCTCTCCCAATCCCAAAGACATCGATGAAGGCAACATTAGCTCCTGTTGTTGACTACCAGTTTTAAAACCAACAGTTAAGAAAGATTAAATTAAGAAATGAAAAGTATAAATGCTGGTTCTTTTAGTTAGCAGGTCAGAATGATCAATTAGCTTCTCTTCACCCCTTCTCCCATTGGGTGGAAGGAAACCAGTACATAATTAAATGGAGAATAGGGGTTCTTGAGCTAAGCGCCCACTGAAAACTAAAGGGGAAACAAAGAGTTCTGACCATCTCAGCTGTGTAGTCTCACCCTCAAGCCCATCAGTTTGGGGCAGTTTCTGTAGCGTCCCCTAAGCATGCTTAGGATAGAGGGTGGAAGTGACTTCAGACTGTACAAGGCCCTGGAGAGAGATGTGGCTTTCTGTGATTTCTCTGCCTTTCCCACTCCTTCAGAGCTTTTCCCTCCCAAGTTTCTTAAACTTTTCTGGGAGTGGGGGTAAGCTGATCTTGGGGCAAGGGTGTGCCTCGAAGGGCCAAGCAGTCCCTTCCCCAGGCTTCAACCGAGTCATAAGACCAGGGATCACTATTCTAGAAGCCCCACCCCTCAGAATTGGACTTTTGGGACACCATTAATGATGAAATAATGAATTTTCCTTGATAACTAGGTAATTAGGGTGAGTTTAAATAGGAAGGCATCTAATAGTTGTCTCTCTTTGGGTCAGTGGGAGTGTTTGGGCATTGTCCCTTCAAATGGCTTTGTGGTGTCCTGGGAACTCTATCTTCTTCCTTTGGATAGTGTCAAGCCTTCACCCACAATTAAAGGTGTCTTTTGTGCCAGTTGTCCAAGGTATAGTTTTGTGTTTTGGCATTAGAATGTGCCAAAAATCCCTAAGTATCACTCTGTAAACCTTTGTCTTACCTATGTGCATACAGGAAACACAATGTTTGTAAATTGAATTTTCTTCTACTTAGTTTCATTTTTAAAAACCAAGTTTAAGAAGCTCCTTTCCTGTTTCTATGTGCCAATGTTTAACAAAGTAAATATTTCAGCTTTACCACTTATTGAAACACTGCTTTTATCTCATCACTTTAAAGACTGCTTCACCTGGAGAAAAGATAGCTGTCAAGTGATTTACTCTCTTAGAATGCTTGAACCAGAAAACACCATAGAGATCAGCTGGTTCAAAACCCTCATCTTACCAATAAGGAAAGGAAGGCTTAGACTGTGCAGTGGTTCTCAACCTTCTTAATGCCATGACCCTTTAATATTCGTTATGTGGGCATATTCGCATGTGGACGGACTGCTTGGCGACCGATAGAGGAGTGATGTCTCGGTTCCTAAGACCATTGGAAATATGTGTTTCCCGATGATCTTAGGTGACCCCTGTGACCCCTGTGAAAGGGTCGTTTAACCCCCAAAGGGGTCGCGACCCAAAGGTTGAGAACCACTGGCTTAGAGTAAGGTAATAACCTGTCCAAGACCAGGCAAAAGTTCATGGTAGACCAAAGACAGGAATCCAGGTTTGCTAGCTGCCAGCTCAACACTCAGTCTACTACATCATGCTCCTTTTCATCAGGTATAGGAAGGGTTAAGAAAAATACTAACCATAAGTCTCTCTTTGCTTGGCATTACCAATTAATAAGTAAGGAATAAATAAAGGAATGAAAAGCATTTATTAAGTACTTACTATATGTCAGATACTGAATATAAATACTCCCTGACTTCAAAGTGCTTACGTTCTAGCAGGAGTTATTAGCCTGGAGGCAGTAAACTTAAAAAACAAAATAAAACTATAGACCATAAACCCAGACTATATTTCAATATAACTGGCTTCCTTTGCAGTTTTATGTGTTTTATTTTATTTGTTTAAGAGCATTCATTTGATTCTTCTTTTACAACATGACTAATACAGAAATATGTTTAATATGATTGCACATGTATAACCTACATCATATTGCTTACTGTCTTGGTTGGGAGGGATGGAGAAAAATTTGGAACTCAAAATCTTACTTAAAATGAATGCTGAAAACCATATTTGTATCTAGTTGGGAAAATATAATACTATTTTTTTTCTTCTTTTTATTTTAGAAAACCATTCATCTGGGAATACCTCCTTAGGCTTTGCCAGACTGAGAAAGGTAAAGAACCCCTGTAACTGCGAAGTAGTAGCCAGGTAGGGATATTTTAATTTGAGAAGTCACAGGGATGGTGGGTAGAGCTATAGGGCAATCAACATGCCCTTTCCAGAGACAATGTTAGTGTTGAATGAATTATGGTCTCCAGAGTAAGAGATGGGTTAGTGATGGGGTAAAGGGGAAGATGGCAGAAAGATATCTGTCAGACTTGGTTGGATGACTGGGGTTAGCCTTAGCAATCAGGACAGAATAGCCTCAGGGTAACAAGTGGGCATCCATTTAAGAGAGTACAGTGGCAGCTTAAAGAAAAAAATCTAAATGATCTTAAAATACAGCAGGAATGATTAACAGAAATTTTCCTTATAGACAAAATATCTAATTGAGGGAAAGGCTATGTGGTACGATAGGAAGAATATTGGAGAGTCAGGGTGGGGTAAGCAGACCCAGGAGACCAATTTATACCAGTCAAGAACAGAAAAATGGCACTGAAAGATTATAGAAATCTCATCAGTGATCAGAGGCCTGACAGTGAAGGAGGCCTTTCTGCAGAGACGTGGTGGATTATGGGTAAGGAACAAGACATACAGAATCAGACCTGCCTGATACTTTCCTCTCTTGTGCTTAACTGTCCTTATTTATTACAAAAGGTGTTTTTTTGGTGGTGGAATCATTTGGAAGTGAGAATGATGCTTAAGAAAAGGCTTTGATCAAACATTTATTTAAAAAAGACATTTTTAAAAAGTATTAGATGAAAAAACAAAAGACCTGAGTTTGAATCTTGACTCTAACGCTGACTTACGACATGACTGTGGGCAAAGCATTGGGTTTTAGTAACCTTTTCTATAATGTGGAGATAATAATACTTGCACTTCTTCCCTCCACAGAGTAATTGTGAATAAAATTATTTGTAAAGTCAATATGCTAAATAAGTGAGTTATTATTTTGTTAAGGTTGGATCTGGGATTCCATTAGTGACAGTCAGTCAACAAGCATTTAGGTGCATACTATGCACCAGGCACTGTGTCAAGCAGTGGTTCTCAACCTTCCTAATGCCTCAACCCTTTAATACTTTTTTGTGGGTATATCTGCATGTGGGTGGACCCGCCTGGAGACAGATAGAGGAGCAGTGTCTCAGTTCCTAAGACCATCAGAAATATGTGTTTTCTGATGGTCTTAGGCGACTCCCATGAAAGGGTCATTCGACCCCCAAAGGGGTTGCGACCCACAGGTTGAGAATCACTGGTGTTAAGTGCTAAGAATACAAAGAGAGGAATAAAACACTCTCTACTCTCAAGTAACTCACAATCTAATGAGAGAGACAATATGCAAGCAACAATGTATGAACAAGATATATACAGGATAAATTGTAGATAGGGAAGTGCCTCAGAGGGAAGGCACTAAGAAAGAAGGACTAGGAAAGGCATCATGCAGAAGGTGAGACATTAGCTGAGACTTAAAGGAAGCTGGGAGACAGAGATGAGAAAGGATCAAGTTCCAGTCATGGAGGACGTTCAGTGAAAACACTGGAAATCAGGAGATGGAGTGTCTTGTTTAAGGAACAACAAAGAGCACATGGAGGGGAGTAGGAAATAAAACAGCTGGAAAGGTAGGAAGGGGCCAGGTTATGAAGAAGGGCTTAGAAAGCCAAGCAGAAGATTTTGTATTTGATATAGGAGATAACAGGGAGCCACCGGAGTTTATAAAATGAAGCACCAACATTGTCAGACCTGCATTTAGTAAGAGCATTTTGATAGATAGACTGGAGTGAGGAGAAACTTGGGGCTGGGAGAGCAATCAGCAGATTCTTGCAATAGTCCAAGTGTAAGGTGATGAGGGCTTGCACCAAGAGAGTAGCAGCGATAGAGGAGACAGAGGGGTATAGATAAGAGATGTTACAAAGGTTGAAGTGACAGTGACACAGTTTGATCACTGACTGGATATAGGGGTTAAGAGAGAATAGGAGCCAAGGATAACACCTAAGTTGTGAGAGTTGTGAGCCTGAGAGGATGGTGGTGACCTCAACAATAATAGGGAAATTAGGAAGAGGGAAAGAGTTTGGTGGAATAGATAATTAGTTCACTTTTGGACAAGTTGAGTTTAAAAATATTGTTTCAGTTTAAAAAGCAATTGGAGATGTAAAACTGGAGGTCAGGAGTCACCTATATAAAGATGACAGCCAAATCCATGGGAACTGGTGAGATCACCAGATGAAATAGTATAGAGGGAGAAGAGAAGAGGGCCCAGGGCAGAGCCTTGAAGAACACTCAGAAGCACATAGCCAGTACATGCCAGAGGTGGGAGAGAGAATACTACTCTATTCACTATGCCAGTCTAAGTTATTATTATTATACTACGTTGGACTACCACAGACTCCTCAGGGTTACCCCTAGAACCCGAAGGGCTAGTCTCACTCTAGGTGAGGCCAGAGCATGTTCACTACATTCAACTAAGCCAGAGGGCTTCCTTCCTCCCTAGGTTATATACTCCAGACTTTTCTCCCCCATGCCCCAGAAACCTCTGCATCCTAGAAGTTCATTCTAGTCCTGGAATTCGAACTTTGGAAGTACCCTCTGCCCCTGTAGCCTTGCCCTTTGATTGGATAGATCCTCCCATTGAGGACTAGAACAACCACTTCTGATTTATCTCCGGGGTGTTCTCTAGACTTTTTCTATCGCCACAATGCCATGTACCTTGCCCCACCCTTTTTTCTACATTTTTTTAATGTGTTGTCCTTATCCATTAGAATGTAAGCTTTTTGAGGGCAGGGACTGCTTTTCTTTCTTCTTACTTTCTTCTTTCTTTCTTTCTCTTTCTTTTTCTTTCTTTCTTTCTTTCTTTCTTTCTTTCTTTCTTTCTTTCTTTCTTTCTTTCTTTCTTTCTTTCTTTCTTTCTTTCTTTCTTTTTGTATTTCTAGCACTTAACCCAGTGCTTAGTGCCAGTAGAAGCTTAATAAATATTTGCCATAAACAAACAAATCAAAAACCAAAAGAGTGAGGTGTCTTGAGCTGAGTGAGATGATCTTCAAGCCATGGTAGAAGGAGGAAGGGGACTGATGATTCAGTAAGAACTGACCCTCTTGGGAGCAGCTAGGCAGTGCAGTGAATAGAGCACCAGCCCTGGAGTCAGGAGGACCTGAGTTCAGATCCAACCTCAGACACTTAACACTTATTAGTTGTATGACCTTGGGCAAGTCACTTAAACCCAACTGCCCTGCCTCCCCCCCTCCAAAAAAAAAAGCAAAAAAAAAATTAGCTTCTCAAGGAAAATAAAAAGATGAAGAAAAAAGGAAGGGGGTGGGAGGATAATGAATGACTATTAAAGATAAAGAGATTACCAAGAAGTTCCCAGAGGGGAAAAATTAAGTTCAACAACAGTCTCAAGAATGAAGTTGGATCTAGTACAAGACATTATGTATGTGTGTGTGTGTGTGTGTGTGTGTGTGTGTACTAAAAATAACACCAATTAAATATATATGTACAGATGTGTTTATATGTGTATACATGTTTATACATCTGACAACTCTAATGGAGATCTATTAAAATAAAGAAGACAAATTAATAATGAAATTCAACAATATAGGAATATTGGAAAAATTGGAATAAAATAAGGAATTGTAAAATAAAATTCTCTTGCTAGAAAGCAAATTGGCAAAAGTGACAAATTATGTAGCAAAGGAAGAGTCTAATCATGATTTTTTCAGAAAATTGCCCCAGAAAATTTCCCACATGTAGTAAGATCAAGGAATGGATGAGAGATTGATAGTATTCTCCAGACTTCAGAGAGAAACATAAAATTCAATTCACTCAGAGATATTGTTACCCTCCAGAGCTTGGTGGACTAAGTGAGGGTTTGACAGTCAATCAAGCAATAATAAGCATTTATTAAGCACCTACTATATACCAAGAACATGCTAGGAGTTGGTGGTATGAGGACAAAAGTGAAATATGTCTTTATATTAAGGAGCTTACAATCTAGCAAGGGGAAATAATGTGTGTATCTATGTGTATGTACGGACATATGTGTTCACATACAAAATAGATAAAAGGTAATTTAGGAAGGAAGGCATTAGTAGTTTCCATCTCTAAGCAGCTGAGGGTTATAAGAAGAGTATTCATATAGAGTATGTCCTTTAAAGGGTACTAGAGTTTCTAGGAGGTGGACATGAGGAAGGAGCACAAACCAGGCATGATGGACAGCCTAGGCATAAAGCTTGTAAATGAAGTATTATATATGAGAAACAGCAAGAAGACTCGTGTGACTGAATCTGTAGTGTGTGAAGAGGAGTAATGTGTAATAAGGCTGAATCACTGAATTACTAACAGGGGATTCAGTGTAATGTTATACAGGGTTAGCAAAACAACAGTGAGGCCACAGGATTATAGATTCCTCACTGGATGGAACCTTAAAGAACGTGTAGTCCTTGCTTCACAAATCAGGAAGCTGAGACAAAGAGAGATTAAAAATCAAATAGGTAGGAAGTGAAAGAGCTCAAGTTAGCTAGCTTCTCATCTAGTGCTTTTTACACTAGACCATTCTGCCTCCTCAGGTATTATAGCCCAACTTGTCTCAAAAGATGAGGGAACAGCACCAGGGGAGCAGCTAGGTGGTGCAGTGAATAGAGCACTGGCCCTGGAGTCAGGAGAACCTGAGTTTAAATCCAACCTTAGACACACTTGTCACTTACTAGTTGTGTGACCCTGGACAAGTCACTTAATCCCAATTGCCTTGCCTTCCCCCCTCAAAAAAATTTTTTTTTTATTCAGGAAAACCTGAACTTAAATGAACTGATGCTGAGTGAAATGAACAGAACCAGAACATTGTACAGAGTAATAGCAACATTGTATGATGATCAACTATGATCGATTTAGCTCTTCTCAGCAATACAGTGATTCAAGACAATTCCAAAAGACTCATGATGGAAAATGCTCCCCACATCCAGAGAAAGAACTGATAGAGTCTGGATGTAGATTGAAGCTTGCTATTTTCACTTTCTTTGTGTTTTTTTTTTTTTTTACTTTCGTTCTGTTTCTTCTTTTACAACATGACTGCTTGCCATTTTGGGGAGGGAGGTAGGAGAGGAAAAGGGGAGAAAAATCTGGAACTCAAAATCTCATAAAAAATGAATGTTGAAAATTGTCTTTACATGTAATTAGAAAAATAAAATACTATTTACCTAACAAAATGTTATTCGGGATAAGTAAAACTCCATTGGGGTTGTTATGAAATGCAAAGGTCCCCAGAGTGAGAGGAAGAGAAAGAATTTGGAGGAGAATTCATGTAAAATGTTACAACAAGACTCTCAAAATAACAGCAGATTGAAGTGATCTGCAATTATTTCAAGGAGGAAGGGAAGGGGTCAGATCCTGCAAGGAGCCACAGAATGGTAGAAGTGTTGGTATAATTTTCCATCTGAACCATCTCAGTGGAATATTAAAGCAACAAAGGCTTTGATTCAATTAGCAAATGTCTAACATTAAGATCATTTTGGCTGATGACTATCATAAATATGACAACAGATAACAAAATAACATAAAAGTGAAGAGAGAGGGGTAGGGAAGAGCAATTTTTTGTGGTATCACAAATATTTAACAAGCAAAAAATGGGGGAAGAAAGAGTAGTTAAAGTGACACATATCTAGGAAAGAAAACCACAAAAACGATTTAACTAATTTAGAAACTGGGCTTAGTACTATGGGTAGGTGTTACTCTGTACTGTGAGATGTGTGTATATTTGTAAAGGCCAGGATCAAACTGTATGAGGTTGTCTGTATGTACATAATAAGTTTCTGTGTGTTTATGTAAAATTGAGAGTGGAACTGTAGCTAGTGCTGTAGGTTTGAATCTAGGCTAGAGTTTCTGTGTGCATGTGAGTGTATTTATACATAAAACAGGGATTAGGGTAATTTAATGGAAACAAGGAAAATCATATGTTTTACTAACAAAATAAAATTTAGCTGAGTATGATAGAGGAAAACTCAAATTCTATTGACTTATGTTCTATATACATGTATCAATCATCAATGACTAGATATTTCCAGCTGAATATCCTATAGGTATATCAAACTTAATATGCACAAACAGGATTAATTATCTTTCCCCAAACTTCACCCCTTTTCTGAACTTTACTATTTCTGTCAAGGGCACACACAATCCTAGTTAACAGGGTCCCAACTTCAGGGTCATACTTGGCTCCTCATTTTTCATTGTACCACATATCTAATCAGTTGTCATATCTTGTATACATACATATACACACTTATATGTGCAAAAAATAAATGATTTTTAAGGTAGTAGGTACTATCATTGGGAGATCAGGAAAAGTTTTGTGTAGAAGTTGACACATGAACTAAGCTTTGAAAGAAACTAAAGATGCCAAGAAATAGAACTAAGAGTTCATTTCAGCCATGAGGGACAGTCAGTACAAAGGCAGAGAGACAGTAGATAGAATGTTATGTGTGAAGAATAGCAAAGTCCAGTTTGTCTGGACTGTTCAGTGCATGAAAGAGAGTCATGTATAATAAGACTAGAGAGCTAGGTTGGAACCAGGTTGCAAAGTGCTTTAAGTACCAAACAAAGGAATTCATACTTCATACTGGAGATAATATAGCACCCCTGGGGTTTACTGAGTAGGAGAGTGACAAGGTCAAATTGTACTTTAGGAAATTACTTTGGCAGCTGTGTGGAGGGTGCATTGAAGAGAGGAAAGGCTTGAATCAGGAAGCCAATTAGGAGGCTATTGCAGTACAACAGATGTGAAGTGATGTATTCCCCAAAGGGCAGTAGTTATGTGAATAGGGAGATGATGATGAATGTGATAAATATGGTGGAAGTCAACTTGACAAGATATGACAACTGATTAGGTATATGGCACAATGAAAAATGAGGAGTCAAGTAGGACACTGAGGTTGAGACCCTAGTAAATAGAAGGATTGTATGTGCCCTTGACAGAGATAGTAAAGTTCTGAAGAGGGGTGAAGTTTGGGGAAAGATAATTAATCTTGTTTGTGCATATTAAGTTTGATATACCTATAGGATATTCAGCTGGAAATATCTAGTCATTGATGATGTGGGACTGGAATTCAGGAGAGAGACTAGAGCTGAGTATATAGATCAGTATGGGACTCATTCACATAGAAATGATAACCCATGGGAGCTGATAAGATCACCAACAGAAAGAGTGTAGAAAGAGAAGAGGGCCAAGGATAGAGCATTATAATTGTATGCAATACAATTGTTGCATCATACCAATGTAATAACAATGACAATTTAATTTACAGATTTTATGCTATGACAATAAAACTACCAAGAGCATATTTTGTAGAGATAGAATAAATAAATAGAAAAATTCATTTTGGGGGAGGGGAAGAAGGCCTAAAATTTCAGAAGGAATGAAGTAAAGGTAGGAATGAAGGTGGCATGGCACTCCCAGGACTCAAATTATATTGTAAAATATGTATCATCAAAAATATTTGGTAGTGGTTAAAAATAGAAAATAATTTAAATAATTTTGATCTTGGATTTGACCTACTTAGAACATAAATTTAGTTGTGTAAGAACTTCCTATTTGACAAGAACTTTTGGGGATACTGGAAAACAGTTTGGCAAAAATTAGGTTAAGGCCAACACTTTATATCAGGAGAAGAAAGAGGAGGAAAAGGAGGAGGAGAAAAAGGAGGAGAGGAAGAAGATGAGAAGGAAATTAGGAGAATGAGAAGGAGAAGGAGGAGGAAGAAGAAAAAAGGAGGAAAAGAAGATTGGTAGATCTTGGCAGTTCTGAACTGCAGCAGCCTAAGCCGATTGGGTGTCTGCACCTAGTTCAGCATTAATATGGTGAGCCACCAGGGGAAGGGGGCCACCAAGTTTCTTAAAGAGAGATGGGCTGATACCAGATTTAATCTGTATTATAAAGCAGCAGTCATCAAAACTACTTGGTACTGACTGAGGAATAGAGTAGTGGATCAGAGGAATAGATTAGGTACACAAGACACAGCAGTCAATGACTACAGTAATCTACTGTTTGATAAACCCAAATACCCCAGATTTGAGGATAAGAACTCACTATTTAACAAAAACTGCAGGGAAAACTGGAAAATAGTAGGGCAGAAACTAGGCATAGACCAATATCTTACACTGTATACCAAGATTAAGTCTAAATGGGTACATGATCTAGGTATAAAAGGCTCATACCGTAAGCAATCTCAGAAAGCAGGAAATAGTTTACCTGTCAGATTTATGGAGAAGGGAATATTTTATGACCAAATAAGAGTTAGAGAGCATTATGACAATGGATAATTTTGATTACATTAAATTGAAAAGTTTCTGTACAAATAAAATCAATGTAACCAAGATTAAGAGAGAAGTAGAAAATTGGGAGAGAATTTTTACAACCAGTGTCTCTGATAAAGGCCTTATTTCTAAAATATACAGAGAACTGAGTCAAATCTATAAGAATACAAGTCATTCCTCAATTGATAAATGGTCAAAGGATATGAACAGGCAGTTTTCAGAGGAAGAAATTGAAGATATCTATAAGCATGTGAAAAAAATGCTCTAAATCACTATTGATTAGAGAAATAAAAATCAAAACAGCTCTGAGATACCACTTCTCACTGGTCAGATTGGCTAAGATGAAAAAACAGGAAAATGATAAATACTAGAGAGGATGTGGAAAAATTGGCACACTAATGCATTGTTGGTGGAGTTGTGAACTGATTCAATCTTTCTGGAGAGCAATCTGGAACTATGCCCAAAGGGCCAGCAATACCACTTCTAGGGCTGTATCGCAAAGAGATCATAGAAGTGGGAAAAGGACCTGTATGTACAAAAATATTTATAGCAGCTCTTTTTGTGGTGGCAAAGCATTGGAAATCAAGGGGATGCCCATCAATTGGGGAATGACAGAACAAGTTGTGGTATATGAATGTAATGTAATACTATTATGCTATAAGAAATGAGGAGCAGACAGACTTCATAATAACCTGGAGAGACTTACATAAACTGATGTTGAGTGAGAAGAGCAGAACCAGGAGAACTTTGTACACAATTACAGACCCATCGTATGTGTGATGACTAACTTTGATAGACTGGGCTCCTCTCAGCAATGCAAGGTTATAAGACAACTCCAAAAGACTCATGATGGAAATGGATATCCACATCCAGAAAAGGAACTACAGAGTCTGAATGCAGATTGAAGCAAACTGCTTGCTCTCTCTTTTTGTTTTGTTTTGTTTTGTTTCCTTTTTATTGGTTATAATCCTTTTCACAACTTGATTAATGTTTAATGTGAAGGTATTTGTAGATCCTATATTTGATTGCATGCTGCCATGGTGGGGGAAGGAGAGGCAGGGGGAGAAAATTTGAAAGTCAAGGGATTGTAGAACTGAATGTTGTAAACTAAAAGTAAATAAATAAATTTTTATGGGCTGACCCAAGCTGGAAACAGAGGTGGTCAAAGAAGACCTAGCCTTTGAGAGAGAAAGATAAATAGACAGAGACAGAGACAGACAGAGAAGAAGAGAAGAAAAGAGATGAGGAGAAAAGAAAATGACACATTGGATACTTTTCACAAAAATGATTAGGGGAAGATTATTTTTTCAATTAAACTTTTTTAAAATGAAAGTTTTCCTTCTTTCCCTCCCATGCCTCTACCTCAAGAAAAGAAAAAAAGAAAATTTCTTGTTATAAAGATATATAGTCAAGAAAATTTTGGATTGGCCATATTTTTTAAAAAGTATATCTCAATTTGTACTTTAAATACATTAGCTCTCTATGAGATGGTAAATAGCTTGTTTAATCACGAATCCTCCAGAATAATAGTTGGTCATTGTGTTGATCAGAGGTCCTAAGACTTTTAAAATTGATTATTTACAATATTGTTATTATTGTATAAGTTGTTCTCCTGGTTTTATTTCATTCTGTATCAGTTCATATAAGTCTTCCCAGGTTTCTCTGAAACCATCCCATTTGTCATTTCTTACAACAGAATAATATCACCTCATATTCATATACCATAACTTGTTCAGCTATTCCCTAATTGATGGACACCTCCTAGCTTTCTAATTCTTTGTCACCACAAAAAGAGATACTGTAAATATTGTTGTACATATGGATCTTTGTTCTCTTTCCTTGATCTCTGAGGTACAGACCTAGTAGTAGTATCACTGGGTCAATGCATACACAGAGTTTAATAGCTTTTTGAGCATAATTCCAAATTACTTTCCAGAATGGCTGGACCAGTTCATAACTCCACCAACAATGCATTAAGGTTCCTGTTCTAGGAGGTACCAAAGGATAGAGAAGCTCACAAAAAACAAAATGAATAATATTGGTTATATAAAATTGAAAAGCTTTTGCCTGAAAAAGATCAACATAAGACAAGGGACATCATTGTTTCGGGGAAATCTGCATCAAATAACTTTGATAAGGATCTAATATCTAAAATAAATAGTGAATTAACTACAGTGTATAAAACCAAGACATTCCCCACTGGAAAAGTAGTCAAAAGATGTACACAAATCGTTCTCAAAAGAATTACAAACTATTAGGCTTCCATATGAAAGATTTCTCTCCTGATAAAAGGACCAGGGCTGAGCAGAAAATTTGATTTTCAAATACACGATACAAGAAAGTATAAAAAGGTAAATAGGAAAGAGATAACATAAGGGATTCAGTAAGGTTAAACTGTTTACATTCCTCCACAGGAAGGTGATACTTATAACTCTTAAAAACTTTATCAGTATTAGGGCAGTTAGAAAGAACATATGGGCAGCTAGGTGGCACAGTGAATATAGCACTAGCCCTAGAGTCACGAGGACCTGAGTTCAAATCCAGCCTCAGACACTTAACACGAGCTGTGTGACCTTGGGCAAGTCACTTAACCCCAATTGCCCTGCCCTCCCCCCTACAGAAAAAAAAAAACAAGAAAGAACATAAATAGATAGAGGGCATGGGTATAAGTGGACTATGATGAGATGATATAAAAAAAAGTTAAGCGGTGAGAAAGAGGATTGCACTGGGAGAAGAGGGAAGAGAGAGGTAGAATGGGATAAATTATCTCACATAAGGAAGAGTGAAAGAAACATTAGCTTTAGCAATAAGAGAAGAAAAAGAAATTGAAGGAGTTAGAATAGGCAATGAAGAAACAAAGGTATCACTCTTTGCAGGTAATATGATGGCATATTTAAAGAATCCTAAAGAATCAACTGAAATAAATAGCAACTTCAGCAGAGTTGCAGGATATAAAATAAGCCCACATGAGTCATCAGCATTTCTATATGTTACCAACAAAGTCCAGCAGCAAGAGATAGAAAGAGAAATACAATTTAAAATACCTGGAGACAATATAAAATACTTCAGAATCTACCTGCCAAGACAAACTCAGGAACTATATGAACACAGTTACAAAACACTTTGCAAACAAATAAAGACAGATCTAAACAATTAGAAAAATATCAATTGCTCATGGATAGGCTGAGCCAATATAATAAAAATGACAAGTCTATCTACATTAATTTACTTATTTAGCGATATGTCAATACAACTACCAAAAATTAATTGTGTAGAGCTAGAAAAAAATAACAAAATCCATCTGGAAGAACCAAAGGTCAAGAATATCAAGGCTATTAATGAAAACAAATGTGAAGGAAGGTAGTCTAGCAGCATCAGATTTCAAACTGCCATTACAAGGTGGTAATCATCAAAACAGTCTGGTAGTGGGGTAGGCAGCTCAGTGGATATAGCACTGGCCTTGGAGTCAGGAGGATCTGAATCCAAGTCTGAGTTCTAGCTGTGTGATCCTATGCAAGTCATTTGACCCCAGTTGCCACCCTCACAAAAAAAACACAACCAATCTGGTACTGGCTAAGAAATAGAGCACTGGATCAGTGAATGAATTAGACATACAATACAGAGTAGTAAATGACCATAGTAATCTGGTGTTTGGTAAACCCTAAGACCCAAGCTTTTGAGACAAGAACTTACTATTTGACAGAAAATGCTGGAAAAACTGGAAAGCACTTTGGCAGAAACTAGGTATAGACCAACATCTCACACTGTATACCAAGATAAGGTCAAAATGGATACATGATTTAAACATAAAGAGTGATACCATAAGCAAATTAGGGGAATATGGAATAATTTACCTATCAGATCTATTGAGAAGGGAAGAATTTATGACCAAAGAAGAGATAGACAGCATTACAAGATATAAAATGGATAATTCTTATTACATAATAAATTTAAAAATTGTTACATAAACAAAACCAATGCAACCAAAATTAGAAGGAAAGCAGAAAGTTGGGAAATTTTTTTTATAAGCATCTCTGATAAAGGCCTCATTTCTCAAATATATAGAGAACTGAGTCAAATTTATAAGACTGTAAGTCATTCTCCAGTTGGTAAATGGTCAAAGGATAGGAACCCACAGTTTTCAGATGAAGAAATTAAAGCTATATATAGTCATATGAAAAAGTGGTCTACATCACTATGGATTAAAAGAATCTTAACTAAAACAACTCTGAGGTACCATCTCATACCTATCAAATTAGCTAATATAACAGAAAGGGAAAATAATAAATGTTGGAGGGGATATGGGAAAATTGGAGCACTAACACACTGTTGGTAGAATTATGTACAAATCCAATCACATGGAAAACAATTTATAACTACGTAACTATGCCCAAAGAGCTATAAAACTGGGCATACCCTTGGACCCAGCAATACCACAGCTAGGTCTGTATTGCAAAAATACTTTTGAAAAAGGAGAGGAGAGAGAAGGATCTGTTTGTACAAAAATATTTATAGCAGCTCCTTTTGTGGTGGAAAAAAATTGGAAACTGAGGGGATGCCCATCCACTGGGGAATGGCTAAACAAGTTGTGGTATATGATTGTACTGGAACACTATTGCTAAAAGAAATGACTAACAGGTTCAGTTTAGAAAAATTTGGAAAGGCTTACATAAACCGATGCAAAGTAAAATGAACAGAACCAGGAGAACATTATACACAGTAACAGCAACATTATATGATGACTAATTGTGAATGACTTAGCTATTCTGATCAATGCAATGATTAAGATAATTCCAAAGAGACTCATGAAGAAAAATGTTTTCTACCTCCAGAGAAAGAACTGATGGAATCTGAAAGTAGATCAAAGCATACTATTTTTTACTTTCCTTATTTTTGTGTGGTTTTTTTCCTGTGGTCTGTGATTTCTTTCACAACATTACTAATATGGAAATGTTTTGCATGATTGCAGATGTATAACCTATATCAAATTGTCTGCCATTTCAAGGAGGGGTAAGTAAAGGAAGGGAGGGAAAGAATTTGGAAATAATTTTTTAATGAATTTAAAATTTGTCTCTACATGTAATTGGGAAAAATAAAATATTATTCAAAATAATTTTTAAAAAGATTTCTCCAAGTCACTAATAAGAGAAATGCATATCAATACAATTCTGAGATTTCACTACACATCCAGCAAATTGACGAAGATACATAAAATGAAAGTAGTCAGTATTGTGGGAAAATAAGCATGTAAAATAGTCAACTATTCTGGAGAGCAATTCAGAAAGATGTTTAAAAATGAGTAAAACATGCACACTTTCTGACTCATAGATTCCACAATGAAAGATATATCCTTCCAAAGAGGTCAAAGAGAAAGAGAGAGAAAAAGTTCCATAGTCAGAAAATATCAATACAAGTACTTTTTATTATAGTAAAAACTGAAGACAAAGTTAGTGCCTATCAACTAGTAATGGTTAAACAATTTCAGCACATAAATGTAATGGGATATTTTATTGCCACAAGAAATGAATATAAGTATTCAGATAAGCATAAATAGACTTAGGTGATAATGATTCAGTGAAGTTAATAGAACCAGAAAAACAATACACAAAATGATGAGAATGTAAATGGAAAGAAAAAAATGAAACTGAAATTGTAATAACTGAGGTTGGCCCCAGGAGAAAAAAAAAAAAAGTTAAGGCATCCCTAGTTGGGAGGACTGTTGGTATGAAATATTACATAGACTGTCAGATAGAACGATGAGGTGGCTTGTTTTACGGAGGTACTTTTGTGAATCTTTCTTTTAAGATCTTTGTTCTAAGCCATGGCTTGCTAAGTAGAAGAGGGAGGAATGCATTTGGCAGTGAGTATGATAGAAAAGCAAGGGACATCAGTAAAATAAGAGAATTTGTGTAAGACACTACAGATATGAAAATTTCAAAGAAAGATAAGAACACTGATAGGAAGTAATGTAGACTGGAGAAAACAAATGTCAAATAAATATCTCTATCTATACGTGTATAGATATACATATATATTTACTGAAGACACCTTGTCAATAATAACAGCAACAAATCCACACTATATGTGCTGGGTTAGAGAAGACCATGAAAACCAGAGCAGTATGAGTCAATACTGTAAGAGTCAATATTTAATAGCTTTTGGGTTGGGGTAAATGAGGAACAATTAACAGAAATACACAGATATAAAATTTTTAAATCATAGAATTTCAGAGTTTAAAGGGATTTCAGTGGCTACTTCTTCTAAAACAAAAAGATTTGTCTCCACAACACACCCAGACAATGGTCATCCAGCCTTTGTTTGAGAGTTTCCAATGACAGGAAACTCATTACCTCCCGAGATAGCCCATTTCATTTCTGGGTGACTCTCATTGTTATGAGTTTGTTTTTTTTTCCTGATGCCAAGCCTAAAGTGATCTTTGCAAAATCCACCCATCTTCCTTGTTTGGCCCTCTGAGGCCAAATACAATGAGTTTAATCTCAATTCCATGTCAGCTCTTTCATACACACACACACACACACACACACACACACACACACACACACACACACATTTAGAGCTGGACAGGCCCTCAGAGGTCTTCTAGTCCAGTGCTTCTTACACTGTGGCCCACAGTTTGAGAAATGCTGAAGGGGTTAAGAGTGGAAAAAGTTTAAGAAGCCCTGATCTTGTCCATCTCCTTTATTTTATGAAATAGTGGACTGGGGGTTAGGGAGGTAAAACAGCCTACCCAACAGCACAGACATACTAAAGGAAAGAACCGGGATTCTAACTAAAGCTTCTGCCATCAAATAGTCCCACTATGCTCTCTTCCTTCTGAAGATAGCCACCATGTGCACCTAAGCTTTCCCTTTACCAGCATCGACCCAGCCAATTCCTTTGCTGGTGCTCGTGTGACATGATCTCAGGGCTCGTCACCATAGTGGTCACTCTCTTCTGGACTGCCTCCAGTTTTCCAATGTTCTTCCGAAGATGTGACACCCCAGACTGAGCCCTGGACTCTAGATGTGGTCTGACCAGGGCAAAGTATAGCAGGACTGTCACCTGTTCATTTTTGGACACCAGATCTTTATTTAGCCTAGGATTGTATTAGCTTTCAGTCATTTCACATTGAGGATTCCTCTTGAGTTTGCTCTTCTCTAAAATCTGTAAATGGCTTTCAGAGGAACTGCTTTCTAGCCTTACCTCTCTTAATCTGTGACTTGTGAAATTGGTTTTTTGAATGAAAGTTTAGGATTTCACATTTATCTCTGTTGAAGGCAGAGTGGAAGGAAAATTGGTCTTGGAGTCAAAAAAGGCTGGGGTTCAAGTCCTACCTTTGTCACAATGGATGTGGGAGACCACCTTCTACCACCCTTAGGAAATTCTCTGGGACTAATTTGAAGGCCAGCTTGTCATCTACATTGATGGGAGTTTCCTCACCAGGAGTTCTTCATATCTATGAAATTACTCGTCCAGATCAAAAACTTTCCTTTTCTTAGCTCAGTATCTGTCAATATTTTTTTGAGTCTTGACTCATAGACCTAGAGCTGCTCAGAGGCCATCTAGTACAAGCTCTCATTTTATAGGTGAGGAAACTGAGGCCCTGGGGAGTAACTTGCCTGAGATCACACAGATAGTAAAGATCGAAAGTGGGATTTGAACCCTCTGAGCTCCTCACAGTCTCAAACTGGCAGCCTTTCCATTGTACCATGTTGCCTTTCCTCTGTCACATGCAATCATTTCTAATCTCTTTTATGTTCCTTTTTCTTTTCTTATGTGCCTGTGTGTATATTTGAATACTAGTACTTAGCAATAGATATTAAGTGTGAACACATGCATGTATAGAACACACATGTATTTACATATTTATAGATGGGTATATACATACATGTGTATATATACATACATATGTGTGTATGTTTGTATGTATTGAGATATAATTGGTCTAGGAAATCAGACAATACCTACAGGAACTTGAAGACACAGGACTTGATTTAGAACACCACAACCCATTGCTTCATAGATTACATAATAATTTATTTAGCTCATATTAGGAAGACATAATCATATTTTATTTTTATAAGGCTTATGTTCTTGCTCATCTGCAATTAGAATCTAACCTCTTAGGGAACTTTGTGTCATTTTTACTATTACAAATTAGCTCTTTATCCAAGCTGGCATTTATATGCATTCCCGTTAATTTAAAACTCAGTCAAATTCAAATTGACCTATTTCCCCAATTCATAATTTTTTTTTCCTCCCAAAGGAAAGAAACTGTAGCTGAGAATTTCTGTACTTTTCTGTGCTGACTACCAGTTTCTCTGGTTTTTTTGAAGAGCTCAGCTATATAAGCTGGCATTTTTATAGGTGTATGACTCATATTGGTTTGTGTTTGACTGTTATTACACTTTAAGTGAGATAAAAGTATCTTTTGGAAGGCAGTATTTCCAATAAACAATAACACTGTGTTTCTAAAGAAACTATTCCTCAAGTTCTGGATTTTGTCCTTTTTGAGACCTGTGGTTATTTTTTACGATATTGTTCACCATTAAATATCAAAGCTTGCATTTGAGACCTTTGGGATGGAGGTATTATCTGACTAAAAGGGAGTGTCAGTTTAATCAGTTATGTGCTTCCTAGGTGACCTTTGAAATTTTAATTGTAAAGGGTAGGGACAGTCCCCAGAGACTAGAAACTGACTGTAGTTGGAGGAGAAGCGTGGGATTTCTTGGTTCTGCTCTATTGGCAGGTCATCCATAGAAGATCAGCAGTAAAAGGCACAGTGGAGGGCAATTATCCCACATTTGTATAGATTCATTTGTTTTATTCTTTTATCTAATCAGATAGGTTTAATACCTTTGATTTTTTTTTTAATTTTGATATAGGAAACTTCCTCTATCAATGCATATTAGCAATTGTTCTGCAATTTTCAGTCTTAGAGAATCCTCACTGCTAGACGCATATAACCACATATTTACCTATATCTATATATGGGCACATTGTTTCCTCCCTTAGAAAGAAAGCTCATTTGCAGGATTTGAACCCAGGTCTTCCTGACTCCAGGTCCAGCACTCTATCTGCTATACCACAGTGCAACTGGAATCAAACTAAAGTAGTGGAAGAATTGAATTCAGCAAGAAGAATGGTGATATCCCAGAAGCTCCTTCCCTCTAGAGTAGGGGTGTGGAACCAAGGCTATAGGTTCCCCACCCCTGCTCTAGAGGTCAGTTTTCACTCCAGCATACCCTAGACCACTGGTTTCTGGAAGACACTGAAGAATGAGAATTTGTTACGAAATCATCTTTAGATTTATGTCTTGCTTGTGATGACTCTGGAGGTCTGAGACTGAATATGCCCTAGCACAAACATGAATCCAGTAAAGCAGTTCAGATTTCCCCAGGGTCCTTTGGGAAAAGAAAAAGAAAGAAATCCTATTGCTATGGCACTCTAAGATGCCTAGACTTGTTGATCTTTGAGGTCCCTTCTGCCTCTGAATCTATGACCCTCACAATAATCCTATGAGGTAGATAGTACAGCTATTATTATCACCATTTCCCAGATGAGGAAAGGAAAACTCTGAAACTTCCATGTCCATGATCACACAACATGTCTGAAAGAGGATCCAAACTCAGGCCTCCCGACTCCCATGTCCATTCTCCATCTCATGGTAGACTGCCATTGCATAGTCACTGTATTATCTAGGATCCCAACACCAGCAGACTCTCTAGACGAGAAGTCCTTACCCTATTTGCGCCATGAACTCCTTTGGTAGTATGGTGACGCCTTCACAACATAAGAGAGTACAGTCAAATTCACAGGATTACAAAGGAAGCTAATTATATTAAGATGCTTATCAACATTATAAATCAATGAACATCTATTAAGTCCTTACTATAT
Organism: Pseudochirops corinnae; assembly: GCA_028646515.1. Lineage (NCBI taxonomy): Eukaryota > Metazoa > Chordata > Mammalia > Diprotodontia > Pseudocheiridae > Pseudochirops > Pseudochirops corinnae. Next base: position 236,596,426 of record CM053585.1, on the reverse strand, counting down.
GTCAGGCACTGTGCTGACACATAACTGGAGAAACAAAAAGAGGCAGAAGACAGATTTTACATCCAAGGAGCTCACAATCCAATAGGAGAGATAATAAGCAAACACATATGTACAAATAAGCTATGTACAGCATAAATATTGTTCAGCTATTTTCCAGTCATGTCTGTCTTTTCTTAAGCACATTTGGGGTTTTCTTAGCAAAGATACTGGAACAGTTTGCTATTTCCTTCTCCAGCTTGTTTTACGGAGAGGAAACTGAGGCAGAGTCATGTGACTTACCCAGGGTCATACAGCTAGACTAGGAAATAATTAATGAGAGAAGGAACTAGAATTAAGAGGGGATAAAGAAAGTCCTCTGTAGAAGATAAGATTTTAGCTGGGACTTAAAGAAAGTTAGGGAGTTTACTCGACAGAATTGAGGAGAGAGAACATTCAAGGCATGGAAGACAGCCAAAGAAAATGCCCAGATCCGAGAAGTGGAGGGTCTTGTTCATGGAATAGTTGGGAGACCAATGTCACAGGAATTTAAGAATAAGAGGCAAGGAGTCAGGTGTAAGAAGACTGAAAAGGTAGAAGGGAACCAGGATATGAGGGACTTTGGAAGCCAAACAGGATGTTATATTTTGATCTTGGGGATGATAAGGAGCCACTACAGTTTATCTAATAGGGGATAACATGGTTGGATCTGCACATTAGGAAAATCACTTTGGGATCTGAAGAGAGAATGGATTGGAGTGGGGAGAGACCTGAGACAGACCTACCAATACACTATTGTAATAGTCTAGGACAAGGATGGGGAATCTATGGCCTCGAGGTCCTCATGTGGCCCTCAAGGTCCTCAAGCATGGTCCCTTGATTGAATCCAAACTTCACAGAACAAATCCTTTTATTAAGGGGATTTGCTCTATGAAGTTTGGATTTGGTCAAAGGGCCACACTTGAGGACCTAGAAGGCCACATGTAGCCTCAAGGGCTCAGGTTCCCCACCCCTGGTCTAGGATGAGGTGATAAGGACCTCAACCAGAGTGGCGGCAGTGTTAGAGTAGGGAGTAGAAGGGAGTATATTCAAGAGATGTTTCAAAGGTAAAATTGAGAAACCTTTGGCAATTGATTGGATATGGGGTGGGGATGGGGGAGGCAGTGACAGATAGTGAAGAACTGAAAATGACAGCTAGGTTGTGAGTCAGAGAGACTGGGAGGGTAGTATCACCTTCCACAGTAACAAGAAAAGGTAGGAGAAGGATTGGCTTTAGGGGGAAAAAGAGTGAGTTGTGTTTTGGCTACATTGAGTTTAAGATGGCTACTGGACATCCAGTTTAAGTTGTCCAAAAGGCAGCTGGAGATGTAAGTTCAGACATCAGCAGAGAGATTAGGGCAGGATGGGCAGTTCTGAGAACTGTCCGTTTACAGATTGTAATAAAATCTGTGGGAGCCAATGAGATTACCAAGTGAAGTAGCATAAAGGAAGAGGAAAAGAGGGCCCAGGATCAAACCCTGTGGGTCACTTTTGGTTAGATGGGGTGATCTACATGAGATCTAGCAAAGGCTATGTAAGAAGGAGTGGTCATATAGGGGAACCAGGAGAGGGTGTTCTGAAAACCTAAAGAGAATATCAAGGACAAGAAGCTGAGCAACAGTGTCAAAGGCTGTAGAGAGGTCAAGGAGAATAAGGACTGAGAAAAGGCCATTGGTATTTATTGCCATTTGGCAACTAAGAGATCACTGGTAACTTTGGAGAAAAAAACAAATTCATATATCCCAGGTTAAGAAGCCCTGACTTGGATCTAGAACCAAAGTGGCTTCTCGGAACCTTGTTGGAAGGAATAATTTACTTCTAACCATTGGACTAGGTGTTGCATTGCCTACTGCCCAAGTAAGATGTTTTCTGGGTATAGTATCAACTAACATAAGAAGGAATAGAAGCTGAAATACCAAAACTATTAGGAAAAAAAAAAAGGGAGGAAGAAAAGTGATGGGGGGAGGGGTGTTAAAATTTTTTTAAAAGACCAGAAAAGTATACTTGTAGAGGAGTAAAAATGAATATGGAAGAATAAGGAGGCAAATAGTGGTGAGAGATGATAAAATCTAGGCAATTCTTTTTATGAGTAGTAAGGATGATTTCATGGGTCCTTCTCTGTGCCTAGGCTTACCCTTACTCACAGAATCACTGGATTATAGACATAAGGGGGGAAATAGTCTCTTGATTAAAATAAAATTGAGATATCTTGACCTCACTGGATGAGAGAGGGATAAAGGGGGTGAGAGAAGAGGAGAGAGAGGAGAGGAAAGAAGAAAAGAGGAGGGGGGAGGGGAGGGAAGCATGGGGAGGAGGGGGAGAGGTGGAGAGTGGAGGGGAGGAGAGGGGAGAAGAGAAGGGGAGGGGAGGAGAGAGAGAGAGAGAGAGAAAACTTTTATTAAATTCCGTACTATGTGCCAGGCACTGTGCTAACTGGGAGAATACAAAGATAGGCACAAACAGTCTCCTTACTTTTGTATCCCTAACACTTAGCATAGTGTCTGGCACACAGATAGACACTTACTGTACCTTCTAATGCAGGAAGATAACACATAAAAGGAAAATCAAGAAAAAAAAATCACATTATAAGTAGTAACTGACCACAGACATAAACTTTCTGGTAACATACAATGGGACATAGGAAATACATGGCATATTTTAAATTAAAATCGGATGCAGGGCATTCTTAAAAAATCAAGCACTACGATGCAGAATGAAGAAAGCAAAGCCAAAAGAAACACCTGTATGATGCCTACAAAATGAAGAGAAAGAGCAGCAATAAAATTCTTGGTCAAATACAATGGTCAGTGTTAGGGCCACACAGGACATGGTCTTTCTGTGGATCAATCAACAAGCATCTACTAAGGTGCCTAAGTATTTCGCTGGGCTGGGGATTAAAAAGACAAAGAATGGAACAGTCCCCACTCACAGGGAGTTTACAACAAACTGTTTTCAGGGGGTATGTTTTATATGGGCTATTGTTGAGGTGTTTGTTGAGAAACATCAGTTGTGTGATTTATATATACATGCATGTACATATATGTATATGTATACATATGTTATTCTAATGTAAGTAACTGTATTTGGCAGAAATGTTCAGATGTGTAAGCATGTCAACTTTAACTTAGTCTAATGAGGAATCATGAATCCTACATTTATATTTTAATTTATTAGATAAAGTTAGAAACCTAAACTGAAGTTTGCTCCATTTTAACCATATAGGATGTAGACTAGTCCTCATTCCTAATACCAACTTTGTTGGATATTGTACCTTCAAGGAGAATTACATCTTTTTTTTTTTTTTGCTTTTTGGAGGAGGTAGGGCAGTACGATTGGGGTTAAGTGACTTGTCCAAGGTCACACAGCTAGTAAGTGTTCAGTGTCTGAAGCCACATTTTAACTCAGGTCCTCCTGACTCCAGGGCCGGTGCTCTATTCACTGCACGACCTAAACGCCTGGGAGAATTACATCTTAATGAGCCCTCCACTTAGGTTCCGAATACTTTGACTGACATCATCTAGACAACAACAAAAATGTTTCTTCCTTTCTTTATTCTCCTTCATTCTTCCCTGCTGTCACAGAATGTCTTTGATGAAGTCTGTGCTCACCTGCCAACTGAGTAAAAGTGGTCAGAAACATTTTTAAGCTGCCAGCCTGGCCTCCTTCAAAACCAGTGAATTCCCTGACAATGATGTGTTACATTTATTTTTCCATTGGGGGTTTACTTTTTTTTAAGAGACAGCAGCAGTATTATCTTTAGCAGGTTCAGATTCTAGGGGAGCACTCAGTTTTCTCTTTAGGACCTGCAGGCTGCCTAAATGAGGGTCAGGGTAGTAGGTGGAAGACTAGCTCCCTCAAGAGTTGATCGATGCATTACCCCAGAGCAAAGAGCTGGTGATATCATTTGTGTCCTTCCTCCTTCACGTGGAGATCTCCAGTGATTTTACACATTGAAGCAAGATCAGAGGGCCTAAATAACTGAAATGTGCTCCCTGACTCTTTCCTGAGAGCATGGCAAGCTAGTACCAATTATGGAATAGGAAGAAGATGAATTTTTACAGCTATCAGGAAGAGAAATCAGTGTACAAGTCTCTGGTATTACAGACTTTTTCTTAGTTTTCATACAAGCTAAAATTTCCTTCTCTGTTCTAGGCAGTTCAAAACATCCTTACAACTTGAGCCACAAGTTAGTCTCCCAAGGCTCCTTTCTCCTGTAACATTCTGAGATCATTCCTTATCCTTTTTGCTCTGTTCATATGGAAATCAAGCATTTGTTAAGGACCTACTCCAGGCCAGGCACAATTCTAGGTTCTAGGAAAGATGAAAAGTCCTTAGAGAAGTCTTCCATATGTCCTTTAAAATGTATCTCACCATCCCTCTTTCAAATCTTTCCTCAAACCCTTCCTCTCTTAGAAGATGAAGGACTTGGGCAGGCATAATCTGTATCCCAGTCTGGTTTTCCTGCATGTGCTTTCTAGGACTGGATCCATCTTGAATTATCCCATGTTTGTTCATACCGTCTCCTACAGCTGGAATACTTTCTTCTCCCCATCAATCTCACAAAGTCCAGTTACCTTCAAATAGCATTTGTTCCATGAAATCTTCCCTCCTCTCCCCATCTGGAAATCTCTCTCCCTCATCTGATCTCATAGCACTCCCTACTTCTCTTCTACACTTATCAGATTCCCATTTTTGTCAGGCTTTTCTCTATAAGTGTTTTGTTATCCTTACTAGGATATAAGCTTCTTGAGGACAGGGATTGGTTTTATTTATCCTTTTGTTGACTCCAGTGACTGAGTGCTATGCATTGCAGGCACAGAAAGTGATTAATAAATGGTAAATGAATTACTAACCTATTGCTATTCAGCTACTTGTATCTTCATAGGCAGAGACCCCTGTATGGAACTCCTATGTGTTAATTCAAGTCCGTAAGTATTTAGTCCTTGTGTATTTTAAAAATAAAGTCAGAGCACAGTCATGTATTAGTACCAGCTCATTAGGTGTCTTATAGAAATACAGTTCTCTTTCATAATCTATTAGGAACCACACATATGTATGTGTATATGTATTTACATATGTGTGTATATGTATGTGTGTATGTGAATGTGTGTATATAGACACAAAAAGACAGACAAACACATACTTTGGCCCTCATTGTTACTTGGGATTGGGGGGGAGAGGTAGAGATGGGAAAGTGACAGGAAGGGGGGGTTTTCTCAGGAAGGAAGATCCCTTGGGTATCTCAGTTCTTAAACTAGCTTATTACTAGGGATTGTGAAGATTGGATTATTTTGCCATTCCTTTCCTTGCTTAAAAGATAGAGGAAGGCAGATATTTCGTCTTTGAATTTGGCTTTTTAGGGGGAACCTTAGTTATTCCTTACCAATTTTCATTCTTCTCCTCTCTTCCCTTTTCCTCCCTCCTGCTAACTTGATATATGATATTGGGCAACTCACTTAACCTCTTTCAGCTTCAGGTATTTTAAGAGCAAGAATGGACATAATTCCTTGTTGGAGCAAATGAGCTCGTCAGGTTTCTTCCAGCTTTATGCGCCATGATTTGTACTTACTTCATAAAAACCTTCAACTGCTAGGTAATTCTAGCAATATATCAACATATAAAAAGAAAGGAGAGTGAAGAAAAGCCAGCACAGAATCTGGTCATCCTTCACTAATCAGGAAGAAAATTCTTACTCTTACCATCAGAGCAATATCAGCTAGTCTTTCTGCTGTCATTCTCAGAACAAGGAATGCTGAAGCCAGGACAGTCTGCTAGTCTAGAAGGTTAAACACCTTCCTTACCAGCTCCTAGCCCTGGTCTGAAACAAGAAGCCTGATTAGCTTTTTTCCCTGCTGTGCTCTCTCTTACAGTCTTTAAAGATGGTATATTAACTATGCAGGAAAAGCCAGCTTCTGCTCAGATGCTACATTTCCCCTAAATGTTCTTATGACCTCATAGAATTTAAATGAATCTTCATCTAGTCCAGAATTCTTAAAACCTTTGGATATACAGGATCTAATTGTTTTTGTTTTATTTATCTCATTTCTTATTTGCTTCATCCTAATGCATTAGGTTAAAAGTATGCTTTGCTTATGGGCTTGGATGGGGAATGAAACACTTGGGATATTAATCGCTGGAAAATATATTGAATAGAAATGAGATTAAAGCACAGCATTCATTCCCTGAGCTAGTTTGCTTCTTCTCTTTGTCTAAATTTTGTGGCTGGTATCTAGGACTTTCCAAACTATTCTTTAAAACATACTTGGTCTCCAAAGTAACTACTGACATAATAATTGACCATTTAATCTGAAAGATGCACCAGCTTAGATGTCCACAGCTATTATCTGTTTCTGCACAGGAAGGTGACCCAAATTGGAGAACAGAAACATTTGTGCCTTAAAAGGAAGTAAGCAGTAGAGATGAGATAGTGTCCCCCCAAAAGCCTTCCCCTGGTTACCTGGGCTGGAGCCCTGAGCTAGGCGTAGTTACTATTATAACTTAGGAACTGATAAGCTACGTTGGCTTGGATATAAATGTCATTCCTTACAGCTCTCCAAATCTCACCTGGACAAACAAGCCCAAATTTTCAGCTGAAAGGAAAGAAATAGAGAGAAAGCCCAGAAAGTAGAGGCTGTGATGCAATTTGGTTCCCCATAACACCTGACTTTCCACACTTCAAGGTTATTTGGAAATTGATGCCTGAGTCCAGAGGCAGGTGAGCAGAAGTGTCTTAGAGGAAAAAGAGAAGAGTAAGAGCTCTGGGTAAGTTGTCCAGGGCTGTGGTAGTCAAGATGGGTTTCTCCGGTCCGGTGTTTGCATTTCAGAAATTTGGAGTTAATAATGATCAGCTAGTTGCCTCCTTTATATTTCTAACATGAATTTAAACCACGAAGAGACTTAATCCTGCCTTCATCCCCTACTGTGTGTGTATATATGTGTGTTATATGTATATACATAATACATAGTTTAAGTGTATATGTAGGTGTGTCATATATTTATAAAAATATTTTATTCAGAATGGTGAGTGTTCAGGGTCTTCCTTAGTAAAAAACAAGCTTTCAGGCCCCCACTCTTCCCCAAACCCAGCCCACATAGCTTCCTTTTCAGGGTCAACCTCAAGGAAACAGGCAGGATTAGAGATCACTGCCTCCACCCCTCACCCCAAACCCTAGTGGGAGGGGAAGCTGGGGACAGGAAACTGTGAACCAAGGAAAAGTAAAGAGCCGATCAAAAGTCAGTAGCCGCACCCCTAGGTCGTTCACTGCTGACAGTAGCCGAGAAATTAGTGAAATGTATTAAAGCCATCTCCTTTCCCCTTTTGACAGTCAAATGCTCCTGAAAAGAACTGACTTCAATCAGGCTAATCGTGGGAAAGGAACTTTATGGAGGAGAAAGGAGAGATAAAGACAAGGGAAGGAAGGAGGAAGGGAGGGAGGGAGGAAGGAAGGAAGGAAAGAAGGAAGAGAGGGAGGAAGGCGAAGGGCAAGGGGAAAGGGAAGGGGAAAGGGAAAAGGAAGGGGAAGGGGAAAGGGAAAGGGAAGGGGAAGGGAGAACCAACCTGAGGAGACTGGCTCTCCCAGCTTTAAAAAGACTAATTTATTCCTCTTTGGTTTTGATGCAAGAGGCAAAGTTTCATACTTCCGCTCTAGAGGGGTCTGTCCTCTGCAATCTATCGTCCCCTTTTTGAGCGAGGCTTTTTGGGGTCCAAGCAGAAGCAATGACTCTATGAAAGAGCAAGAAGCTCTTGTGCTCCGCTGGGGAGATGCAAGCGGAAAAGTTGGCGGCATTGCTCCCAGCTAGAGCCAAAGCTCTCCAGAACGATTACCTTTAGGGCCCTGGTGGAGTGATTTTTTTTTTTTATGTCACCTCTAATCTGTGGGTCGTGGACTCCATGCAAATACTCCCCGCCTTCTGTTCCTTTTAGGGCGGCAGTCTTCCCTAGCTACCTCCCCTCTTCCCTCCTTTTCCTCCCTTCCCTTCCCTCTCCTCCCTCTCCTCTTCTCCCTGGGTCCTAGCGCCGGAACGTCCCGTTCCCGTCAGCCCGGTGAACCCATGAGACCACATTGTGGTGGCTCGGGCTGTAAATCGGATATGCTTCATGTGTCACCTGGCGATCCGAGATAAAAGCACAAGAATCACTACTACCTTTAGACCTTTCAGAAGTGCCGTGCGCCAGGCTTCTGTGTCCGGAAACTTGACTCCCCAGAACGCCCCACTCCCCATACACCTTGAACCCCCGGATTTCATCGCAGGTACTAATTTCTTGTTCTGAAAGAGAATCTTAAATCGTGCGCACGCGGAGCGCCAGGCCTCCGCCTGCCCTCTTGGCAGCCCGATTCCTCTTTCCTCTTCTCAGCCCCTGAGCCACCAGCCGAAAGAATACTCGGTTCCTACAGCACCTTGGACTAAAAGACACATTTCACTGGACTCCTTATCATGCGCCCCAGCACTTAACCTTTCCAATAGGTTTCCAATCCAGTGCGCTAGTTTAGCTGATCTTAAAAAAAAAATTTCTTTTAAGTTTAGGGGAAGGGAGGTGAGGCACATTTTGCTGCCAGAAAGGGAGACTGAGACTAGTGAATTACTTTTTGACACAATGGAAATTCTCTGCTCTCTGAAGTTCCACCAGTATATAGAATGGGCTTGCATGTGTCTGTTTACACTAGTGGTGGTTTGTTAAGAGAAACAGCACTCAGAGAAAGTGGGCGTTCTGCAGCTGCACCTCTCAGCCGAGGGGCTGGGATCCGAGCCACACTACCCCCTTACAAAGAGCTAAAGAGTAGAAAGGGGTGTCTGGAGCAAGGCGGAGAGAAGACGGAGGAGGGGGAGAGCTTTCTGTAGAGCCTGGCGCTAAGACCCAGGGAATCTAAACCTGCCACCGGTGGTTATGGCTTCCCAGCAGACGTTTAGACACTAGAGGGCGATGCCCAGCTCGGGATTTTTGAGACTATATAATAGCAGCTGGGAAGGAGTCGAGCCATTAGCGATTAAGGGCGGACAAGCAAGGGTACTCGGGCTGGGAAGCACTTAGAAGGAACGGAGGAAAGGGTCGGATCCGGGGCTTGGAGAGGCGCTGGAGAAAGAAGAGCCACAGTCATCTCTCTGGAGTCTGTGAAAAGGAAGGCGGGAATTGGGCTCTTGTGGCTTTCCCCGAGGAAGCCAATTCCCCTCTCTTAGTCCCGGCCTGGGTTGATCTTGTTGGTTGTTGGCGGCCGCTGGGCGTTCCCCGAAGTCCGGGTGCCCGTGCAGTCTGGATTCCCGGAGCTGGTCACCATGCCGGGCAGATTTTAGCTCCCCCATGGAGCAAACCAACTTCTACGAGGTCGAGTCCCGACCCCCGATGAGCAGCCACCTCCAGAGTCCCCACCACCAGCCTAGCAGCGTCGCCTTTGGCTACTCCCGGGACTCGGTCCCTCCTCAGCCCCCCGCAACACCTGCAGCAGCCGCCGCCTCGGAACAGCTGGGCGACATCTGTGAGAACGAAAACTCCATCGACATCAGCGCCTACATCGATCCCGCCTCCTTCAACGACGAGTTCCTGGCCGACCTGTTCCAGCACAGCAAGCAGCAGGAGAAAGCCAAAGCTGCCCTGGCGGGGGCCGAGTTCGACTATCCTTCACAGCCGCATCCCGCCGGCCACGCCATGCACGGAGCCCACGGGCCTGGGAGCCACCCCCACGTCTATGGCTGTGTGGCCGCGGGCTACCTGGACGGCAAACTGGACCCCCTGTACGAGCGCATTGGGGCCCCGGCCTTGAGACCACTGGTGATTAAGCAGGAGCCCCGGGAGGAGGACGAGGCTAAGCAGTTGGCGCTGTCCGGCCTCTACTCTTACCAGGCGCAGCAACAGCAGCAACAGCAGCAACCACCGCCGCCTCCTCCAACCCACCACCACCATCACCACCACCACCATCCGGCGTCCCACCTGCAGTACCAAATCGCCCACTGTGGCCAGACCACCATGCACCTGCAACCAGGGCACCCCACGCCGCCGCCCACGCCTGTGCCCAGCCCTCACCACCAGCCACCGCAGCCACCGCACCACCCACACCAGCAGAACAGTCTACCCCCGGGAGGGGGACTCAAGATGATGTCCACGGACCACCGGGGTAAATCCAAGAAGTCAGTGGACAAGAGCAGCAGCGAGTACCGAGTGCGTCGGGAACGCAACAACATCGCTGTGCGCAAGAGCCGGGACAAGGCCAAGCAGCGCAACGTGGAGACCCAGCAGAAGGTGCTGGAGCTCACGAATGACAATGACCGGCTGCGCAAGCGGGTGGAGCAGCTGACTCGGGAGCTGGACACGCTGCGAGGTATCTTCCGCCAGCTCCCAGAAAGTTCCTTGGTTAAAGCCATGGGCAACTGCGCGTGAATAAGCGCTCCCCTCCCGCCAGCCCTTCTCCAGCCTAAACTGGTGACCCTCGGGCCCTTCGCGGATTCTGTCCCTCAGTCTCTCCCTCCGCGCCCACCTAGACGCTGGACTGAAGATGTTACTTTGGAGACTGGTGGGGTATTTTTTTTTTTTTAATTTCAGACCAGACTGATCTCGAGACTGTCCAAGACAGAACGAGGAAATTCCGGTGCCATAAAACCTGGCTGGCTTTGATTCTCTGCCCACCCCCACTCCCCAAGTCGGCCAGAATCTCTTAGAGTTTGAAATCTGGCCTTTGGTTGTTGTCTTCAAGTTTCTTTCTAGTCGGGGTGGGAGGAAGAAACAGGGAGAAAGGGTGGGGGGCCGAGTAAGAAGGAAGGGAGAGAAGCCCGGAAGCCAGGCAGCTTTAGTATTAAGTAATAACCCTGTGCCTTAGGAGCGGAGACGCGTCTAAATTGAAACTCTAGGATTCCAAGTGTCTACGGAATGGAAGGAGCAAACCATGTGCCTTTGCTATTTGATCTGGAGGTTCCCCATGTCCCTACACCCCCAGCTTACCAGACTCTCTCTCTCCACCTCTTTCTGCTTAGGAGAGATGCGGGAACCTGGGGAAAGGTCATAGAAAGTGAAGCTCCAGCCATCCTGGGACTGGGGTTTCGGAGGACAGGTGATGAGCCTTGCCTTATAGGCCAGAGAAAGTATGGTGAGGAAGATAGGGGTGAGGGTAGAGAGAAGAGAGAATGGGGGACGGCTTTCGGGGATGCTGAACCGGAGAAACAACTTGATGGTATTCCGATGAGAATATTACAAAGTCCTTAAGAAGAGAAAGAAACCCCAGTAACTTGGCTTTAAGCCTGTGGTTGCTGCCCCTAGACTTGTGGGAGCCGAGTTTCTGGGCCGAGGTGGGGGTGTCTTCCTTCAAACTCAGTCCTGAAGAAGGGTTGGGCAGTGATCGGCAGACAGCTCTCTCCATAAGAAGAGTGACTGAAGGACTGAAGTCCTAAGTCAGCAGCTCCCCTCCTCCAAGGAAATGGTGTGTGAAGGACAGAAGGGGTGGGGGAGTCAGGGGACTAATGAAACGGTCCCCTTGAGGAGGGGGGGCGCTAAGCCAAAGAAGCAACGTCTGTACTATATTTCTCGAAGTCACAATAATACGAAGCACAATGAATAAACACCCACAAGATGGGGGATTTAGTTACAAAAATCGGCCAAGCCTGTTGTTTTCTCTATTAATTGATTGCAAGTCCCTAATCCCAGGCTAGGTCTCAATCGTTGGGGCTGAAGTGTGACTGTCCACCTCTGTGTGCTAATTAATGTTGCAGCCCGTGCAGCACCTCGTTTGCATTTTTCACTCAGATTCTGACCAAGAGCTTTTCTTTGTTCAAGGGTGGAAGGGAGCTCTCCAGAGTCTCCACCTTTCTATTTTTATTATTATTGTTGTTTTCCTCTCCCTGAGGGGGGTGGGGAGAAGCTGAATACCCTCTACCTTCCTCTTCCCTTTGTGTCCCCTTCCCCTCTCCCCTGGTCCCCAGGGAGCAGCTCCCCAGAAGTGGCACAGGTAAAAGGCAAGAGTAGGCAGTCGCCTGATCTAAGAGTTTAGGGCAAGAGAAAGGAACCTCGGAGATGGCCTAGGCTCCCTCAAGACCATCTTAATCAAAGAGAAGAGCCAGGCCCAAGTCAATTAAGCCAAACCCTGGACACCACCTCCTGAGTGGGGCCCTCTGACAGTCAGGAACTGGTAGGACACTTTTTCCAAAGGCACCCCCAGGTGAGCAGCCAAGCTGAATGCCCAGGGGAAATCAGGGCATGCGAGGGTGGGGAGGAGAAGGAAAGGGCCAAGTTGTTTTATGTTGTCATTATTGTGGGAGGATATTTTATTTTCCAGATTGTGATAGATGGGAATTTCATGTTGCCTGTTTTATGTACAAAAAATATATAAATATATAAATATATTATATATAAATCTCTATAAAAGTGGAGCTCATTGTCTTTTTAAAGCCAGAGTGAAACTACATGGGAGGGTTGTCAAGGGCCAGGTCCCATTCCTCAATAAACATTGCATATTCTTGATGTCAGTGAACCCATGCTCTGGCTTTTCATTTTTGTCGACGGCAGCCCCAGTTCCATGCTTGGACCTCCAGTGGTGGCAGCAGGGTTGCTTCCAGGACCGACTAGTTGGTGTCATTTCTAAATAGGTTTTCTAACAGTTGTATTTCTGCAGAAGAACTTCTAGGACTGTTCTCTCAAAAATCTACTGGGGTGGCAATGAGGCTAGGAGGAGTCCAACTTTTATGGGGAGAGGGCAATTGCAGAGGCATGGCACTGTGCCCTAGGAATCAAGCAGCAGGAATAGGGGATTGGGGTCTTGGAGGTGTTCTCTACTTGCCCTAAGTTAGGATCTTGAGGCTGCTGCGCAGGTTAGTGAGTCTTCGTTGTCCGGAGCAATGAGCAAGAGTGCGCTCTAACAGTTTATTTCCTGAGAGGTGAAGGGACAAGAAAAACAAGGGTGAGGATCAGGGGTTCAGGCTGGTCATCTGATCTCTTTTCCCCTCCCCAACCCAAATTTCCACTCCACTCTTGAACTGCTCTAGCTCTAAACTATTTTGCAGATCCCCAGGCCAAAATACAACTGCAAGGCTCCACTCACTGTATCTGAGAGCTAGGAACTGTGGATCACTCCAGAGGTCAGCTCAGACAGAGGCTATCTGTGACTTTCAAAGCTGAATGTCTGAATGAGATCGGGATGACTGAGGAAGGGGTCCAAAGCCCTGTGGGAATGGAGTGGGGGAGAGAAGGGCTCTAAGTGGGGATGCCTAGAATTACAAAACCCTTAGCCCAACCTCTGAATCGCTGGGGTGAACAATTAATTAGCTGTGAGGTCCTAGTAAAGCTGGCTTCCCCTGCCTCAGTCCCAACCAGGTCTCCAAGGTCATATACCCCCTGCTTGTTTGTTCCCATCCCCCTACCCAGATTCTCCAAGTCTAGAAGGGGAGAGAATCAAGTCTCATCAAATCAATAAGCACTTATTAAGCCCTACTTTGTCCCGGACACTACTTAACAGGGAGGTACCCCGAGGCTATGGTAGGAAGATAACCCCGGGCTGGGAGTAGGAGACCTGACCCTGCTGGGCTGCCCCAAATTATGCTATAGGGTGAGCTGCTGGTGGCCTCACATCCCAGCTGTCACCTTCTGCCCACCCCACTAACCCATTACAGCTACACTCCATGCCCTCCAGGCAGTTAGGATTGGGCCTTTCAGGACACTTAGGGGTCTTCCATGTCAGCGGCTCACTGTGTGGGTGGATTGATGATGACTTTTACTATCTAAACACCAGGGCAAGGCTCATTGATCTTCTCAGAGCAGAGGAATTGAAGTTTTCCAAAAGGAGCAGGGAGCCAAGCAAAACTGACCCCAGGAGAGGGTTGAGAAGGCTCTGGTTCTTCCTAATCTGGGTTTGCTTTTATCCCCTCTAATTCAGAGTAGAATGAAACTGGGACAACAAAGCCAGCTTGTATGTGTCTGCCCCACCCTACCCCCATCCCCCCCCATCCAGAGCAGAGCAAATACTGCCTACCCTGGGCCACACACAGGAAATCTTAGAGTCATTTCCACTTCAGTATGAGTGTTTCTATCTCCTGTCTTTGCTCGCTGCTGTTTTGACGTGTCTTTATTTGGAGCTATTTCAGGATGAACCCTCTGTACCTGGAATTAAAACATTTGTGGGAAAACAGCACAGCTGGCTGGTCAGGTTTTACTTCACCATGTTACTTCCCATACTGTCCCATTTATATTCTCCTAATTGGAAAACTGAACCCTGGTCCACAGCCCCAAAGGGAACGAAATAAACATTTCTTTTTTCACTTGAGGGGTGCCTGCTAGTCAGCTTCGGGCTGCACACAGGCCTGCCTGGGCTGAAACATTCCCCACCAAATGATATGCTTAGTTTTTAATCCTAAAGATTAAATTGACCAGATACTTGGAAAAGTTGACTTTCCATTCTTATACTCTGGACAATTCTGCCCACTAGCATTTCTGTTTACTCCTCCTCTTCCTGCTATCTCCTTAGTCTACGGCTCCCTTGAGAGAGAGGGAGAGGAGAAGAGAACTAAGAGAAAGAAGGAAAGAGTAGGAGAAGAGAGGAGAGAGTAGGAGAGGGAAGGGGTGTGGTGAAAAAGGAGAAGAAAGACTGGAGAAGACAGGAGAGGAGAGGGAACCAGGGACTAAAAGAGGAGAGGAAAAAGGGAGGAAAAGAAAAGGGGAGAGGTGAAGAAAGGAGTAAAAAGGAGAAGAGGGGATAGAGGACAGAGGAGGAGGCTGCCGGCAGCACTGGAAACTGGGGAGGGAGGGCAGCCTGACAATTTTCCTCTGCAGGTCTCAGCTTGTTGAGCATTATAAAAACCGATACAGAGTTCAACGATCATTCCAGTTTTTCTTGTTTGAGAGAATATCTACGGGCTTCCCTGGTGCCCCCAAAGAACCTCCCGCTGGATCAAAAAGGGGGAAGAGGGAAAGGAGAGAAGATAGAGGAATCCTTTACACTATCCTTTTCTTTCCCCTTTAAACTGTCTAACTTTAATTTCCTCTTTTTTATTTTCAAGTGGCCCCCTTCCCCTGCCCCCCACCCCCCCAAGGAGAATTCTATCTCCATAGGCACTCTCAAAGCCCAGGAAGAGCAGATTCCCTCTAGCTGTGAGGGACTAAGAGCAGTGTGAGTGGGGACTCCCTAGTTCTGAGCCACTGGCAGAGCTACTGAGATTCCCAGCCCCTAGGCTAGGATGGGAGAACTTCTGGTCTCCAGCTTTAGGAAAAGGCCAATCCTTTACATGTTGTTGGGACTGAGAAGAGGGAGGGGTCTCAATGCCACCATTGTCACAAGATGCAAGGCAGCATGGGTCAAGCCCCCCCTGGACCACTCTCCAAAAAGAGGGCTCCCTGGGAGCTGCATAGAAGGAAGCCTGGTGTCTGAAGTTTCCCACAGGCTGCTCTCTGTAACCTGAGCAAAGGCCTCTGGCTGGTCTCTGCATCTGAGAAATAAAGCTGAGTAGACAGAAAGACCATTTCTCCCTGCTCAACTCATCCTTTGGGAAACAGGAATAGAGAATTGGTTCTACTATCCATCATTTGTCAGAGCTCTTCAGGACATTCCTGGGGCTCCTGTTCTCCTTGCCCAGATGGATGAAAATTCCAAGCTAGGGGCCTGAAGGAAGAAAGCAGCCCTCCTCTCTACTCTTGGTTCTCTTCATATCTTCATAGCCCTGCCACAAACTCACCTCCTATAGGATGCCCTTCTGATTTTTCCCACCTAACTCTGATTTTTTTCAGGGATCCCTTTTCACTGCATATATAGCTCTTCCATCTTTTCTCTGCATTCTGGCTCATCCTGTTTCCTTCACTAGAGGGGAAGTCTCCTGAAGGCAAGGACTGTCTCTATTATCTCCTTGGTTACTCCACACGTCTCCCAAACCCCAGGAGCAGAGAAAAGGCAGTTTGTTGACTGATTCCACAAGTACAGGTGGATACAAGATCTCAGAGGAAGCAAAGGCGGCACCTCCATTTCTCCCCACAAAAGCCTTCCTGATGGTTTTAGCTTAGCCTCATGGATGCCATCCAGGGTCCTTATCTCCAGCATCTCCTGAGAATCTGCAAAGCAGCCTTGGCCGGGACACCTGCTGATGAGCCACTTATGACTAGGTGAGGAGTGTCAGTCCCTTCTAGATCTCCTGCCTCCCACTGGAGGAATGAACCTGCCCAGCCACCTCCAGCAGGCAAGTTTTGGAAGGGGTACTGGGGCAGACAGTGGGGTTTGGAAAAGGAGAGGACAAATCTCACTGTCATGTAGGCAGGGGTAAATGACAATGGTGAATGTTTAATATCTCTGGAGGAAAAAATTGCATAAATGACAGTTTTCAGTTTAATCTGCATTATTAACACTTTCTTAAGTCTAGACAATCAGCAAAATAATAAATCTGATTTCTGAGGTGGAAATGCTCACACTGAAAATGTAACATTCACTCTGCCTAGCATCGAGCACACCCCTACTTGTAAGCACATTAGCATCAGCCAACAGGGCTACACCTTGGTAGCATATTGAAATCCAGCCTCCTTCTAGGACAGGCTTGCTTCTTCCTAAGAGCAGCAGAGCAGGGAGGGGAACAATAGGAAACTGGATGAGTTTCGGTCCTTGACTAAATACTCTGCCCCCAGGGCCTGAATTCCTGGGGTCTGTCCCAACTTCCTCAGTGGACCCGAGGAGAGCCTCTACTTCTCCCCCCTGATAAAGATAAAAAATTAAATGAAAAAATTATACCGTTAAAGTAGTATTATGGCATCAAGAATGTGAAAGCCCAAAGCTCTTTTACCTTTCCCCGCCTATCCTTCCTCCCCCCCCTAGATTTTCTCTGGCTCTCACCCACTTTTCTCTCTGTGGATGGACTGTTTGACGTAAATCAGCTCAAAAAATAGGAAAGATACCAATTCACTATCGAAGCATCCCAGCCGCAACACAGAGCAATTAAAAAGCCAGATGTAACTCTCCGGAAAAAAATGGCGTTAATAATCAGAACAGTCTGTGAACTGTAGGAACCCAAATCCAGGAGAGCTATGGCTGAAACTGAGCTTTGTGGGTTTATTAGCAAAGCCACCTATGGTGTCTTGTAGTATCCTACCTGCTGCCCAGGAGGTGCAGAGGGTATAAATGGAACAGGCAAAGATGCCACCCTTGCCCTTGTCTGTCTAATATGAACTTCGGGAGTGGGAGCTGTGGAGCCTGGTCACTTAGGAATAATGCAGGCAAATGTGGAACCTATTACCCAAATAGCTCCAGCTCACGGCCAGCCGAGCTTTGGCATCTGAACTGCTTTGCTCTGTCTTGCTTTTATTTTTATTTATTATTTTTCTAGGCTTCTGACCACACCCACTGGAAACAGGCCTCCCTGGGTGTGTAGCATCTAAAAACACCCTTTATTTCCACTCATTGGGCCAAATCCAAGTGTACATTTCAAACCAATTGGATCTCCTGCAAAGCCACTTCCCATGTCTCAGGGAGTAAATGGAAGACCAGGGCTCCTTAGAAAGCAGTCCTTCTCACTGTCACATAGAAAATTGCTGGGGTCTGTGGAGAAACAGCCTCAGAAATACATTTCATATGCCCAGCTGGCCATATGGAAGGGTGATAGGAGGGAAGAGGAAGGGGATTTGACAAGCATGCTGGAGTTTCTGTCTCTTTCCCTCAGGATCTTTACTAATCAGAACTGAGGTGTTGGACTTGTCTTCTTGAACATAAGAAAAGCTACCTGGAGGAATCACTGGAGTCTTCTTCCAGCCAAAAGTTCTTATCTTTGGGGCTTTAGGTTCAGTGGGGGGGCAGTTGTCACTTCAAAAGTTAGACATAGGATACTCTACTTTCCCTTCAAAACCTCTTGCTTCTTCTCCCACAGAATAAGCAAAATCTTCAACCTTGATGCCCCAAAAGTGGTACTGTTGCTTGAGTTTCTCTCTCTGTCATTCTTCATACTTATCTTTTCCCCTTTCTCGTCTTTTCCCCAAACCCTTTCTCCTTCTCCCCTCTCTCATACCACTAATTGTGTTCACTGGACATGGCTCAGATAGCCCTACTTCATCAGACCTGGTTGTATTTATTCAACGGCAGTCAATGGTGTGAATGTGATTATAAGAACACTGAGAACTCCCTCCTCTCAAAAAGTATCATATCCAGTGGCTTGTCACAGTTCCAGGAATTCCAGATAGTCATCTCACTTTCTCTAGAAGATTGCTGCTAAAATGGAAATGCTCTTGCTAAGGGTAAAAAATCAAGCCCCTAATACTTATTAACACTTAAGAATTAGCTTGCAAGGTTAGCCATAGCCTAGCAAGCCTTCAAAGGGAAGAGACACCCTAAGAAAGGAAGAAAGGGTAGGTCTAAGGCCTCTGAAAAGGGAAGGTCTACAGTGGAGGAGGAGGAGAAATTGCTGAAAGTGGGTTGAGGGGCAAGAAAATGAAGTGATCCAAAGATAAGCTTCTCCTCCCACCAAAATTGTGCCTGGAGAGGGCCCTGGGGAGCCTAAAGCATAGAATCATCTATTTAGAAAGTGAAACAGAGCCCTGAAAGGGATTATCAGGATTTCTCCAGCTTTACAAACACCATTCCTGGCCAAAATAGGCAGATCACTAAGGCCCAAGTGAGTTTTCTGTTCATGGATTATCAGTACAATTGTTGTTATGGAGTTCCCTAGGTATAAGTAGATTTAGCTGGAGCTCCCACCTTAGCAGCAATTCTAGGTCTTAAGAGATCACCACCTACAGAAACAATAAAATACCTGACCTGTGTAAGACGATCCACAATTTACAAAATTGTTTTCACATCCTGGTCTCTGACTTCTTCCCAAAATACATTTATATGAGAGAGGCAGGGCAGGGATGGCTGGCTCCATTTTACGGATGAGGAACTGAAGTTTTAGAGAAATTTGCTCAAGGTCACCCAGCTAGTACCCATCATATATGTGCTTCAAACACAGGCCTTCAGAGGTAGGGGGCTGACACATTCATTATGGAGGACCCTTTGAAAAATGTGGTTTCTTGAGGTGACTATAATTCAGTCCCTTGCCCTGAGAAACAGCCTGACAGTGAAAACACAGGGGTCAATCAATCAGCCAATAAGCATTTCGGTTAGTGCCTACTCTGTGTCGGGCACTGCTCGAGGTGATACAGGTAGTTAGGGGGAAAAAATGAGAAAATCCCTACTCTGATCTGGAAAAACACCACTGACCTAGCTTCCACACTGACCACAGCCCCAAAGTGGGCTCCATGTCACACCCAGCCAGCTCCTCATCTTATCAGAAACTTCCCGGGAACTTTGCCCTCAAACCCATGACAGGTATTCTGCCTTTCAGTCCTCATCTGGGACCACCTCCCCTTCCCTCTCTTCAGACCCTCACTCCTTCCTCCCTAGAGGCATTTGACAGCAGAACCTTGCGGCAGAAGAAACGCTTCTGGCTCGCTGAGCAGCTAGTGAGCCTTTCCTGCTGTCGCAGGGCTGCACAAGGCGTCCCCGGCTCCAGCCCATCCGAGCACTCGGCGCCTCCCCCACCTCGGGATTCCTGCACCTCGTCTGGCTGATGAGGAAACCGAGATTGATGGTAAACTTCTCAACGTGCACGCCGGGCTCCCTTAGCCCCGCAGTTCCTGGTCAGGCCTTCCCTGCCTCCTGCCCAATGAAATAACGCCGGGCTGGGTGTTGTTAACGGGCCGCGCATGTGTGTGCTCTGTCTCTCCCGGGAAGGAAGAACTATTAGCGAGATTAGACACTAGATTATGGCCAGGCTCACATCGCTGCTTGGAGTGATTTACAATTTGCAAACACGTTTTATTCGGTTCTTGGATTTTGTGCGAGCAATTGCAGTGACTAAGCACGACAGGACGCTGCTCCCAAAAAACAGAGCCGGGCGGGGAGGGACAGACGGATGGACCGGGCAGAGGTCCCCTTCCCCTGCCTTTGCTTGCACCCACGTTTTGAAAACAGACCTCCCCTCCCGGGCACCTTTGGGCCAAAAGTCCTCGCTAATTGGATTTTAATCTGCTATTTAAGATCGTCCGGGAGCGCGTGTTCCCAGCTGATTTATAGGGCAGCTGCACACCCTAACTGCAACTTAATTGGCATTAACCTTAAAGGCGGCAGGAGGGAAAGGTTTTTTAGTTTTGGTAATGTTTTGCTTTGCTCTGTTTTCCCTTGTAATCTCATGGTTTTGGAGTCAGAGGACATGGGTTCGAGTTTTAGCTGTGGTTGACAAGTCACCATTTCCCTACGTCTCCGTTTCCTTTTCTAGATGATTCTTTAAGATCCCTTCCTGGATCTATGATCCGTGGGTGCTCAGGCTCTCTGTCGGACCTCCTGCCTGGGGCCCATAATGCTGTGGTTTAGGGATGGGAAACCTGTGGCCTCGAGGTCACAGGGGGCCTCGAATTTTCTAGTCCAGATCTGTGTAGTAAGCTCCCTAGTAAGCTCCCCGTGTGTCCATTGGGAACTCATCAATAATTTGTATGGGGTTTTCCTGGCTTTTTTGTTTGTTTGGTGGGGATGGGGAACGGTCAAGTTAGGAGACTTGCTCACACTGTACACGTCTAGTATGTCAGAGGCAGGGCTTGAAATCAGCTCTTTCTGACGCCAAGCTCTCTCTATCCACTTGACACAATGCTTTTCTTCCCAGGTTGCTGCTAAGAAAAGGCTCCCTAGATTTTAAGTCTGTATAAATGGGAGTTCCGAAGAGTGGGTGTCATTAAAAACAAAAAAACAAAAACCTAATGCGGAAGAAAGGGTACCGGCCTCCATTGGGTTCTGAAAGGGAGTGAGCTGAGCAAGGCAGGGGGAGGTAACGTGCAAGTGGCAGCTGAGTCTCTTCCCTGCAGAGGAGGAGGTATGCAGGATGATGTGTCCTTGGCTCCCCAAAGGGGACCAGCCACCAAAGTCGATCTGGCAAAGGGGATGTGGGTGGAGAAGGGGGAGTTTCCCTGTGGGTGTAAATGATCCTCACAATTGTCTTAATCTGGCCAAAGTTATCTGTATCATTCTGGCCAAAAATAAAAGGGGGAGGGCGATTGGATAACTGAGGGTTTTAATTTGATTGCCTTACTGGGACTATTATTTTTATTCTCCAAATAAGCACTCATTAAATTTCTATTGAGCTTGGAATCTCTTCACAATCACAACAGGTCACATCGACATGGGGCTTTATAGTTCCTGTGATCTTAGATTTAGATTTCAAATTGTAAGAGACCTTAAAGATCATCTGGTCTGATTCCTTCATTTTACAGATGAGGAAACTGAGACCAAGAGAGGTTAAGTGACTTGCTCTGGGTGACTGAGCTGGGATTAGAACCCAGATTCTGGGACTCCAAATCCAGAACTTTCTTCTACTGCATCACATTGCCAACTTAAAAAAAAAAGTTTTACAAAGAAAACACCAACCTCCCCAACAATCCTTTGAGGTAGGTAGAACTTCCATTGCTTTGGCAAGTCACCTAATCTCTTGAGACATCTATAAAATAAGAAGGTTGAACTAGATGATCTCTGAGATCCCTTCTAGCCTTAATGTATGATCCTATGATTTTATAATTAGCCAGAGCCATAACTAGAGCAAGGTGATTGGGGCTTTTGCTTCAGAGGACTGTATTTAGAGGGTGCTAACAGCACTTACAATCATTCAACTTGACAAAAACAGAGTTTAGCACCTAGTTAGCCAGAATAATTAGTTAAAATAAGTAGTCTCCCCAGCAGAGGCTTCTCTGACCTGCCCAAATGAGGGCTCAATGTATGATGCTTTGCCCTGGCACCATTTGTGGTGTTTACCATTGGCACAAAAAGTTCTAGTTAAGATTCTACTGTGAGCTTCCACTAGTTGGGAAGGGTACAATGGGTACCACCAGCTTCCCAGGGTTCAGTGCAATTTTCCTACTTCTAGGAAGACAGGAGGAGGGAAAAGGAAACTTGAATATAAACACCCTCCTCCCTCCCTCTTTAATAGCTACATTGTCTTATATTAAATTTCCCTATCCCTTCCCTGCCCCCCCCCCCCACTTTTCGAACTCAAGTTAGGCTTTCCACAAAGTATGCTGTCTTTTAAAAATAAATTTTACTGATATCTTTTGTTCTTACATGCCTAAATTTCTCCATGTATCCTTCCCCTTCTCTCTCCCAGAAAGCTATTCCATAAAACAAAGGGAAAAATACACACATACACACAACCCTTGTCCCATTTCTAAACTTAACACATGAATATTATTTCTCCTTCACAACTATGGTCAGGCAAATTAGATTATTAGGCCCATGCTTTGCCTGTGTTCATAAAATGCTCTTCTATAAGATCCCTCCTACATCTCTACCTGTTCCTATCTACCCTTCAAGGCCCAGCTCAAATGATGCTTTCTCCAGGAAGCCTTTCCTGAGCCTCCCAGCTACAAATGAGCACTCCCTTCTTTGATCTTATAGACCTTCATATTACTCTTACACATTCATGGTGTTGTAATTTGCGTTCTGTTTATCTATGTATGTGCCTTATCATCCCTACTAGATTTGAATAGTGGAATGAACATCAGATTTTGCACCAGAGGACCTGAGTATGAATCTTAGCTCCGTGTGACCTTAGGCAAGTTACTTTAGCTTCTAAACCTCAATTTTCTCACTTATAAAATAAATAGATTGGACTAAATCAATGTTGTAAAAATTAGATAGAAATGGGGCCACCAAACCATACTAAGTATCCTTGCAGGCACATATTGACTTAGAAAACCACATAGTAACATTATCTACGTTTGATTGTATTTTCATTTATTTTGTTAAATATTTCCTACTTACATTCTAATCTGACTTAGGGGGCCACTCTGGTGTGTTGCTGGCACATGCTGCCCTTCATATATTAGATAATCTCTAACTCTAAAATTCTGTCGAAGTCTGTCTAGTGAATGAATGTATTCACATGGAAGCATCTATGTGTATACATGTGAACAGAATGTTGAAAGGCTCAGGTGAGATCATGTATATGCTTAAGTAGTAAACATTTCAGGGTGGTTTTTTTTTTCCAGATTTTAGAGTTTTCAAAGTGTTCTATCAACAGCCCTATGAAGTAGGCAGCACAAGTACTTTTCTCACCCTACAAAAAAAGAAAACTGAGATCTTGAGCTCTTAAGTGGCCTGGCAGAGCCTAGATCCAGACCCAGCCTCTGACTCCAAGCACAGTGAGTGCTCTTTCCACAACAACAACACATCTGTAGTTTGAGGGTAGCACAAGGTGGAGAATTACACTGGAAAACCTTCTGGCCTGAATAGGGTTAAATTATCCCCCCTACTCCACCATAAGCAATTTCCTAAGTTTATCAGTCCCTGACATCATCTGTTTGTGGAGATCTTCCATCTGAATTCTCAGCTTCAGTATCTGACAATTGAGAAAGAGAGAGGGAACACAATGAGAACCTGACAAGCCATCACCCAGGAGAAGTTGCCGTGAGTCATGGAGGCGAGCCAAGCCAGCCAACACCAAGCACCAGGCCATGGCACTGTGCCCAAAATGTGTCAGAGCCTAGATGAGCATCTCCACTGACGCTCTGTTTATAGAGATACGAAGGCAGCATTTCCCCAAATGTGTGGGAATTCATCCCAAAGGGAAAGGAGAGCTTGGTGCTCAGCGGGGCTTCATGCGCCAGAGATGAACAGCATTGTTAGCAGACAAGCAAGAAACCCCAGCCCAACTACATTGTGAGGCTTGTTTTTCTTCAAATTTGTGGAATCAGAAGAGCTGGGCTCAAATTCCCAATCTTTCAGTTATTACTTTTGTGACTTTGGCCTAGCTCAATTGACCTCTCTGGGCCTCAGTTTCTTCATCTAAAAAAATGAAGAGATCTTTCTAAATTGATGATTTCATGGTCCTTCATCTGCACAGAACAATGGCACGTGGCAATTAGGCCTTTGTGTAGGATGTGAATCTCAGCTCCATGTGGGGTTTAAGAAGTGCTGAAGGGGCCAAGAGTGGAGAAAGCTTAAGAAGCCCTGGTCTAGGTAGCTAGAACCACACTGATAGTTAATGGTTCAGATGTCCGTATTTGTGATGTAGGGTTGTAAATCGCTCGCTTTATCCTTTATCCTTGAGAAGTGGTGACACGTGCTAATTTTGGTTCCCTGCCATGGTTTTCTTCTCCCCTTTCCAATACCCCAACACAAAGCTCACTATCAATATTAAAATGGATGAATTAACGTTCAGCTAGAGGAAAGTCAGTGTGTGTGTGTGTGTGTGTGTGTGTGTGTGTGTGTGTGTGAATCTCACAAACGGTAATTGTTCTGTAAAGATGAAGTTCCCCTGATAATTACCTTTGTTCTTTTTGAGTCTATGCTGGGATGGGTGGTCACCTGAAGGGTGACCTTTATCACCATGGCTGTCTCTACAGACTGCCACAGCCAAATAGATACCTTGGAAGAATTTAAACACATGGCCCCTCTACCTACTGGGATTTCCCCAGCCGAATATTTTGCACCTTCCTTTACAATAGTGGCATCAACTGTTTGACCCAAAGATCTGCTCCCCTAAGGGCTGAGGCCTTGTTTCCATCGTGAGGGTATTTATCTTCTTGGCCCTGCCAAAAACCTGCTCTGTGACCTGGTTCAGGTCCCTCAGCTTCCCTGATCCTGTCTAAACGGAACATAGGTTCTCAGGTGAATGAATGAGTAAATGAATGACCCCCTTCATAAACAAATTAGAGTGAGACAGCCCGATTGAGTTGGGATGAGTCAGGCTGAAGAGGACGGGCAGGGTCCATTCTCTGAGGGAGTAACCTGTGAGTCATTCTGAGGACCAGGCTCCCAAGAATCAACTACTCACCCCAGTGAGGTGAGCTCACTCTTTCGGGGCCTCCAGGAGGAAGAGTTGGGAAACGTTTTGGCAACTTCTAGGTGCCCAGAGTACTGGGTTCTCACCAGGCAAAGTATTTAGTGAGAGTGGCAGGCAAGCAGGTTGGGCACCCCCAATGTGAAGTTTGTACTGTTTGGTACCACCAGGCTATGGGGTAACCTCAAGGCTGTTCTGGGTCTTACTGGTCTGTTTGAATTGAACTGGAGTGTGCCAAAGGGACCAATTTGAGAAGCCCTGATCTTTCTACCATATATTCCCTCCATATCCCATTTCCCTATCTCCTTTGAGGAAGGGGGGCAGGTCTTTACTGTCCAGAGAAGATTACCTAAATACCTAAATGTACCCTTTGCCTTTAGACAAGTAGGTGGCACACTGGATAGAACATGGAGCCTGCAGTCAGGAACATCTGACTTCAAATCTAGTCTCAGATACTAGCTATGTGACCCTGGACAAGTCATTTAACTTCTGTCTTCCTAAGTTTATTCAGCTGTAAAATGGGGTTTATAATAGCAGAGTTGCTGGGAGGATTAAATAATATAATATATATAAAGTGCTTGGCAGAGTGCCTGGCACATGGGCACTTAATAAATCCTTGGTTCAAACTATTGTACAATGTGAAAGTATTTATAGATCCTATACATGATTGCACGCCACCATGGGGGGGGGGGGAAGGGAGGGGAGAAAATCTGAAACCCAAGTGATTGTGGAACTGAATCTTGTAAATTAAAAGTAAATGAGTAAATAAAAAATAAATTTATAAAAAAAAAACAACAATTAGACAAAAAATAAAAATAAAAAAAAATAAATCCTTGGTTCCTTTGCACCTTCCTTCCAATCAAACTATCCATCCATTCACCTATTCACCTATTGGTAAATCTTTACTAAATTCCTACTGTTTACTGGACGCTTTGCTTAGTTACTCTTTGGAGAAGTGAGGAGAAAAAAAAGTCCCTGCCCTCAGATAGGTACCAGTCTGCTTGAAAGGCAGTCTTGAAAGGGCCAGGAATCCCAGGCTTAGAGTCGAGAGAGGCTTAGGTTCTGATCCCACTTCCAACACAACTTGCTGTGTGACCAGGCAAGTCTTAGAATTCCTTATACTTTTCTCACCTCTAAGATAAAATGATAGAACCTTTAGAACATACTTCCCAGAGTTGTAATGAATGGCAGGTTATGCATAAAGTGTTTTGGAAACCCTAGAGCAGTATAAAATAACCTCTATTATTATTATCACTTCAGGGAATTAGACTCACACCATTCTCCAGAGAATATGTTAAATGACATGTCAGGGGTACATAGAATCAGTGACCTAGGAGTTGGAAGGGGAGAGCTGCGAAGATTGGGAGTATTGGGGAAGGCTTCATGAAAGTACAATTTGAGCTTACACCTGATGAAAGAAAAGGATTCAGCTAAGAAGCCACAGGTTAGTTCAGTACAGCTGGCCTGGGGCTCTCTTCTCCCCTTACTCAGATTTAAATGAGCACAGGCAGGGAGGAAGTAAACAGATTTTTCCAGCCTATAGTAAAGTAGAAACATGTAACCTAGGTTCAAATCCCGCTGCTGACATTTGTTATCTTGTACATTGGGGTAAGGTGCTTAATTCATATAGACCTCAGTTTCCTCATCTGTAAAATGAAGGTGTTGGACTTTGCAGCCCTTTCCAGTCCTAGGCTCATGATCCCATTACTGTGTGATTGTAGATTAGGTCACAGGCCAGCTGATATTTGTGCCTAGTTCTGACAACCAAGAGACCCAAGTAGTTACCACAGTGGGAATTCTAACTATCCTTAAAGATTGTCAAGTGGGATAAAGAGCATGGTCTAGTGGAAAGATCAACCAATAATAACATGTATTAAGCGTCAGTGATGTGCCAGGCACTGTGGTAAACTCTGAGGACACAAAAAGAGGCAAAAGATAGTCCCTGCCCCTCAAGGAGCTTAGAATCCAATGGAAAACCCATTAAACTTGAAGTCAGAAGACCTGCATTCAAGTTCCAGCCTGCCATATACTAGCTGTGTGACTTTGGACAAGTTCTTTCACTGTTATAAGCATCATTTTTCCATTTGCAAAATCAGGGAGTTGAACTAGATATTCTTTAGACAGTCAGTGATTCTGTGAGTGAGAGGAGGGTGCCAAACCACCGCCTGGAGCTTGGTCCTCAAAGGACCAGTTGGAGGGGCACAATGCTGGTTCTGGCTCTGAGTGGTACTTGGGGACAACTGAGCAAGCATTGGGCCTGCTCTGAGAGGAGAGCACTACCAGATGGTAATCATTTTCATGGCTGTCCAGTTCTGTTTTTTGTATGAGACAGCTGAAAATTGGAGGCAGAAGATGTGTGAAAAGTTGGTTTTCATTCCTAACCCTGTGTCTTATTGTTTTCATCTGTATTTTAAACTGCTGAGAGGAGCAGCATAGCACAATGAGGCCTGCTCTAATCATGAGTGGGGAAGCAGCCGGGGATATCCAAGACTGGTTGTCACCTGCAAAATCAGCATTGACCTCTACAAGTGCACTTTGGTCTTGAAAGCTGGGAACTTGCCCCCAGGGAATCATTTGCACAATCTGAACCATGAAAGGCAACCAGCGGGCCACTGCTACCAAAATGACTGTTTCCCTAAATGCAAGCTTCTCCACCCCATCTTTTTCTCCAAACACAGAAATCCCCCTAAAAAAACAAAACAAAACAAAACCCAAACTTATTTAGTCCAAAGAACCTGCAGGGGATCGGTGCTAATATTCAAACTAGAAAGGAGACTCTGAGGTCCTTACATGAAGGCACATGCTTGAAGGTGGAGGACCACGGATAAACACACAGAGAGCGTGCCTTGTTATGTTTGCCTAGTGGCCAGTGCCAATTACCAATATTGCTGTAATAACATTATGAATTGGCAATTCACCACCTCGGAGAGGGACAGAGATAATTAGGGAAATTACAAATATCCCTTTCATGTATTCCGTCTGACTGGGCCATTCCTGAGTGTCTGCTGGGAGTGTCACCCGGGGATCATTTCCCGTTGACAGCCTACTCCTTTGTAAGGGACGCTGAGGAGAGAGGATGCCATCCTCAGGTCTCAGAGTCCAAACATCCTCTAAGCCCCAGATGTCTCAGGGAAAGAAGTCAAGATAAAGCAATTCTTCATATAATCTGCTTCTCCAGATCCACCCGAGGCAGAGGCAGCAGACTCTATAGACTTGGGGTCAAGACTTGGTTTCAGATCCCACCTTAGATGCTTAGTAGCTGTGAGATCCTAGACAAATCCCTAAGCCTTAAGTTTTGTCTTTTGTAAATACCTTCATGGTGTGGTAGTGAGGATCAAGTGAGATTGTGTAAAGTGCTGGCAAATCTTAAAAACACTCTGTACATCTCTGCAATCATTGTCATTTTTTGTTATTATTTAAAGCAACTTTTTCTAAGAAAATAAACCCCTCTTTGACAACTCCTCCAGGCCTGTCTTTTGTTGTCTTCTTCCTTTTATTTTTTAACATTGACGTGGTTTGTTTCAACAAAAGGCTACCCTTTTCTATACATTTACTAGAGAAACACATTCAACAGTCAATATGCATTTATTATGCACCTACTATATTCCAGGCACTCTGATACTAAAACAAATACATGCTCTAAGACTGTTAAGACATTTCTGTCTGGCTATGGCTTGGTAATTATGTAAGAAAAACTCATTATGGATCTTTCAAAGAGGATGTATGCAACTCCTTTGTTGCTGATAAACTTTCAGAGCCTGCTGGTGTGATATGTGGTAGCTATGGATGACTCTGTAAGAGGACATCCTTAGGCATGTGGGATTATACTTTTCTTTCTGTTTCCTATTTCTAAATTTTATTATTGAGAAAAAAAATCACCTCTGTCAATTTTTTTTTCAAAATTTCCCTTCTCCAGGAAGTCTTCCCTGATTAATTCTGTTGGCACAATCAGAAAGAGATGGTGATTAAACTGTGGGAGTAGAAAGGCAGCAACGATTGCCTAATGAGGGCATCAGACTCTCTCCCACTCTGTGGTTGCTTTTATAATAAATAGGGAGAACCTGGGCCTCTGAGTTGACGCTTGCTAAACTGATTCTTATGTTGCTCTGTGGCAATAAGTGTGCTAACAAGACAGAGAATAAGAAAGCCAGATGAGACCTTTCCATGCAGAGTAGTGTGGTTCTTGGGATCTGGTGTTCTTAGATGGCTTTTCCCCTTGTGTGGTGTGTGTGTGTGTGTGTGTGTGTGTGTCTGTGTGTGTGTCTGTGTCTGTGTGTCTCTCTCTCTGTCTCTGTCTACGTGTATTTTGGGCTATGTTGTGAGA
The DNA here is from genome assembly GCA_028646515.1 of Pseudochirops corinnae. Classification (NCBI taxonomy): domain Eukaryota; kingdom Metazoa; phylum Chordata; class Mammalia; order Diprotodontia; family Pseudocheiridae; genus Pseudochirops; species Pseudochirops corinnae. The sequence goes on along the minus strand of CM053585.1, from coordinate 236,567,349 downwards.
TTTGGGGCACGAAAGACTTAGTAATAACAAATCTGTGTTGCAAAGTCAGTGATAACTGCTTCCTGGTCAGCCCTTTCTGTGCCATTCCCTATTCTTTGGGGAAATATTGACTCAAAGGGCTAAAAGTTGTAAGAACTTTGCTGTCAGGATTCACAGGTCCTTGACATATAATCATGCCCATCAGAACTGTTTCCCATTTGCAGTTATTAACATGGGCATCTGGGTTAGCAAGTAGTTACACATGTCCAATACTGAATTCATTATCTTTATCCCCAAACACTCCCCTTCTCCTAATTTCTCCATAACTGTAAGGGACAACCTTATTCTCCTAGTCCTTCAGGTTCACAACCTAGGTGCGTGTCCTTGGCTCCTCACTATCTCTCACCTCCCATATCCAGTCTGTTGCCAAAGCCGGTTGATTTTACCTTTGTAGTATCTGATGAATACGCTCCCTTCTGTCTTCTGACCCTGCCACCACTCTAATGTAGGCCCTCCTCAACTCACACTTGGACTATTTTAATAGCCTGCTGTGGGGTCAGCTGGCTTCAAGTCTCTTCCAGTCCATTCTCTATTCGGTCACCATAGTATAAATCCTCCCAAGGCCCCTCCCCACTTGATAAACTCTCTATCATCTCCACCTCCTACCTTCCCTGGCTTCCCTAGTTCCAGACTAAACTCCCGTCTTCTACAAAAAGCCTTTCCCTATCTCTCTGCATTCTGATTCCTTCCCTCTTTTAATTATTTCTTATTTATCCTGAAGGCAGCTAGGTGTCAAAGTGGATAGAGCATTGGGCCTGGAGTCAGGAAGACCTGAATTCAAATCCAACCTCAAACACTTACTAGTTATATGACCCTGGGTAAGTCACTTAACTCTGTTCGCCTCAGTTTCCTCATCTGTAAAATGAGCCGGAGAAGGAAATGGGAAACCACTCTAGTATCTTTGCCAAGAAAACCCCAAATGAGATCACGAAGAATTGTACATGACTGAAACAAATGAACAACAACAACACATATGTGTGTGTATACACAATTAGATGGTTGGTACTTAATAAATGTTTACTGACTAAAACTCAGGACTAACGAGACCCGCCATGGTCATGAGTTCAGTTCCCAGGACGGTGAAGGAAAGGAGATAGAGGAGATTAAGTAGCTTTACAGTGTTTACTGGTCACAGACTAAGCCCTAAATCCAGTCAGCTGATGTGCAAAAATACCTGTCTTAAGTCACCAGGATTGGAGGTGAAGGATGAGGAAAGAAGATTGGGTGACAGAATGACCCAGTGTTTCTTGTGAATCTGCTGTTACCGGAATAAAAGACCCACGGTGCCTTGGGTCTCATTGCCAGGGACTGGGAGAAGTGTCCAGTAAAAGAGCGGGCACATCCCTTCATATGTAGTGGGGATCACAAGATCATAGATTTAGGATCCTTAGAGATCATCAGGACTAACTCTCTCATTCATAGATGAGATACATGAGAACCAGAGAGGCTAAAAGACACAAGGTAACAAGTCAATGAGTGGCATGGCCAGCATTACCTTCCCTAGGTTGATGTGCTGCCCCTGTAAGCTGCTGGGATGTCTCTCCAATAAATTACAAGCTTCCTGGGGGTAATAACCACAACTCTTGAACTTTCCTGTCCTAAGACAGGACCCACCACAGTCAACTCTCCTGGCCTGCCTAACTTTCTGGGATGTTTTGGGAGGAGCTGGGAATGTGAGTCCATTTTCAAAGAGGAGAAAAGTAGCAAGACTTTGCCCAGGAATACCATGCACCTGCTCAGCCTCCTTCTGTTAAAAGAGACTGGAACAAATGCCAACTGAAGACAGTCTGTCAAAACAGTAGTTCCAAGCCTGTGAGGCTGAGCAGGTACAGGTATAGCAATTCAGTTGGGAAGGGATTTTAGAAGGCAGCTAGTAAAAAGGAGGCAACCAGAAACTGAAGAGTGCTTCCAGAGAAAATGAACTCTTTACCTCACTAAGCAATGTCTTCCACTTTGACTCTGCCCTAATTTAAAAAGGTTTTCTTTATATTGAGTTGAAATCTTCCTTGCCTCCCAGATTTGCCCTTGAAGAGTTCAAGTCACCAGACCCAGACAAACTGAAGTCTCAGGTATAAAAAGAACAAGTGGATGTAATTACTGAACTACTCGCTGCCCTTGATCTTTGAAAGAATTGTGTAGAACAGGAGAGGAATTGTAGGACTGGAAAGGGATCAATGTTCCAGTTTTCAAAAATGGTAAGATAATAGTCTTCAAACTCTTGGTGAAGGAGCTTGATTGATTACTGGAGAAATTCTGAAACATTATTAAAGGAATGGTTAGTAGACATTTAGGAAGAGAAGCAGTGATCCCTAAGAGCCAATAGGATTTCATCAAGTGCAGGTCAAGCCAGACTGCCTTGATTTCCTTCATTAACACAGTTGTTAAATTAGTAGATCAGGGGAATGCTATGGGTATAGTTTACCTAGACTTTAGCAAAGCTTTTTATGAGGTCTCTCAGCTGTTCTTGTGGGGAAAATATGGGATAGATGACTATAATTAGGGGGATTTGGAACTAATTGAATGGATACACCCAAAGTGTAGTCATCAATGGACTGAAGTTGATTTGGAAGATCTCCAGTAGAGTACCCCATGGATATCCACTTAGCCCTGTGCTGTTTAACATTTCCCGCAATAATTTAGATAAAAACAGAGCTGGTATGCTTATCAAATCTGTTAGATGATCTAAACTTTGGAGAGATAGCTGGGTTTTGGAGGCAGGATTTAAAAAGACCACTGTAGACTGGAATACTAGCCCAAAACAGATTTAACCTGGGACCCAGACCTTTCTTCTACTCTTTGCTAGGATTCTAGATTCACATAAGTTGTCTCCTAGGCACTGACCCCAAAAGGTCATTTTCTCCCTTTGGCTTATGATGGCCCTGCCTGGTGTTGATTCCAGGAAAATTCCAAATAAAGCTTAGGTGTAATGCCTGTCTAGATTTCCCTTGATGTACATAAAAGGGTTTCTAGCTCCTGTAAAACCTATCCTACCTCAAAGTAACACTATGGGTAGAGAGTATCCTTCATTTTACCGGACAGAATGCATAGAGAATGCAAAGGACTCATAGCAATCCACAGATACCAAAAATACACAATACACTCACAATCTTGCATAAGTGCATAAACAGGCACACTTAGGGTCTGACAAATGGGCAATCCCCTTCCTAATAGACTTGCACAGCAATATTGGGGGGTGGCAAAGTCCAGAACCATCTAGCTGAGTGGGGTGCAGTAGATAGAGTGCTAGAGTTGAGAAGGTCTGAGTTCAAATCCAATCTCAGACACTTACCAATTGTGTGACCCTGGACAAGTCATTTACCCACTCTTTGCTTCAGTTTCCTGAATTGTAGTATGAAGATAATAATAATAGACTACATCAAAGGGTTATTGTGAAAGTCAAATGAGAGAATATTTGTAAAAAGAGCTTAGCACAACCCCTGGAAAATAGCAAGAGCTGTGTAATGTTTGTTCCCTTTCCTTCCTCACCCCTCTACTGTTTACTTCTTTCTCCAAGAGGTAATGCTGCTCAGGAAATCTCCCCCTTCTAGAGCAGTAGTTCTCAACCTGTGGGTTGTGACCCCTTTGGGGATCAAACAACCCTTTCACAGGGGCCACAGGGGTCACCTAAGAACATCAGAAAATACATATTTCCAGTGGTTTTAGGAACTGAGACACTCCTCCTCTATCTTTCTTTAGGCGGGTCTGCCCACATGCAGATATGCCCACCTATGAGTATTAAAAGGTTTCATCTTTGGGAAGGTTGAGAACCACTGCTCTAGAAGGTCCAATCTGTGAATTTATGCTTAGAGGTCACCCCCAAGACTGAAGCCACCCAGAATTGGACTAGAAGACTAGATTCTGGATCATGCGGTTTAGGAACTTTAAAACACCTCCTCCTTTTCACAAGAAGGTAGGTTTCAGGAACACTGTCTATGAAGAACTTTTCAAATGACTTGGGCAGGCATACATGTGGTTCTGCCATATAGTTCAGAAAAAAATTCTATCAAGGTGTGGGAAACATTACTAGGTAGCAGTTCAAACATAAAAGATGTGGGTGTTATAATGGATTGCGAGTAATATGAGTCAGGCTTGTGATATGAGAAACAATTAATTAGGGAGCATTAAGTGCCTACTATGTGCCAAGAAATTCCATGTGGTCTTAGGCTACACTACAGGAATCAGAACTTCCAGGAATAAGGAAATTATAGTCTATCTGTACTATTTGTCAAGATCAGACCTCTTCTAGAGCATTGTGCTTGATTCTAGGTATCACATTTTAGGAAAAACATTGGTGAGTAAAAACATTGGAGGCATCCCAGAGGAAAGCAATTAGTATGGTGAAAGGCCTCAACTTCATTTTATATGAATCTAGCCTAGGGGGCCAGGGTGTTTTCTCCTACTAAGGCATCCTAGCTTTGGACTAACAATAGACTGGTTCTGGTTCTGTGGGCCTCTAAAGAGAGTAGTCCGGCACTTTTTTGTGGTCCCTAGCTCATCATGCTCTCTGAAACAATATTTATATTTGGTTCATGCTTAGAATCTCCCCAAAGGAGGTTAAAAGGGTCCCTTCTGGGGTGGAGCCAAGATGGCGGCATAGAAGCAGCAAGAAATTGCAGCCCCAACACAGCCACATCAAATACCCAAAAAATATGACTCTAAACAAATTCTAGGGCTCTAAAATGCACACAGATATATTTCCTGCTGAAGGCAGCTTGGCTCAAAGTGACCATTTCAGCTCTGAGAACCGAAACTAGCCCAGCCTGAAACGGCGGCTTTTGCCCCAGGGATGGCTGGCTGGCTGAGACGAGCCCCACTGCAGCTGGAGCTTCAGGAGAGCGGATCTGTGGCAGCTGTGGCAGGATCCAGAATTATCAAGCCATAAGAAAAAAGGACTAAAACTGGAAATTGAGATACACAGGCACTGCGGTTGGGAGATCCATCCTGCCCTACCGAAAAGTGACATAGGAGAGAATAGACGGGGGGGGGAGGGGGGGGGGACACACTGGGATGGCTGTTTCAGGGCGGTGGGTGGGCAAAAGAGGGGGAGAAAATATGTAAATCAAAATCTTGTGGAAATGAATAATGCAAACTATAATAAAATTTAATTAAAAAAAAAGAAAAAAGGACTAAGGTTAGTGGAACCTTGCTAAACACTGGGGAAGAAAAGCAGGTCTGGCCAAGCTGCCTCCAGGGCAAAGAAGCGGGAAGCCGAGGCTCTGCACCCGCCTCCACATTGCTGCTTTAGAGCTCCCGGCCTGCAGACAGAAGGGGGGCCAAGTGATCGTTCAGAGGCCAAGTGCTTTCAGGTTAAGCGGCCTGGATCCAGATCATGGTCTTGGGTGGTGGTCCTGGGGTTTTTTTATCAGTGAGCCGGAGCTGGGGAGGGACCCAGCAGCCTCCTAAAAGCCACAGCAGCTGGGAAAACCCCAGCAATTTGGGACAGAGCTGTTCCCTCTGGAAAGAGAGTTCCACAGAACTAAAAAAAAACAACAAACCATTGAATGGCAACCATGAATAAGCATAGGAAGCAAAGTAAGAACAGCAACCAAACCCTAGATTCCTTCTTCAGGGAAAAGAAGGAACAAAGCAGGGAAAGGGAGGAAGACAACACAGTCAGAACTCCCACACCAAAAGCTTCCAAGAAACATGAAGATTGCCTAAAAGCTAGAGATCAGCTTAAGAAAGATTTTGAAAACCAAATGAGAGAAGTGGAAGAAAAGGATCCTTTCTAAGAGATATTCAATATACAAAGTATATCAGGTATAGGACAGCTATTTATTTTCTTCACCACCAAAGAAACACCTAAAACACAAAAAACCTTATAGTCATTGACAAAGACTTAAAATGTGATACAAACACTTAAAGTCTCAACAGACATTTCATTTTCACCATGTCTCTACACTATCCAATGGCTGCCTCAGTGTCCATTTCTTCTAAAAAGTCAGGGCATGACTGGAGCTCATCATGGTTTTTCTCCTCTGAGAAGTAATATAGAAGCTTTAGAACATTTTCTCGACTGTCAGTTAGCACTGATTGAGAAACCTCTGAACTCTTGAATTCATGAGGCTGCCAAGACCACAAGTATTTTAGGATAGTTCTATCTGTCCTGTAAGATAGATCCTAATTCAAGATCACTTTTTGATCACCTGTGCCCAGTGAAAGAAACACAGAGCAGAAGAAGCAACCAGGGCCTTGAAATCCAGTCTAAGATACACATTGATGAACATGTACACTTGCAATGTATGTGCAAACAGCTCCCACGGGTCCTAGGAGAAGAAAAGCCCTTTTCCTCCTCATGAGAAATCCAAGGGAAAGGCTAAGAGGCCCAAACATACATGGAAGGTAGGAAGACAAGAAGAAAGAGAGAGGGAAAGGGAGAATAATCTTTCCCTTTAGAGGTTACTGAGTGGGTGGCCCTTCCTAGTTCAGTGGACAATCCTCTTTGACCTAACTACCTCTCCCCTGTTCCTGTCAGGGGACCAATGGATTGTCATCCCAAAGTCATTCACTGAAAGGCATGTGATCCTGGAGGTGTCCAGGGAAAATTCAGTTCAACTTCATGCATGTTCCATGGACTGTGCCCTACCCCCACTACTCAAAGATTAGTTGAAGGTACAAGGAGAGCTTAACTTTGAGAAAAGAAGGCTTAAGCCAAACATAATAGCTGTCTTCGAATAGTTAAAGGGCTACCCATGTGGTAGATTCGTTCTACTTGGCTTCGAAAGGAAAACTAGAAGCAGTGATTAGAAGTTGCAAATGTAGGTCTGCTGTTAGGAAAAACTTAGGAACAAATAGAGGAAAGCTGCCCAAAAGTGGAATGGGTTGCCTTGGGAACATGACTGGAGTTCTTCAAACAAAGGCTAGGACTTATTGCCTATTTTATTGGGGGAATTCTTTTTTATGTATGATCCTTATAATTCTGTGTGGTTGTGATTTCGAATCTGTGAACTCTTGTTGAGGATCCTGGGGTAAAGGACTGATCCCAGGGTCGAGTAAGATCTACAAAGATCTTCTCTTCTTTGTAGCAGACTGAGGCTAAAGAGTAGGAGGGCTAAGGAAGTTTGATGTGGGTCAGGGAGATGTTCTGGCTTTCTCCCCTGGGGTAGGGGCGCCCATTCTTGCCTTTATGCTCATACTACTTGATCCAGAGGTGGAGGGCCCTTAGGTACCAGCCTTTGTGCTATAAACAGATTTATGAAGAGTCTTGGCCCTAATCTCCTCTTTCTCCTGTAGGAAAACCACACAGGAAGTCTGCTTCTCCAGGGGCATAGAAGAGGGAAGAATTTGCCAGCCTTGGCAGAGTAGGGGAAGGAGTAAAGAAATACTAGGGCAGTAAAAGGCACCAGGCAGGCCTGCCTGTCTTCCTAGAGGAGTTAGAAGGAAGGGGTGGGGAGAGGATAGGGGAGAGGAGATAGAGACAGAGACAGAAATGGAGGAAGACAAAGACAGACGAGAAGCCTGGAAAGCTGGAGAAGGGTGAGGAAGGAAAGAGGGAGAAGGTAGTATCCCTGGCTCAGGCTGCTGCTTCTCCATCTAGCAGGAAGAGTTTCCCAGGTCAGGATCCTCCTCCATCAGTTTCTCTATCTTTGGCTCCCTTCCCCTTTCTTCAGGTCCTCATAGCCCCCAAGGAGACTAAACCCACCCCATCCTGAAAAGGGAAGGAGAGGAAAAGAGCCCATTTCAAAGGGCTGTGGTGGGCAGTTGTGGGGACCCCATGTCCTTTAGGTCAAAGCCTGAGGAAACCCATCCAGCATGAGACATTCACCTAGCCCGGGGGTAAGAGTGGAGGGCTTTTCTTTTTTATCTTCAAGCCACAAAATGTAAAATAATCCCCTTAGCCTCAGAAAAACACATTTTTATTACTATCTGACTCATTTCCCACAAAGACAGTGTGTTGGGTTTTTTTTTTAATTTTGAGCTTTTGTTTTGCAAAACATAAAAATATTTTGAAAATTTCAAGATGACTTTTGAACACAAAACCCTTCTCTATCCCCCAGGGATGCCCTCCCCCCCACCTAATTTCCCAAACATTGGCAGATGTTGCTTTAGGGAAATTGGCTATGGGCTAGTCTGGGAATGGAGCTGGGGTCTCTGTTAACACACAGCATGCCTCTAATAGCTGGAGAAAAGCAGGCAGAGATAGATATAAAGAGAGAGAAGGAGGCAGAGATGACTAGAGACAGACAAATAGAAACAGAGAAATTTTGAGAAAATAATAAATTGAAAGAAGGCAAAAGGCCACTCAAATTGGTGACCCCAAAACGTCATTAACTCTATATATTCTTTCAATCTACTATACCACTATTAGGCATACACCCCCAAAAGAGTTCAGAAAAAGACAATGTATATAAATATTTCTATCATTTCTTCATAGTAGCCCAAACTGGAAGCTAAGGGGGTGCTCACCTATTGGGAATTAACAAATTATAATCTATGAATCTCACAGAATTATGAAACTGATGGTTCTGGTGGAGATGAGGAAGTCCTCTACGAAGTGATTACAGAGTACAGAGAGAGCTAGAACAACGTACACAATGTCAACATTGTAAAGAAAAATAACTTTGAGAGACTTTAGAATTGTGATCAATGTAGTGATAAAAATTATGAGTCCAGAGAGCTGAAGATGAGGAACATCATCTACCAACTTCCTGCCAGAGAAGTAATAGACTTAGTAATGGACGAGTGAGGCAGAAACTTTTGGATATTTTCAATATGGGAATTGGTTTTGCTGGACCATTCCTATTTGTTGTGAAGGTTTACTTTTTCTTTTCATTGTTCAATTGCGTAGGAGGAGGAGGAAGAAGCATGAGAGGTAGAGATAATAAATCCTCATAAAAATAATTAATTAAAAGTCTATTAAAGTATTTGTGGCTGGTTGCCCACATTAGGACTTACCTTCCACTCCGTGAAGTTTGCTATGATGGCCAAGAATGATAATGGGTTTCTGTCTTCATCTTCTCAAAGTCCTTTGGAACATGCCTGCCAGTTTCATGAAGGAGTTTGGGTCACCCTCCCCAGCAGGTGCAAGAGAGGTACAAAGTACCCACTCTGGAGAACCCTGCCAGGTAGGGTGCTGATTAACCACAGAGCATTTAAAGTAGGCTTCAGCAGGCTAAGGGGTTTGTTGATTGAAACTAACTAACAGACCAGAAGCTAGTACTGGGCGTCTGAGGCTATAGTCCAGCTACCAATATACTAGGGGGCCTGTTTTTTTCCTTTGCCCAGTTCAAGGCTGACCCCAAAGCACTCCATGGCCTTTGTGACTCTCTCAACATTCCCATTCCCATTGAGGAAGGGCAGATTGCCCTCCAAAACACTACCTTGCCTAGGAAACCAAGCCATGAAGGAAACCCAATATGAACAGTGAAGGTAGCTCATACTGGCTTCTACCTTACCCCCATTTCCCTCATATTCAGTTCATCCCTAGCTGTCCCCAGTCCCCACTCTGCTCTGCTCTCCCTTCCACTGAACTCTTGAGAGTTCTACTGGGCTTTGCCGTAGTAGAAAGATCATTGAAGTCTCTCTTCCCGAGTGGTGAGTAAGAAAGAAATGCTTTACATTTCTGGGTGGCAGGGGCTACTCCTGGCAGACTTTTCTCTTTGCCCAGGCTTCCATGTGATCCTGAATGCATAACTCTGTTATTTTGTCCCTGTGTGAGTGTGTTTCTTTCCTGAACTTAAGTAAAGGTATATAGAGATGGATGGATCAGAGTTCAATCCTGTGAGTATCAAAAGGTTGACTGATGGGTTCCCACAGTACTGAAGCTGGAAACCACTTATAGGCAAGGCCAGCCTTAAGGAACAACCTGCTTGACCCAGTCCTGTGGTAGGTTAGCCCAGAAACCAAGATACCCTGTCCTAAAAGCAAGGGAGTGACTTTTTCATCAGCTACATCATGCTCAGAAGTGAACTTGGTGGGAGGAATGATTCATAGCTACCACTTTAAGTGATTTCTAAGTTTGAATTCACTCTCTCCAAGGAACAAGATGCAGAGGGAGCAGTGCTTTCCAGTTTGGGGGAAGAGGAATAACCTTTTTGTACTTTGGTTCTTGCTATGTCTTCTCAACAAATATCCTTTTGTAAAAGTTAATTGATATTAATTGGTTAAACTGATATTGAGGTGCTAATCACTAGATTAAGTGATATTGAGGAGGTACTAACTGGGTGATCAATATTGGGGAAATGTTAACTAGCAATGATATGGATGGAGGAAAGAAGCAGCTAAGTGCTGGGGATTCAACCAGCTGGTGGTAGTGGGACTTGGGATGATGACCCCCAGAGCAGTTGCTCTATCACTCAGTTTGCTTCAACGTTTTTTGCCTCTTTTGTGTTAAGAAGGGGTTGGGAGGGGCAGCATTAAGGAAAAATGACTGGCATAGACAAAAAACAATAATAAGATGATTAAAAATTTTTTTTATATATTATCAGTTTTTTTTTAATATCGTTAGATTTCTAGGCAGAGGACATGAATTCAAATCTTCACTCTCACTCATTTCCTGGGTAGCCTTGGTCAAGTCATGTCACCTCTGAGGAAGCTGAATTAGACGACCTCTCAGGTCCCTCCCTGAACTCAATCTATAGTATTTTCACCTTCATCTCTTCCTTTCACATTCCTTCCATCTCCTGGTGCTCATTGAACTCTAGCTTCCTCCTGAAGACATTACATCTCTTGGGACCTTCTCCAAGCTGGGCTATTCCTTTTCTCACACCTCTAGGTACACAGGGATAAGAAGGGGGGCATACTCCTTATTCCCATTACTGCTTTTAGAACCTCCATCTACCATCATCTCTTCATAATCTTCTCTCCTCCCTTAAAGTTCATTACATTCTGTCTAGGTCCTTAAGTCCATAATTTGTGGACTTCTAGATCATTTGCCATCATTTCAAATTTTTCAATGCCTGAATGATAGTCTTTTTCTCCATCTGAACCTCTGTCCTCTTCTGCTGTACCCTCCCTCTCCCCATCTCCAGAGTTCCTTAAACTCTTTCATTCTCATACCCATGTATGAAGTCTATTTCAACTATGTATAGGAATAATCCTACTTTAGACAGCCCTTCCCTGTAACTCCCTCCACTGAATTTGCCACATGTTTCAGGATTCCTAGTCTCAGATCTGCTGATCAGTACCATTCGATAGGACTGGAGGGCAAGGAGGTCTCAGTGGGAGAGGGCATTGGGATCAGCCTTGGCCATAGGCAGGGTGGCCTCAGAATGACCAGAGTCCCCTTCCTTTCACACCTAACATGCATTAGCCACAAAATAAATGAGTAGTTGAAAGGTAACTTGGTGCTCTGGAAAGAACTTCCAGCTCCACCAGAATAAGTTACTAGTACCTACTGTGACTAGTCCTATTTCAGGCCCTGAGGGGTCCCCAGAGAAAGAGAACATAGTACTGGTCCTTGAAGTTGCTATGGCAAGAAGTACATATTTGCTCAGGGCTGAGTAAGTTGTACAGACTTTAAGTGCTATCGGAATTCAGAGGAAAGAAGAAATCACAAAGCCTCTTTCCATTCCCCCACCCTGCCCCTACCTCAGCACACTACAGTCAAGTATAGGGCTAAGCAAGTGGGGGAGGAGTGTCAGAAAAGACTGGTAGATTTTCACCATCGGAAAGGGTCAGGGTTCTAACAGTTTCTCACACCCCAGAATCTAGCCTAATTCATTAGAGCAACATCTGACTCCTTGATGGCACAGTTATGTGTAGAGTAGAATGAATGTTGGACTTAGAGTTGGGAATACCTGGGTTCAAATCTTACTTTACCCACTGTGTGATCATAGGTTAAGTCCCTTAACCTCTCTGAGTCTCAGTTTTCTCATCTGTAAAATGGGGATGATGATGCCAGTAATACTTATCTCATAGGCTTGTTATGAGGATCAGATGAGATAGTGCCATAAAGCACTTTGCAAACCCTAAACAGTCAGATAACTACCAGAGATTACTGTCCATGTATACAAATACATATATTTTACACTCAAATAACCAACAAGCATTTGTTAAGTGCTAAAGATATGCCAGGCAGTTGAAGAAACTGAGGCTCAGTTTCCTGAGTCTCCTCAGAGTGGTTAAGTGACTTAACCAGGATCAAAATGCACAGTTAGTAAGTGCCAGGGGCAGGATCTGATCCCACCTCTCTCCTGACTTATTCTACTATATCCTACCATCTCACCATGAAGGTGACTGCCAATGTACCAGAGGATTTGGTTAAAATTCTGGGTCCTGGGGGAGGAGCCAAGATGGTGGAGTAGAAGCACAAACTTGGTGTGGGGTCCTGCTCCGATCACTTCCAATACATGTAAAAAAACTGATTCTAAACAAATTTTAAAGCTACAGAACTCACAAAGAGACAGAGAGAAACAAATCTCCAGCTGAAGGCAGCCTGGGAGGCTGACAGGAAAGGGCTATCGCAGTGTGCTGGGAGCCGAGCACAGTCCTCCATGAGCCACGGTTCCAGCCCCAGGGTGGCCCAGACCAGCCAGAGCAGACTTCAGGAGAGTGAATCACCAGCAGCTGTGGCAGTTTCCAGACTTCTCAACACATAAATGCCAAAGACAAAGTAAAAGGTCAGTGAGGAACTCTGTTGGAAACAGGGGGACAGAAGAGCAAGGTCTGGCCCCTATCCCTGGGGCAAGAAATGGCAGAGGCATGGTGGCTGCAGCTGCTGCCTCACGGCTACTTCCAGAGCTCCTGGCCTGCACATCATAGGGGGACCAAGTAACCATTCAGAAGGTAGTTGCTCTTGCCTTAACCTGCTTGGATCTGGATCACAGTCTTGGGTGGTGGTCCTGGAGTGTGTGGCCAGTGGGCCAGAGCTTGTGGGGGCTGCAGAGAGGGCACCCAACTAATAGCTCTGGCAGCTACAAAACCCCCAGCAATTTGGGACAAAGCTCTCCTCTCCGGAAGCAGAGTTCTACTGTGGCAAAGAGTTCAAAAGTCAGGTAATTGGCTGGCAAGCAGAGGAAGCACAAACAGACCATAGATTCCTTTTTTTGGGGAGAAAAAGGATCAAAGCATGGAACTGGAGGAGGACAATGAAGTCAGAATGCCTGCATCAAAACCTTCCAAGAAAAATATGAACTGATGGTAGGTCATGGAGGAGCTCAGGAAGGATTTTGAAAAATCAAGTAAGAGGAATGGAGGAAAAACTGAGAAGAGAAATGAGAACAATACAAGAAAATCATGAAAAGTGAGTCAACAGCCTGCTAAAGAAGACCCAAAAAAATACTGAAGAAAATAACACCTTAAAAAATAGACTAACTCAAATGGCAAAAGAGGCCCAAAAAGCCAATGAGGAGAAGAATGCCTTAAAAAGTT
>CM053585.1:236529007-236553499 GCA_028646515.1 Pseudochirops corinnae | reverse complement strand
CAAAAAGCCAATGAGGAGAAGAATGCCTTAAAAAGTTGAATTGCCAGATGGAAAAGGAATTTCAAAAACTCACTGAAGAGAATAATCCTTCAAAATTAGATTGGAGCAATTGGAAGCTAATGACTTTATGAGAAATCAAGATACTATAAAACAGATCCAAACAAATGAAAAAATAGAAGGCAATGTAAAATATCTTGTTGGAAAAAAACACTGACCTGGAAAATAGATCCAGGAGAGATCATTTAAAAATTATTGGATTACCTGAAAGCTGTGATCCAAAAAAGAGCCTAGACAACATCTTTCAAGAAATTATCAAGCAAAATTGCCCTGATATTCTAGAACCAGAGGGCAAAATAGAGGTTGAAAAAATTCACCAATTGCCTCTTTAAAAAGGTCCCAAAAAGAAAACTCCTGGGAATATTATAGCCAAATTCCAGAGTTCCCTGATCAAAGAGAAAATACTGCAAGGAGTCAGGAAGAAACAATTTGAGTACTGTGGAAACAATAAAGATAACACAAGACCTAGCAGCTTCTACATTAAGAGATAGAAGGGCTTGGAATATGATATTCCAGAGGTCAAAGGAGCTAGGATTAAAACCAAGAATCACCTACCCAGCAAAACTGAGTATAATGCTTCAGGAGAAAATATGGTCATTCAATGAAATAGAGGATTTTCAAGCATTCTTAATGAAAAACTCAGAGCTGAACAGAAAATTTGACTTTCAAATACAAGAAGCAAAAGAAGCATGAGAAGGTAAACAAGAAAAAGAAATCATAAGGAACTTATTAAAGTTGAACTTTTTACATTCCTACATGGAAAAACAATCATTGTAACTCAAGATTTTTCTCAATATGAGGATTGTTGAAGGGAATATATATGTATACATACATATGTGTATGTATAGGAGGGTGTATGTGTATATAAATATATATGTGAAGGTGTCCATATGTATGTACATGTATACATAGAGGGTACAGGATGAGTTGAATATGAAGCGATGATATCTAAAAAATAAAAGGAAGAGGTGAGAGAGGAATATATTGGGAGAAGGAGAAAGGGAGAGAGAGAGATTAGAGTAAATTATCTTATATAAAAGAGGCAAGAGAAAACTGTTACATTGGAGGGGAAGAACAGGAAGGTGAAAGGGAATGGGTCAACCTTACTCTCATTGAATTTGGCTTAAGGAGGGAATAACATACACGTTCAGTTGGGCATCTTACCCTACAGGAAAGCAGGGGGGAAGAGGATAGGAGAGATGATGATAGAAGGGAGGGCAGATTGGGGGAGAGGGTAGTTAAAAGCAAACACTTTTGAAAAGGGACAGGGTCAAAGTAGAAAATAGAATAAGTAGGGGGCAGGATAGGATGGAGGGAAATATAGCTAGTCTTTCACAATATAACTACTATGGAAATGATTTGTGTAACTGCACATGTACAACCTATGTTGAATTGCTTGTCTTCCCAGTGGGGATGGGTGAGGAGAGAAGAAGGGAAAGACTCCGGAACTCAAAGTTTCAAAAACAAATGTTAAAAAGAAAAAAAATTCTGGGTTTTGAGAGTATATGTCAATCAAAGCCTTGACCCATTCCAGGTATCCAGGCCTGTTCTTGTGGCCATACTGTCTCAGAGTAGAGAGGTGTGGGGACTGCTCCCTTCCCATCACTAAGGGAACTTGGGATCAGAGAAGGAGAGAGGAGAGACAGAAGTGAGTGACCACAAATAATAGTGATCATCCTTCTCCTGTGCATGAAGCACTTTTATGTGATCTTACCTGAGAAAGAAGCAGATGAGAAAACTGAGACCAAAGGAAGGGCTGGGACTTGCCTAAGGTCACACAGTTAGGATATAATAGAATCAGAACTCAAACCCAGGTCCTCTTTCCTTTTTTAATCGCTAGCAAGAGCTATTAGGATAATCCTTCCTTCAAATCCTGCCAAGGTCCTCTTCTTAATGCATATTTTGCACCACCCCTCTGCTCCACCTTCACTAGCTCACTGGTGCTTACAACTGCTTATCCTGTCATTGAATGCTTTCCTCAGTCTGGCTTCATTCTGCTTAGCTTTCTTTCACACCATTACTGTCTTGTGTGTTCAGTTTTTCTGCCAAACTAGGTCATTCCCTATCCCTTGCTCTCAACCTTCCCACCCCTATGGCTAAAAAGGATGCCTTCCCCTCTGCCCCCCACATCTGCAATCATGAAAATCTTTGCCTTCTTTCCAGCAGTTTGGGCAGCACCTCTTCTTTGAAGCCTTTTCTACATTCTGAAATGAAAAGTGCTCTTTCCCTCCTTAAATCTCCCAAAGCACTTTCCCTGGATCTCTCCTTCACATCTATCTCATTTTCCTTTGTATCACTGTTGTCTGCACACTTTTCCTTTCCTTCATTATAAGATCGTTGATTTAAAATTGAAAGAAACCTTTAAGGTGATCAGGTCCAATCCCCCCATTTTATAAATGAGGAAACTAAAAACCAGAGAGGAAGTGACTTGCCCAAGGTTGAAAGTGTCAAGGGGCAGGATTCAAACCCGTGTTCTTTGATTTCAAAGCTAGTTCACTTTCCTCTGTTCCTCGTTGCCTCTTAAAATTGTAAAATCCTTGAGAGTTTACAGCTTATGCTGTCGTTATATGTGTTGTTGCTCATCCTTCAGTTCTCCAAGAGGACCCATGACCACATGAGGATAAGGTCTTGACTTGAGTGTGACTTGGATTTAAGTGAGGCAGAGCTGTGCAAAGCATATTCCAGAGCTGAACACAATGTACTAAACAGTGTATAAGCCATTAAGAGATGATGGTGGAATGAGTGAATTCAGTTTCTGCCACATTATGCCATTGCTGCCAAATGAACCAAGTCAGAAGAGGCATTGTCCAGTATCCCAGGACCCCATCATCCCCTGTTCCTACTGAGGAGAGGTGTTTTTCCTTTGACCAATATACCATAGTGCATGAAATAGATAATGCCTCAGCCCAGCAGCAACTGGCTTCCAGGACTGAAGGGTTCATTAACCAAGGGGGCTATGGGAAGCAGTCATCAGTACCCAGAAGGAGGTCTTCTTCAGCTTCTCCTCTGCCCAGAAGCAGCTCATCTGACTCTCCAGCTCTACTGCCTGTGGCTGGATCATGCCTGGTATTGTTGGGACTGAACAGGGGCTGAAAGCCTGGACTTCTGCTAAACCCCTAGAGAATGACTCAGCTCATCTAGGGAAGATTTCAGCTAGAGCAGAGTATTTTTTCCGCTAACCTCACAGCTTCCCACCCCCACTCTGTGAGTGGCTCTGGGCACAGAGAGGTGTTTCAGGAGTTTCAATTTTAATAGTTGCTGCAGCTTTTTAATCATTACTCTGAAAAGCCAGTGATGAGTTTCCCATCGGGTATCTGAGCCCTGGGCGGCAAAGACAGGTGTGTGTGGGGGTAGGGACTGGAGGCAACTGGAGGGAGATTTAATCTCAGGCACAGTATTTCACAGGAGGCACTGAGGCTGTGTCCACACAGGCAGGTCCCACAGACAGTGATTAACTGGATTCTTTAGTTGCCTTCCCTCACCTCCCCCAATGGATGGGTTGTATCTATCTGAACAGCCTGAAACTCAAATCCAAAACATTGACCTTGGTGATTCCCTAGGGCAGGGACAGATGTCCAACCCCATCCAGAACACAGATGTTTCCATGGAAACTGGACCATAGAACATCAGAGCTGGTACAAACCTCAGAGAATAGATGGCTAAGCTCCTCATTGTACAGATGGGGAAAGTGAGGGCCTGAATGGGGAAGGGATTTGCCAAAGGTGACACACAGTATTAATACCTGAGGCAGGACTAGAAACCAGAGCCATTGGTCAGATCCAGTATTCTTTCCACTACACGTAGGTATCCCCAGAGCCTGTCTGAACTCATGTATCTGACAGCAGAGGATTGTGTCAGGGTGGCCTGTGGCCTCATTGTGGGTAGATGAAACACTTCCTTATCCAACAGCTCTGGGAGCCACTGGGGTAATTCTGTGTCCATCAGCAACTCTAACCTGACTCTTCTACAGGCTCCATCTGTGGCTTGGAAGAGACCAACAACGTTGGGAGCTCTCAGGCAATCAGGGAGCCATTTTCCAAAGCTGGGTTCACTGGCTCAGGCCAAGGTGCTCTGATGTAGTTAATTGCCTAAAATGAATCAGACATTTCCAAAGAACCTCTGACCCAGGAAACCAGCTCACATCTACCCCTCAGGGAAAGGGTAGCCCGAGGCACATCCCCTGTCCTTAGGGTCCTGAGATAGCATGGTCAGAGAGAACATTGATTTGGGGGATTGGAAAACCTGATTGGAAAGCCCTAGCTCCCACACCCACCAACTATGCAACCTTGGGCAAATCACAACTGCTCTCAGTCTACAGATATTTTTCGTCTATAAAATGGGGTTTATGTTCACACTACCTACTTTACACGGCTGTTTTTGAGGAAAACAATTTGTCAGACAACTCAGGGAAGAAATGTGAGTTATGTGGAGGCTCCTTAACCATAAGACTCTGGTAACCCCACTCCAAACAGAAAGTAAAATTAATTTCAGCTATGGATAGAATGCAAGCTGAGACAGATGAAACACCAAACATTATTTGGGTCCCAAAAGTTGTTTTATCATACTTCTTCTCCAAGAGAACTCCTAGAAAAGGTGGGCTTTGAATGGGATCTCAAAGTTCCAGGTGACTGGGGAGTAGGAATCTCAGTCTCCTTTGGGGGGAGAGACAGGAGAGTCTGGTCCCAAGGTCTAAGATAAGAGGCCTGGGAAACAGATTCCCAAAGGCCAGCCCTTCCCTTGCAGTTCATTGTGGCCAGAACCTTACAGAACCTCAGTCTGCCTGTCTATAAAATGGGAATAAATATGATTGCCTCACCCACCTCTGAAGGGTTGTTGTAAGGATCAAGTAAATTAATTTGTGTAAGACAAATCTGAAAGCACTATATAAATGTGTTATTATTATTAATATCAATATTATCAATATTACCCGTAATTCTCTTGTAGAAAGATCCTATCAAACCACAGTCCTTTAAATGGAATCTGCTTTTTAAAGATCCTTATGAATAAACAAGTCCCTGTTGTAAGATGGAGAAGCCATAGACAAGAGCATGCAGCACTGTTGCAGTGTTTTTCAAAGCCCAGTCACAGCTTTCAAGTCCTTTGCCTTGTAAAGGAGGTAGAGCAGAGAGTGCCTTGTGATAGCCATTTTGCAGAGGGGGAAACAGGTGCAGAGAAGCAGAGACTTTCTCCATGTCAACAGGAAGTTAGTAGGGCAGCTAGGTGGCACAGTGGATAGAGCTCTGGTCCTAGAGTCTGGAGGACCTGAGTTCAATTTCAGCCTCAGACACTCACTACCTGTGTGACCCTAGAAAAATCACTTAATCCTGATTGCTTCAAAAAAAAAATTTAGAAAAAAAAGTTAGTGGCAGAGCTATGTCTAGGCTCTAAAAACCCAGGTTAGTCTTATTTTGATCCCCTGGGGCCGCCTCTAGGGCAGGTGGTCAGTCCATCAAGCAAGGTCATTAAACATGGGAAAAGCTCTGTTTGGAAAGTCAGAAGAACGTCGTTCAAGTCCCAGCTCAGCCCTGTGTGTGACCATAGACAATTCACTTGACTGCTCTTTTCCTCAGTTTTCTTATTTTTAAAATGAAAAGCCTGGACTAGATGGCCTCTAAAGGTCCCTTCTGGCCCCAGATCTGTGAAATACTACTAATCTTCCCCATCTTCTGTTTTACTCACAACAGTTGAGCCTTTCAGTTTTCATGCCTCAACAGGGGTCCTTAGCTAGGAAATTTTGATGAGTTCTGTGGAGAGATGACATATGGGAAGATCCCTGAAGGCCAGGGAGGAAGGCTCAGGCAGCCTCAAGGTCAGAGGCCAGCTGTGGAGTTGAGCTACACCTCCCCCCCCCTTCCCACATGCTGGAGTCTCGTGGAGTATCAGGCGCCCCACCACAGCCTACCCCAAAGGAGAAGAGGTGCCTCTGAGGGGGAAGTAAGAGACAGATCTGGGGCTGGGCACTCTTCCAGCCAACTCCCAGGAAGCTAATGGCTCTGGGCTGGGGCCCACCAGGGCCAAGATCAGTTTAGGATCTGTAGGGTTGAGCCTCCAAAGCCCTAGAGCTCAGATAAAACTTTCCCATCTAGCACAATTGCATTGGGGATGAAGGTGCTATGCTCTATAATCTGGGTTTGGCATAGAGTACAGTATCAAAGTCTGCTGCTAAAGGCCCAGAGAAAATGGTAATCCCTTCATTCATTCATTCACCTTTCCCAAAGCCTTTTGTTCTACCCTTTTATCAACTCTGTGAGATGGGGTCAGAGAGTTATTACCCAAATTTGAGATCTTGGAAAATGGTGGCCCAATGGAAGTGACTTGGCCAAGGTCATGTAGCTAGTTAGTGGATCCCTCCATTAGATCACCCCAATACTCCTCTCATAAGGAAGAGGGAGCATGATATAGTGGATGGGGTCCTAGACTTGGAATCAGGAAGACCTGCATTCAAATCCTGATGCAGACACTTACTAGCTATGTGAACGTGGGCAAATCATTTCATTTTCCTCAACTATAACATGAGGGGCTGACTCCTAAGATCCTTGCCAGCTCTAAGTCTGTAAGACATGACCAGGAGGGTCCAGGTCAGAAATGTAACTAGAAAGTCTTGCACTTAGGACAAAGTCGTTGAGAGTGAGGGTGAGGAGGTCCATCGAGAACTATCCAAAGGACAGTTGCAGCCACTCCAGCATAGAGGGCTGCCCACCCCCTAAAGAATCCAGCCTTTAAAGGGGGAGGACAATCAGAGGGGATGGAGGGAGGCCCTGGGAGGTGAATATCATGCTATCGGGACCTTGGCAGGGTGGCAGACAGACAGGAAGGCTTTAATCGGAGTGGTTGTACCTTGCAGCAGTGCAGATCAGTAGAGGATACGGACATGAGTTGTGGGCACTACGGCCCCTGCAAAGGAGAAATATGCCTCTTGCTAAATGTTGGACCCCTGAGGCAAAGGGTCACTTTCCCTGTGTTAGTTATAGCTCTGGCCTAAGTCACTCAGGATGAGCAGAGAGAGACAGCTTTAGCTTCTTCTATATGAAACAAATATAGAGGCCAGAGGGGCTCAGGCTGATGAAGAAGGCAGGTTCCTCTGACCTGAAGGGTCCAGGGCAGGAGCAGACAGCTTGATAGTTTCCTCCACTCTAAATTCAGGGAGAGAACTGGGGCTACTGGGACCCTACCACCCTTGTGCCCAAGGAGGAAGAGCAAGGGTCTGGACAAGGGACAGAGTAGACCGATCTGACATCCTATTTGTGTGTGCCACCATGGCCATGTTTGTGTTTATGAGTATATGGTTGTGTCTGTGTTGATGTGTGTGTGTGTGTGTACACATGTGCGTGCATGCATGCATGTGTGTGTGTTTGCGTGCTATGTTCCCTAAGGAACAGCCTTCTCTGCTCACCCCATCAGGAAGAGAGGGGTGGGGGCCGGGGAGAGAAGATGAGTCTGCAGAAAGTGCCCCTGGGAGCCCTGCCCAGGAGGAGGTGCTTTACAGGGCCTGCTGAAGCCAAAGCAAAGACATGTGGCCACTTCTGTCCCAGGGAGCAGGGACCCAGGGCAGGGGCATGATGCCTGAAATAGGAACCAAGAGAAGAGATGCCCAAAGGCCATCTTGACATTGGCTTCAACATGGAGCTGTCCATAGGGTCAATCCTCCACCTTCTCCCGCCTGCCAGAGAGGGAGTGGCATGTGTATGCATGCGTACATGTATGTGAGTGTGAGCACAGGGTACAGGGGTATGTGTGTGTATGCCTATGTTCTCTCAATATTCATTTCCTGGTACTTTCCTCAGAGCAGGATGGCACCTCCAAGATCCACTTTTAAAAACCTTTTAGCCAAGGGTCAAAGGCCAAGGGGCACAGAAAAAGACTAGAGGGATAGGGATGGAGAAAGAAAAAAGGACAGTGTTGGAGATGCTCTGCTGAAGGAGCCAAGAATCCTGGAAAAAAAAAAAGACATGAGACAGGAAGAAAGGCAAGAACCGGGCAGGGCTGACCGAGGAACAGCTCTCCTGACTGGCCCAAAGGTCCTAGTTCGGGAGGGAGGTGAGAAAGACCTCAATGGATGGAGCCTTTGCTGAGTCAGCCACTCTGGAAAGCCTGGCTCCCCCAGGGTGCTGGGCAAACAGATATGGGACAAGCAGCCAAGCCCAAACTAGCAAGGCACAGAGGGGAGGAGATAGGAGGCTTCCCTGGAACCTCCTCCAGCATGGCCCCCTCCTCCAAATGTGGGGCACTTGAGGTCATTGTGACCACATGGGGCCAGAGACAGGGGCCAGATTAGCTGGCATGTCTCTGTGTAAGAGAAAGTATTTGTGTGAAAGTGTATATCAGAGTCTCTGGATGTATCCCTGTATGGGACAGTGTGTGAGAGACAGAGAAAGGGAAGTTAAGTCTTTGTATACTACTGTGTGTGTGTGTGTGTGTGTGTATGAGAGAGAGAGAGAGAGAGAGAGAGAGAGAGAGAGAGAGAGAGAGAGAAATTGTGTTTTGTGTATTAGCATGTGAATGGGAAGGAGGGAGGATCTCTGTCTTTGTGTGAGAGTGTGCTGTCTTTATCTGTGAATAAAAGTGTATATTTGTATGTGAGAGGGAGTTTGTATGTTTGTGTATGTACTTGTGTGTGCAAACATGTTTGTGATCAACTTGTTTTCAGACTTCTTTGAATCTGTACATATGAGACAGTGGATGAGCCTGCCTGGGGGACAGGGCTAAGATCTGTCTCTTCAATTCTAACTGTGACAGAGCTGACCCACAGGCTTGAAGCTGTGACCCTCAACTACCCTTAATCCATTTCTGTCTCAAATAGCCAGGGAACTGAGGCCTTGGATGTTTTAGGGTTCATGAGATCTGAGGCTGGAACACTCTGCTTGGCTGACCTTGGGGTAGGTAGATAGGGAGCAAGACAGACTCCTGTGGCTTGGTGAGTGAAGACACCTTCCATGAACCCCACTGTGGTCAGAGGCCAGGGAGCAGCCAGAGGATGTTTTCAGTTTCACTCTGAGAAGTTAGGGCTAAGAAGCCCTGATTCACTGTATCTGAGGCTTCCGTGTAGGGATGAGCATCATCCTGGCCTTCATCTCCCTCTGAAAATGAACTGGTATCTGCATCTAAGGGGCAGGGGCACACTCAGGGGCACTGCATCCCTAGCAGAGACACTCACTCTTCCCATTCAAGCCCTCCTATGAGGCAGACGCCAACTGCACAGGGCTACAGAGCCACCTCCCTCTCTGGGCCCCGGGTGATTTGGAGGAGAGCCGGGAGACTAAGTGGATGCTCCAGGGTCCTCCAAGCCATAGCAGAGTATTGGGGCAATAGGGATGGAAAAAAAGGGAACGAAGAAATAGATCTCTGATCAAAAGCAGACAGTGTAGATCCATGATCTTCAAGGTATTTTCTCCAACAGAAAACCAGCACCATTCTTAGCTCACAGTAGGTACTTAAATGCTTGCCGAATGATTCATTGATCTCCACATCCAGCCTTAGTCTCTCTCCAGAGCTCCAGTTCCAAATCACTGACTACTTAATGGAAATTTTGAACTGGAGGTTCTATAGGCAGTTCAAACTCAAAAGAAATACTTTGTATTTTCCCTGAAAATACCCTTCTTCCTAACTTGCCTACTTTTGTTCAGAGTACCCCCACTCTGCCAGTCACCCAGATTTACAAACTGGAGTCATCCTCACTCTCCTAGCAGATCTCTTTACTTCTCTGGACCCTGGTTCAACATCTGTAACATGAAGGGTGACTTCTGTAGACCCTTCCAGTCATGAATCTATGACTCTATGATCCCTCACCCCAACCTTTCCTCTCTCACATACCCAATCTACTGCCAATTCTTGCTATTCCACACTTCTCATGTCCATTGCCTTCTGTTGTGCGTGTTACCTCCCTGGGTCACGCCCTCATCACCTCTTCCCTGGATTACTGCACCAATCTCCTAATTAGTTTTCCTACCCCAGTGGAATAGACATCTAATTGGTCTCCATTCCAACCCATCCTCCATTCAACAACGGCCGAAGGGATCTTCTCCCCTGCTTAAAAAGCTCCATTGGCAAATTACAGAGTCTGAATGCAGATTGAAGCAAACTACTTGCTCTCTTTTTCATTTTGTTTTGTTTCTTCTTTCTCATTGTTCATGCCATTGGTTATAATTCTTCTTTAAAACTTGACTAATTTTTTTTTGTTTTGTTTTTTTGGAGGGGGGAAGGCAGGGCAATTTGGGTTAAGGTCACACAGCTAGTAAGTGTGTCAAGGATCTGAGGCTAGATTTGAACTCAGGTCCTCCTGACTCCAGGGCTGGTGCTCTATTCGCTTCACCACCTAGCTGCCCCAGTTGACTAATGTTTAATGTGAAGGCATATGTAGAACCTGTATCAGATTACATGTTGCCATGAGGGGGTGGGAGGAGAGCAAGGGGGAGAAAATTTGGTACTCAAAAACTTGTGGAACTAAATGTTGTAAACTAAAAGTAAATATGTTTTTAAAAAAAATTTTAAAAAGCTCCATTGTCTCCCTGGTGCCCTTAGTATAAAAATTAAAATTCCTTTGTCTGGCCTGTAAAGGCCTTTATAACCTGGCTCAAACCTACCTTTTCAAATTTAAGTCTGTATTACTCCCTTTCACATATTCTACGATATAACCAAATTGACTTTTATCTGTTCCTCACACAAGGATCTATCTCCCATCTCCATTCCTTTGTACTATTTGTCCCCCTGGAATGAACACCATCCTTAACTTCCCTTCTTAAGAATCCCAAGCATATGTGCTATGAGACCTTGGGGCCAAGTTGGACAGAGGAGCCTTGAATGTGGAGGAATCAGTCAGCAAGCATTTATTAGGGGCCTATAATGTAAGAGGCCCTTGGCTGGCACTGGGCATAGAGATACCCCAAAATGAAACACTCTTCCCTCTCAAGGAAATGGGGAGTTTTCTGGAAGAAGCTTGTGGAAGGTAGCTCTGAACATCAATCACCCCAGGCCTTCCATTCTGGGACAACCCCAAGAGAATGAGCAGGAATTTGGCTGAATTGTGTTGAAATGCCTTCGATTCCAAAAGCCTGCCCGACTCCAGGGCTGCGGTTGCCCTAGGGGCATAGCCACCAGTGGTCAGAGAAGAGGCAGATGAGGCAGAGGGGATAGCTTGTGCAGGGAGGGAAAGCAATGGTAGATCTTCTAGAGATCCCTCAGACCTAGGGCCTCAGTCTTTCAGACAGTCTACTCTGCTCCCCTGAGGGAACTTCTGACCAAATGAACTTCAGAGTAGCCCCACTTCAGCCAGTAGACAAACATTTCCTGGGTCCCTAGTGCCTAAGCTTATGCTCAGGAGGCCTAAAGAAATAGCCCCACTTGAAGAGATTCCAAGCATACTGCCTTGGGGAGGCCTGATGGGGGGTGTGCCCTGGGCTAAACTGGGGGCCACAGAGGGCTGGGCTGGAGGCTGCTAGAGGTCAGTCTGGAGGCCTGGAAGCTAGGCTGAGCTGAAGGTTAGACGGGTTGGAGGATTGCAGGACCTAGGCTGAGGTGGGCTAGGCTGGGTCAGGGATTGCAGGGCCTAGGAGCTGCCGGTACTAGGCTGGAAGCTGTGGGTTGAGGACTGGAGGGGCTCAGCTAGGGGCATCAGGGGTTGGGCTGGGCTGGGAACAGCAAGGGTTAGAAGAGCCTGAGGGGAAAGTGCCCTGAATTCTCTGGTAGCTGGCAAGGAGAAAAGAGCAGAAGCCCCTGCCCCGTTAGCTTCAGTCTATTGACAAATGCCGGGAAAGTCTATTGACTCAAGTGTAGAGAAAGGTCAAGGTAGGGGCCAGGGTTAATCATTAATGAGTCTTCAGTTTGACTGTAATAAAACAAACCAGTCTAGCCTCCTCCCCCAGCCCCAGGCCTGCCTACCTTCCTCCCTGGCAGCCCTAGCGAGTTCATTTGCAAGGCTTGTGGGAGGGAAAAAAGAAAACCCAAGGGTGAGGTTCACTGTCCAGAGAGAAGAAGGGGGCACAAGTGGGGGCAGAACCTTCCTCACCCCCACCCAGGCATGGGGCCTATACCAGCCCCAGGGGCAATCTGCACCCTCCTAAATAACTGGCCCTTGGGTCACTGTGGAAAGCCGCCCATCCTACCAGTCCCTGAGGGCTCACCTGGGGTGAGAGTGCAAGTGAAGAGGGAGGATTGTAAAGGGGTTGGTGGGCACAGTGAGAGGAGGCCTGTGTTGCATCATGCTCCCTGGAGGACCAGGCTGAGGCCTAGGAGCATCCCAGGACGAACCCAAGCTCATCCAGCCAGTAGAGAGGGTTCCCCCCTTAATATGTTCCCCCCTATCTATCTGGGACCACTTCCTCCTTCCTGGAAAGGCAGGGCTTCCAGAACAGAAGGGCTACTGTCAGAGAATAGTCTCCTGAGTCCTAACTAGGAAAGGATGGTCCAACTTGGGGTGAGGGGAGGATGAGGAGAGTGTGAAGGAAGGGCAGTCACCAGGCCATCAGGGGCTGCCCTGAACAGATATAGCTACCTCAGTTTGCCTTCTCCTGACAACCAGATAAGACCCACTGACCAAGGCAGACCATTAAGAGAGGTCTATAGTCTATAGAATTGGCTACCTGAGCCCGCCTTGATTTGAGGCAGTCATCCTCAGCAGGGTAGGGGAAGGCAAAGAAAAGAAGGGTCTTCCTGAGGGGCCAAGTTAAAGGTTTTTATTCAGTTCAGACCTCTGCTCCTGTTTTGTCAACATCTCTTTGAGGTTTTTCTCCTCATCTGTCAAATGAGGATGTATACTTGCCCCTAGTATATATAAGGATACAGGGATCCTTATTACCAGGGAGTGGTAGTAGTAATGATAGTGGTAGAAGTAGAAGTAGAAGTAGTGGCAATCCAGACAGGAAGCAGAGAATGGTATAGTGGGAGGGCAATAGACTTGTGGTCATGAACCCTTGGGTTCCTACCTTCATTCAGCCACTTACCAGATAGGCAACTCAAAGCAAGTCTCAGTCTTCTCATCTATAAAATGAAGGGGTTTGTCTCTGTGTCCTCCAAGGTTTCTTCATTCTCTGAATCTGTGATGCTAGAATCCTAAGACACATGAAGAGGAGAGAAGCCCATCAGGGTTGTACTATTTGCTTTGGTGCAAGGCCAACGTAGGATTCTATACCAGCAGCCACGGGAGATTTAGGCCAAAATCCCACCCCTAGATCTTGGGACTCCATCATTAGGCCCTTGGTCCCTAGTCCCAACTCAGTCAACCATTTTGCACATGCTTCCTCCCCGCCCCTGTACATATGTGTATAATATCTGTTTCACGTCAAAGTGGGGCTCTGTGAGAAGGGAATGCCTCTGCCCTCAGATCAGAGGGTCATGATGCCTCAGCAAACTTGTATCCACAGTATATGTGTGTTTGCGACTATGCTTGTGTGTGTGTGTGTGTGTGTGTGTGTGTTTGTGTGTGTGTGTGCACGTAAGAGAGACAGACACACAGAGACAGAGAGAAAGAGGGAGGGAGAAAGAGAGAGTTCTCAGGAGGGATGGGACAGTGCTAACAGGCAACAGCAGGAAGGTACAACTACTCATTTCTTGATTTGCTTCTCTCTCTCTCTGCCAAAGAGAATGATCTTTGGGCTAAGAAGGAAAGAATTTATTGATTAACCAGGAGCTGAAACCCAAGATAAGTAAGATGCTAAGAATGAATTTAGCTGTCATTAATGAATTTGTCAACCAGTCCCAGGTGAGCTATACACCTTAGCAGGGAGAGTATTAGTGACTACTATACTGATCTAAGAAATATTTGAAAAAGCATGGAGAACAAGGGAATCACTGTTGGACCTGAGATGGGAAAATACCCTAATTTTTAAAAAATGAAAAAAGAAGGGAGGAAGAAAATAAATCTGTCACCTGTAAGTCAGTAAGGCTGGCTTCAATTCCTGGCTAAATCATAGAATGTATGCGGGGAGGGGTAAGGGGGGTTGTTTTTAGGCAATCAGGGTTAAGTGCCCAGGGTCACATAGCTGGTAAGTGTCTGATGCTGGATTTGAATTCAGGTCCTCTTAACTCCAGGGCCAGGGCTCTATACACTGTACCACGTAGCTGTTTCTAGACTATATTATTAAAGGATCATACATCTAGAGCTGGAGAGGCCCTCAGAGGCCATTTGGTCCAATCTATTCATTTTACAGATGAGTAAACTGAGGCCAGTTGAAGTGAAATGATTTACCCAAGGTCACACAGGTAGTGCCAGAGGTAGGATTTAAACCTATGGTTTTCTGGCTCTAGAACTACTACTCTTCCCTGAAACACAGGTGAGGGAGAAATGATACAAAGAGGTCACAGTCACTCTGACCTCACAGCATGGGTTGATCAAAACCAGGTCATATCAGGCTAACTTCATTTTCTTTTTTCACAGGTAGATCTGGCCTATGCTGTAAACATAATTTGCCTAGATTTCAGGGAAGTATTTCACAAGATCTCTCATGACATCTTGGTGAACAACATGGTGCTATTACAAGAGCTGGGTAATAGTGTGGTCAGTTGGATATGGAGCTCATTGAATGCCTGGGCTCAAAGTGTAGTGATTAATGGGTCCATTTCACCTTGGAAGGAGGTCCTTCGTGGAGGGCCCATGATTGGGTCTATACTGCTCAACATTTTACAGAAATGACTTGGATAAAGGCATATATGGTAAATATTCCTGGGAGGGAGACGTAGATGACAAAGTTGGGCTCTAAAAAAGATCAGAGTAATAACAGTATTTATGTAGCACTTAAAGGTTTGCAAAGCACTTTATAAACATTATCCCCTTTTATCCTCACAATAGTCCTGGGAGGTAGGTTTTATTATAATCCCTATTATACAGGTGAGTAAACCAAGGCAGATAGAGGTAGAGTGACTTGCTCAGGGTCATACAACTCAAGTGCCTGAGCTCAGATTTGAACTCAGGTGTTTCTAACTCCAGATTCAACTCTTTAGTCACTGTGCCACCAAAATGCCTCATAACGGCACAGGACAATGAATTGAACCTAATAGGATACAATTAAATAGCAATTGATATAAAGCCCTATCCTTGAATTTGAAATTATCAACTGCACAAGTGCAGGGTGACGCAAACAACAGTTCACATGAAAAAGATCTAGGTGTTCAAGTGGACCAAAAGCTTAACATGAGTCGAGTATGACTTTGCTGCCCCTCAAAAAAAAGTTAATTCAATCTTGAACTTAATTGAAAGAGGTATAGTGCCTAACTCCTATCCAGAACCTCCTTGTAGCATGAGGGTGACCCTGAATTCTTAAAAGCTATTCCAGAAAAGGACAAGCCCTGCCAGGAAAAGGCTTCCAGCATAGATCCCATGATGGAATGTCTATCTGTCATCTGGGACTAGCCTATCTAAGCCAATGAAGCTCATCGCAATATTAAAAATGGAATGATGAATATTTCAGTGGGAGCAGTTACAGAATCTCAGATTTGGAAGAGACCTCAGTGATCATCAAGTCCAACCTATACGTAGAAAAAAATGTCCTCTATAACGATCTTAACTCATGTTATCTAGCCTCTGCTTAAAGACTCCATTGAGGGGGAACCCACTCTTTTCTAAAGCAACCCATTCTACTTTGGGAAAGCTCTAATTTTTAAAAATAATATTTCACCCCAATTACACGTAAAGACAATTTTAACATTCATCTTTTAAAATTTGAGTTCCAAATATTCCAAAGTGAAAAAATATATATATATATTTTGATTTGCATTTGGACTCCATCAGTTCTTTCTCTGGATATGGATGGCATTTTTTTTATCATGAGTCCTCTGCAATTGTCTTGGATCATTGTATTGCTGAGAAGAGCTAAGTTATTCATAGTTGATCATCAAACAATGTTGCTATTACTGTGTACAATGTTTTCCTGCTTCTGCTCACTTCACTTTGTATCAGTTCATGTAAGTCTTTCCACGTTTTTCTGAGAACACACTGCTCATTGTTTCTTATAGCACAATAGAATTACATCACAATTATATACCACAACTTTTTTAGCCATTCACCAAATGATGGGATCCCCTCAATTTCCAATTCTTTGCCACCACAGAGAAGCTGTAATTATTGAGACATTTTTTCTTCAAATCTAAACATTACTTCTTTGAAATTTCTACTGATTATTCATAGTTCTCCCCTGTGGGACCAAACAGAACATCCCCACCTATGTTCCACAAATTAGCTCCTGAAATACTTGCAGATAACTACTGTTTTCCCCCAACCCTGCCCTCAAATCTTCTCTTCTCTTGGCTAAACATCTTCCTACAGCTTTCAACTATATTCATATAGCCAGTAGTTGAGTCTTTTACCATTTTTATTGTTCCTCATTGAAAACTCTCAAGCTTGTAAGTGCCTCCCTAAAATATAGTACCCAGAATTCGACCCACTATTCCAAATGTGAACTGACCAGAGCAGACTACATACAGATGGCCCATCACCTCCTAATTGCTATATCTTTATGCTTCTCTTTGTGCAACCCAAGATCACAGTCACTCTCTTGGTTGCCATTATCACGTAGACTGTTAACTCACATTGCATTTGTGGTCTAATGCATTAAACTCCCAGATCTTTTCCAGACAAACTGCTATCTAACCATGATATACCACTCTTATCCTTGTGAAACTGATTTTTTTAACCCAAGTATAAGAGTTTACATTTACTCTCTAATTAAATCTGATCTTATTAGGTTCATCCTAATTAACTAGCCTGTCAAGAACTTTTTAGAGACTGTCTCAGGCAGCTAAATGATATAGTGGATACAGCACTGGAGCCTAGAGCCAAGAAAACCCAAGTTCAAATCCTTCCTCAGATGCTTTCTAGCTATGTGACTTTGAGCAAGTCACTTAATGTTTGCCTCAATTTCCTCATCTGTAAAGTGGGGACAATAATAGTACCTTGTTCCCAAGGTTGTTATGAGGATAAAATGAAATAAAAATTGTAGAAAGCACTTAGCCAAGGACCTGGCACATAGTAGGTGCTATGGAATTGCTAGCTATTATCATTAACCAATCTTACAACGTGTTAGCTAGCTCTCAAAACTTTGTGTCATCTGCTAACTTGACAAGCATGCCATGTATACTTTTACTTAAGTCATTGATAAACAGTGTCACAACAGCACAGATCTGTGACAGACTCCACGGGAGATCTTTCCTTCTGATCCCTAAACCATTAAGGACTGCTGTTTGAGAACAACCATTCAAGCAACCAGAGGCAGATTGTGACTGGGTACGTGGAGGGAGTACCCATACCCAAGAAATCACATATCTCTGAATCGCTGATATGTAGTGTCCAGAAAGAGAGAAGTGAAAGCTTTTTCATATTGTGCCCTTGTTTGAACACACCTGGGGCGTTGTGTTCACTTCTGGGTGCGACACTGATAAACTGGAGCCCATTCAGGGGATGGTAACTAGGAGAGTGAGGAAACATGAGTTTCTTCTACACGAGAATTTGCTAAAGGAACTGCTGATGTTTGGCTTTGAAGAGAAGAAGTAGGAGGGATATGATAGCTCTCTTCAAGTATTTGAGGGGCTGTGATGTAAAAGGGGGAGCAGTACTTTTTCTAATTCACCCCAGAGGCAGAACTAGCAAAGGGTGGAGGCTTCAAAGAGATAAATTTAGATAGCGTCCAGACTTTAGACCCCATTAAGCGCATGGTGGGAGGAAAGGGAGAGGAAAAAGGAGAGAGAGAGAGGGAGAGGGAGAGGGAAAGACAGAAACAGAGATAGACAGAGAGAGAGAGCGAGAGAGAGAGAGAGAGAGAGAGAGAGAGAGAGAGAGAGAGAGAGAGAGAGAGAGAGAGAAGGGGGGGGAGGTCGGAACTATGGGCATGGCATCTTTTTTTTTTCTTTTTAAAAATGTTTAATAAATTTAAGAAGGCCTTTCCCTTCCCCCTCCCCCCCAGCCACTAAAACTGACTAAATGAGGGTGGAGGGTGGGAGGAGGAGGTGGGGAGGGTCGGGGGAGGGCCTATGAGTCATAATCTTCCTCTTCAACAGCTGTAGGGCCGGGGGCAGTGTATCCATAAGCACACATGGACACAATTACATGCCCATACACACACACAGAAGCTTAGGAAAGTTAGGAAAGGAAACTTCCTAACAATTACTACTGTCCAAAAGAGAAATGGGCTGCCTCAAAAAGTTCTCACCCTGGGAGAGTCAGATGACTGCTTCTTGGGAATGATGTAGAGGTGATTCCTGTCACCTGGGGTTGAACTAGTTGCCTTCTGGAGTGTCTTTGTACTCGGAGTATGTATGATTTCATGCCTGTGATTGTGAGTGTAAATTCATAAGTCTGGGACATGGGAGGAGGGAAGGAATAAAAGTCAGCCTTCAAGGCGTTCACAGGTAGATGAGGAGACAAAGCTCATCTACAATATGATTAATTAATATCAGATTGGGGGACTATAGGCTGAGCAAACACCCACCCCCAGAATAAGGAGCAGACCCCTCTGCCCTCTTGCCAAAAGCTGTACCCCTCCCACCTCCACAAGGCCCCTAGGCCTAGGCACATGGGCCTGTCTGGTTCTAGAATGCAGCCTTAGCTCCCTTGGGCTCCAATCAGGACTGCCCTTGCTATTGAGGCTAACTATTGGGCCCCACAGACTTTCCTCAAATTGGTCCAGCTGAATACAGTAACCTCTCCTGGATCTGACTAACCCGGCACTTGCTTGCTCTATCTAAAGCAAATACTCTGGAGAAAGGAAGGAGGCAAAATCCAAAATTTTTTGAGTTTCAGCCTTGGACCTTGTGCCTTGTACCCCTCCACTGTCAAATGGGTGTGATCAAACCTGCCCTGCCTGCCTCCTAGTGGTATACATGGAATGAAATATGTCCAGAGATTTGGACACAGGTACAGACATCAAGGATGCAAAACAAGTGATGGGGACTGTCAGGGTTGGACTTTCAGGACCTCTGGGAGGGGAATGATGCCCTGGCAGAGTCCATTCCCTGGAACGTGATGTGTTGCTGGTGGGGTTGGAGCAGGGAGGCAGGAGGTACCTGTTTGTACCAGCATATGTGTATTTGTGCGTGTGACTGCAAATATCTGGGTATCTATGTTCTAGGTGTGACTGTTATAGGATTTAGTTTAGAAGAACCTTAAAAATTAACTTACAGAGGAAGAAGCTGAAAGACAAGGAGGAGGCATGACTTTCCCAAGGTCATGCAAGTAGTAAGTTATATAATAAGAATTTGAAAACAGGCTTATGACTCCAAATCCAGAGACTTCAACCACTATTCCACAATGATTTTGTGTTTGTGTGTAACCATGAGTCTGCATTTGTGACTGCTTTTAAGTCTTCATGTCCACAGCCCTGACACTACTGCTAACACACACAGACTCTCACACACACATACATATACATGTATATGCATGCGATGGCTAGCCAGGGGGTCCCTGATAGGGAGAACTTGAATCTGGGCTCTGGTTCCAGTTTTAGGTACTGTTAAGTTCATAGAGCTAGAATGAGCACTGACATGTCTATCCATCCGCTTTGGGTGAGTCATGTCTTCCCAGCCCTATGGTGAGCTCCCTAAGGATTAATTGCTGTCCCCACCTTCATGGGCCCCCTATAGCATAACCAGACAAAAAGTGAACCTCAGCAAACCAACCCATAGAATTAATTGACTGAAGACTGGAAAAATCAAACCTCTGTTTTTTAAAATGAGATTTTTTTTATGCCAACCTGATGGGTTTTCATGAGCACTTTGAAATTTGGTCAGGAGGATACTAGGATCACTTAGATAAAAGATTCATTTTCATCCTAGGTGAGGTGGACAAGGATGGAAAGTTTTGTTACTGGGAGGTTCAAGATATAAGTCTTAACAGGTGATCTGCCTGCCTCAGGCTAATATGGTTTGGGTGTGAGACACCAGATGCTAACTTGCTACAAATCCCAATCAGCTCTGAAGCCATTTAAAAATCTGGAAGAAGAATCAAGGAGGAAAGAAGAGGTTTGTGAGTCTGACCCTAGGAAGAACTCCCAGAGCTGAAATTTGTTTAGTCTGGTTAGTTTTTCCTTAGTTACATGGTGCAGCTGATTTTGCAGAG
Organism: Pseudochirops corinnae; assembly: GCA_028646515.1. NCBI lineage: Eukaryota > Metazoa > Chordata > Mammalia > Diprotodontia > Pseudocheiridae > Pseudochirops > Pseudochirops corinnae. The sequence continues at coordinate 236,533,407 of CM053585.1, read as the reverse complement.
CACATACTTAAATTCAGAAAGAAATATGTTCTCTGTTCCTGGAGGTAAGATCTGATTCTGGATGGGAGGAAGGTTTGCATCTAGGTTCTAGTAAGAGAATGAGGTTGTCCATGGTCCCTGACCAAGTCTGCCCTAGACCTGGTCCTATTCTCAAGGAGGGGTAAGGATGGAGAAGCAGAGGGAGGGACGCAGGCAGACCTGTGAGTGGAGGGTCACAAAGCCTCCACAGATCAGCAAGGTTGGGAGGGTTGGGGCTCCTTGCAGGGACAGAACTGTGAGGAAAGCCATCCCTCCTCAACTTCCCGGGCTTCATCCCGGCCTTATTTGGACTGTGTGCAAACACAGAGGAATTTTTTTAAGTGATTTATTTTTTATCATGAACCTGGCAAACCAACAAATAAACATTTCCAAATACCAAGAAGAAAAAATAAAAAGGAAGATTGAATATAAAGCTGCAAATCTATTATATACAGTTTGGTTTTGAAGTATATAACAAATTCAACACACTTGAGTCCCTGAGCTATTCTCCTGCCTGAGTCTCTCTCTGAACTTTCCTCTGTTCTCACAAAAGAGGCTTTTAAACCCTCTCCTGTTATCTGAATTTGTAAAAGAACATTACACCTGCCTCTGTTTGGCTTTCAGGGAGCATGTGAAATAACAGCAGGGGGTATATGGGAGAAGCATGTGTATCTCTGTGTCTGTGTGTGAATGTGTCTGTACGAATGATTATTTTCTGTATGTGTGTGCATGTGAGTGAGTATTGTCTACATACGTGCCTGTGTCCACGTATGGATGAATACTATCTGTAAGTATGTGCATAAACATATGTGTTCACATGTGTGCAGGCTGTGGACATAGATCCAAGCAGAGGAGTGCCCTGGGCACCCTCTGCATCAATCAACTCGCCAGGAGATCCTCTGAAGTTGCTGCACAGCTCACCCGACTCCTTTTGCTGCCAATATTTCCAACAGGGAGTGGGGTGTGCCTTGTGCCCTGCCTCCTAAGGCGGATGGGGTGGGATCCCGGCTCAGCCCCTCCAGCTGTTGTTGGTGACACATCAGGGCTGCTGTGTTGTGAGGTTGAGAAGCTTGGTTCGGGCACACCTGAAAGGACGCTCACAGGTAAAATGTGACCTGCCTTTCCCGCAGGCACAGGGGATGCCTGGTCACTTACCTGACAGTCTGAGGGAGGCAAGGAGCGCTCCTCCCCTAGGGAAAGGTTCCTGCAAAAGGCTCTAGCAGGGTTCCCTCACGGACCATCAAGTCCCAGAATAATCTTGCCTACCCCCTCAGAGTTCTATGCTCAATTTGTTCTGAATGAGGACCACAGACCTTTGTGCTCCCTCTCAAAGGTACCACACACAACTATACTAGGAATTTATTCACCTGGTACAAAAACAGTTGAGTTGGGGGTCAGGTAGCAATGCAGAGAAGAGTCCAACTGTTGGTGCAGTTGTGTTGAGCAAGAAGTTAGTCTAGCCTTTGCCTGCAAGATGTTCTGGGAGAAAGGCTGGCCTTGGTGTAGGCTGGCAGAGGACCATAGGGCAAAGCATCAAGGCAATGGTCACCTTGAGAAGGCAACTTTGTCTCCTGGATATCGGTGCCCCATCTTCCTTGGAGAAGTTCTGGTACCTGACAGTTCTGGTACCAAATTATGTAGGTGAATTTAGGGTACCTTAGTAACTGGGGAGGGGTTAAAGGCAACACAGAGGGGAGTAGAGGGTTGTTTTTTTTTTTTTTGCTGAGATCTTCTATCTTCACTTCCCTATTCTAAACTCTACCCATGCTTTAAGGCCCAATTCAAGCCCCCTACTTTCCCTGAGCGTGGCAGCCCACAGTAACTTCTTCTACCTCTAAATATTACAGTCCTTCAATCTAATAATTTGCTTCTGAATCACCCACTGTCCTATAACTATATCGTTCTGGTTAATTTGGTCTCCCAGTCAGACTATGAGCTACCTAAAGCCTACCTTTTCCTTCTCTGTCACCCTTGCTGGGTAGCAGAACTCTTCACTTAGGATCCAAGAATTCAGGGGAGACTGAGAGGCACCATCCAATGCCACTGATCAGAACAGCTAGAACTGAAGGAGGACAATGGCTCCTCTCAATCCCTCATTTTAAAGATGAAAAACAGAGACCTTTGGAGGGGAGATGACTTGATTAAGGTCACCCAGATGGCAGAATCAAGCCTGGCACTTGTCCTTCCACTGAACCCTGCTCTTGAGCTCAGCTGATCTCAGTTGACTTGAGTTGAGTTGAAAATTGGGTTGAGTCGGGGGAAATTGGTCTGTGGTCCTATGTATGGCTGGATTCTAACACAGGGACACCTAGACAAGATCCTCCCTTAACATCCCTGAAGCCCTACCCTGTTTCTCTCCCTGCTGATTCTTCCTATCTCCCTACCCCACCCCATTCCAGATGTTATATGGATGTGTCATCCATTGTAAAGTCTGGGGCTAGGGTTTTAGCTCCCCCTCCACCCTCAACCAGCTGAATTGATTGAATAAACAACAACCCACTATGGGATGTTTTGAGAGTCATTTAGCTTCCCTGGACCTCAGTTTCCCCATCTGTAAAATGAGAATAATACTATCTGAGCTTCCTCCTTTCTAAGGCTCTTTAAAGACTGGTGAGATTATAGATGCAAAAGACTTTTGTAAGCCCTTAATGTGCTACCGTGGGCAGGCAATGTGTTGTTTTTCTTGCAGTTTTTAATATAATCCTTTCTCCAGGTGATTGACATCTAGTCTCCCTGGAGGTGCCAGAACTCTTTCTTCACCTCTGCCTCCAATCAAGTAGAGTAAGTGAAAGGGAATGAATGAATTCTCTCCTTCTACCTGAAGGAAAGCCTTTGTTTAAACTCTGAGGAGTTACCCTGATGACAGAGATGCTACCCTAGCATTACTAAGGTTTGGGTTAGCAAATCCCCACATTGTCCGGGCAGATTAGGGCTGTCGTTCATCAGAATGGCCTGAGACAACCCGAGGCAAGGGAGAGAATGCAAGGATCCCTGAACTGGCAGAGTACCATTCCTCCTGTTTTGTAGCCCCAGGCTAGTCCACCTCCCCCTCGGAGCCTCAATATTTTTCTCATCAACATCAATAACAACAATGGTTTCAGTGCCTATACTATGTACTATATGACCTTTAATAGCTTAAAACCACACTAAGACTTTTGGGACACACTGGATAGCTTTTTAAGGTTTTCGAGATGCTGTAGATAAAGTATTTCATTGGATTATCATCACAGCCCTACAAGGAAGGCATTGCTGGTATTATAATGAACATTTTATAGACCAGAGTATCGTAAAGTCATCGAGTTAGAACAGGAAGGACTTCAGAGACCAAAACTTCAAAGACCAACCCTCTCATTCTACAGGTAAAGAAAACTGAGTCTTAGAGCAGTTAACTGACTCGTGTATGGTTACATAGCTAGTGAACTTTGGGGGTCAGATTCAAATATAGTAGTAAAATGTAAGTTCCTTGAGGGCAGGGACTCTTTATTTGTATTCTTGGTACCTGCCACTGTTCCTGGCATGTCAAAGGCATTTAATAAATGTTTACTGAATGCAGTCAATAAATAAACATTTGTTAAGCACCTACTTTGTGCCAGGCACTGTTCTAAGTACTAGGGATACAAAAAAAGGGGGGAAAATCCCTGCACTCAAGGAGTTTGCAGTCTAGTGGAGGAGACAACAAGCAAACATTTATAAAAATAAGGATAGATGTGCATGCATATGATAAGTAGGAAGTAATTAAGAGAGGGAATCAAGAGAGAGCATCTTTGCCAAAGAAACTCCAAATGGGGTCATGAAGAGTTGGATTCAACTTAAAAAAAAAAGACTGAACAACAAGAGAGGGAAGGCGCTATAATTAAGAGGGGTTGAGAAAGGCTTCCTGTAGAAGATGTGATTTAAATTGAAACTTAAAGGAAGCCAGGAAAGCCAAATGGCCAAGATAAGGAGGGCGAGCATTCCAAGCATGAAGACAGATAGAGAAAATGGTGTCAGGATCCAAGAGATGGAGCGTCTTATTCAAGGAACTGCAGCCAGGAGGCCAGTGTCATTTAACTGAATTTGAGGCAGGGAGTAAGGTATAAGAAGATTAGAATTGGGTGGGATACAAGTTAAGAAGGGATTTGAACATTGAACAGAGGATTCTGTATTTGATCCTGGGGGCAATAGGGAGCTATTGGAGTTTATTGAATAATGAATGGGATTATATGATAGGGCCTACATGTTAGTAAAATCACTTTGGTGGCTAAATGAAGAATGGAATGGAGTGGAGAGAGACTTGAGGCAGGCAAACCCACCAGTAGGCTATTACAATAATCCAAGTGTGAGTTGATGAGGACCTGTACCAGGGAGGTGGGAGTATCAGAAGAGAGAAGGAGACATATTTG
>CM053585.1:236470602-236528507 GCA_028646515.1 Pseudochirops corinnae | reverse complement strand
ATGGGATTATATGATAGGGCCTACATGTTAGTAAAATCACTTTGGTGGCTAAATGAAGAATGGAATGGAGTGGAGAGAGACTTGAGGCAGGCAAACCCACCAGTAGGCTATTACAATAATCCAAGTGTGAGTTGATGAGGACCTGTACCAGGGAGGTGGGAGTATCAGAAGAGAGAAGGAGACATATTTGAGAGATGGTGCAAGTAGATAGGGATGTAGGGATGAAAAGATTTGGAAGAGCTGCTATGGAGAAAGGGATTGTGATTAGATAAGGGAAGTATAGAAAGACCAGTGAGCTCAGGGGAATGAGTGAAGATGCAGCTAGTACTGGAAAGGGTGGCCAGGGAAGGCCATGTCCTAGATGGAGAGGTGGGCAGGGAGAAGGGGAGGAACCAGATTTCAGTGATTACTGGAAGATGAAAAGAGTGAGAGGAAAAAATTTAGGATGAGGAGGCATTTTTAAAATTGAATTCAAGTCAATACTTGACCCCAGGTACAGCACTCTTTTCACTAGACCTCAGTGCCTCTGTAGCGCAATGACTCTCTTTGTGTCCTATGGGTGCTGGAGAAGAAGGGGAGTATGTGCTAGGTGCTCCAGGGAAAAATACTCCTCCCAGCCTCATCTCCAGGTCCAGCATTGAATATAGGGATAGGTTTCTCACCAATAGACCCTTTTGTATCCAGGGCCTTGAGAATGACCAGTGAGATGAGCTTCCCTCCACCTTGCCCCAGGACCCAGTCCAGCAAGAACTTCCCTTCTTGGGTAGCTCTGGGTGGAGTGGGTGTGGGTGGCCAGATCATCAATCCAAGGCTGTGTCCATATGGGAGGACAGAGAGTAAAGGTGAGAGATGACAATTATCCAACATAATCAGGCCACATGCAGATAGCCAGATGAACCCCCAAACCCAAAAGGGAGGGAGTAGAAATCAATTCTATGGGTGGAATTCAATAGCTTTACCCCTCTGGCTGGCCCTGATTGACCCAGCTGACTTATAATGGGATTGAATTAACAGGATCATAGTTCAATCTTGTCTTGTGTTTCAACCCACCTCAAGCTGTACTATCTCCCATTTCTCTTATGTGATATGGACAGCTCTGGACCTGGAAAAACTGTGCATTCAGCCCAGGTTGGTTTTATTCCCATCCCCTTCCTTACCCCGTCTCTTAACTTTCTTCTCTGTGCTCTTAGCTAAACATTCTCTGCTTTCACTGGCCCAGCCCAGTCCCCTGGTCCCTAGAGAACAAGATGTGACCCCCAGAGGGTCCCTGGCTCTACGGATTTCTACATAGCTACATGTCTTTACTTTTCAGAGCATTCAACAACATCTCAGCCAGGCAGCCTTGGAGGGAGGGGTGCAGATAGGAGTGTGTATGGGTGCTGGACTGCATTCCAGAGCCTCCTCCAGAGAGCCCTCCGTGACTAACCAACTGGGACTTTGTCACCTACTACTCTGTCTTGGAGGAGGCTCCCAGGGGAGCCTGGCTCAGCTAGTATAGACCCTTTTCTCTCCTCAACTACACATTTATATTTGTTTTTGTTTTTTTTACTCCCACTTCAGGAAACGATTGTTCCCTTTTCAATAAAGTCTCTGGGCCAACCAGGAAATCCTGAACCAAGGGCCCTTCCCCACCCTAGCTCAACACTTACTGCTCAGCTCTTTGGAAGGGCCAAGGAACAAACAGGTTTAGTCCTCACTCAGCATCTTCCTGGGAGGTGGCAGACAGATCTTCCCACCCAACACTCATCCAGATTCCTACTCCAGCCCCATAGAAATTGGCCAGGATGTACTAGACATAGACAGGCCAGGGACCCTTAGAGACAAATAACCCAGAGCTCCTAGAAAGAGACAAACCGAGAACTTTCACAAACAAACAAGAATAGTACAGGCAACCCTAGCACTTCCTGGGGCTGAGCCTTGCCCCAAGGTCCTCAGCTAAGGATTTCTTCTCCGTCCTAAGCAAAAGAAGGTGAAAGGAAAGGAAGAACATAGGAAGCTGAAAAGGTGGGTGGTGGCCTGGGAAAGAACTGAGGGAGGATGGAAAGAAGATAGAGTGAGAAGGGAAAACTGAATGATGGAGGAAGGACAGAGATAGGACAGGGGATGGAGGGAGGATAAATAGCAGAGGTAAGAAAAGGAAGCCCACTGTAACTTTCACCCGCAACTGCAGAGATCACAGCAACCCTTGTTCTTTCCCTGGGTCACCCTTTCTTGCTCTGGACTCAGGGGGGATCCTCTGGGACAGGCTGGGGCGGGGGCACTCAGCCTGTTCTTCCTGCTCCCATAGGCCCTGTCACTTCCCATCTTCTTTAGGGCTTGGGGGCCCCGCAAGGGAAGGAGCCCGTTTGACAGGCTCTTATCTGGCTCAGAGACATGTTCCCACACATCGGCCCACCCGCTCCCACTGAGGGAGAAATGGGCCAAGAGGAAAAGTCCCTGTGGTTCCTCCCTCCCCACTCCCTCCTTGTCAATCCTCCCACTGCCCATCTCCTTCCTCGCTCCTCCCTCCTGCCTCCAGCTTGCTTCCTGCAACAATCTCCCCCTGTCCCCCACCCCTAATTCACGACTGTACACTGTCTTAGGATGGTATACACATACACACTCACAATTGTACATTGCACTCAAAATAGCAAAGGCAAGGCAGAGGTAACCCAGAGAAACAGTAACCTCCTCCAGACCCTGATCCCCAACTTGCCCCAACCTCAAGACTTACTCCTCATTCATTAGTCAACATGAAATATGAGGGCATGACCCCACTCCAGAGTACTTGCCTTTTAGGAGCAGAACTGGGCTAGGGCAATGCTTAACCTAAAAGGGATGTCACACCAATGATGGCGTCTAGGCATGGGCCAGGCTTGTGAGAGACATCTGGGCAGGGCTTGTTGTAGCCTTTTCTAATGTATCTCACAAAAGCAATTTTCTCTCTGCCCTGTTAAAATCTAGGGCCAAGTCTTGTGCAGGGCAAGAGCTAAGGGTCCAATAGTTTGATTCTTACTAGATCAGGACCTAGTGGTAGATTCCAGTGACACAAGTTTTTACCTCTAAGCAGGGGGTAAAAGCCTAGAGACTTCAGTGGGTAAGAGGCCATCTCTGCAGGAGTCAGAAACATGGATCCACTGACTACAGAACTCCCCACCCTCCTGATTTCCCCCCTATTCTCAGCCTCTCTTTCATTCTTGGGTTCCTCTTAGCTTCTTATTTGGTCCTGGCCTCCCATTAATGGGACAGGGTTGATGGGAGGTAAAGATTTGAATCAACATTTAGGGCAGTGGTTCTCAACCTGTGGGTTGCAACCCCTTTGGGGGTCGAATGGCCCTTTCACAGGGGTCCCAGGGGTCGCCTAAGACCATCGGAAAACACATATTTCCAATGGTCTTAGGAACCGAGACACCACTCCTCTATCTGTCTCTAGGCAAATATGCCCACATACAAGTATTAAAGGGTAGAGACATTAGGAAGGTTGAGAACCACTGATTTAGGGAGAGGGGAATAGGATAAGACAGGAACTGAGCTACACCCTGGAGAGCCTAGGATCATGGGTAGGAAGGCAGAAGGAGCCTTAGAGGTCATGTGCATCCATAATGTTCCCTTCTGTCTTACAGATGAAGAGCCTGAGGTTGAGACGTTAAATGATTTTTCTAAGACCACACAGATAGCAAGATGGGGATAGGACAGAACGAGACAGGGCCAAGGGTGGGGGGAGCATGTAGTAGAGGCCAGGATACAATGGGGACCAGCTGGTTTGTATGGAGGGTTCTTAAGCCGTAGACAGGCAACTCAGACCATCTATGCCATCCATCACTCTCACAAAGCTAAACTTCTCATTCTAGTTGGAAGATTTTGGCTCAGTGTCAGGAAGAACTTCCTGACACTGAGAGCTGTCCAAAGTGGAATGGACTGCCTGCCTCCAGAGGGGATGGATTTCCCCTTCCTGGGAGATCTTTGAGCAGGCAACTGATAACCAACCACTTGTTGGGAATGTTGGAGGGAAGATTCATGGTCAAACATAGGTTGGATCAGATGATGTTTGAGGTTCCTTCAATATCTGAGATTCTGTGGTCATTTCATGTCTTCTTAATTGAAAATAAAATTTGTTTTGCCAAATCTAGCCTCTACTTCCTGTCTACTGAATGGCTACAGATGGGCTATGGCCACAGACATGGCTCTCCCCTCCAGGATCCCTTAACCTGGAGGTCAAAGGCTTCTAGGGTCATCCCAGAGATGCAGGTCCCTCTGACTGGAAGAAGCGGGGATTCCTCTAACTAAGGAAGGTAGGTGGCACAGTGGATAGAAAGCTGGAGTTTATAAGTTATTATTACTTTCTTTTAACAGAATTTGAAGGTTGATTGGTGGGTGCCAGTAGAAGTAGGGAAATCCATGACACAAAGAAGGTTAAGAATTCTTACATTAAGATGAAGCAACCAAGAGAACAGAGGGAAGACGTGGACTTTGAAAGAGCACTCACTGGATTTGGAATCGGGAGAACAGGCTTCCAATCCACACTCTGTTATTTATTAGCTATGTGATGGTTTCTTCCAACCTCCAGGCCTCAGTTTTTCCCTCTGTAAAATGAGAGGGCAAGATTAGATTTCTCTAGAGTCGCCTCCTACACAAAATCCTCTGATCCAGTGACTCTATGGTTGTTTGACTGCCAACGATGTCTGTCTGACCCCAGATCTTGAGCTTGGTCTATGCAGAAGATCAGGAGAAATGTTAACCAGGATCCTTCTGGCTACACAAGCCACGTAAGGGAAGAGGATAAGGCTAATGGCCTCAGTGAGCCAAGAGATACCTCATGTCACCCTCTCCCCCACCCCTCTATCTGTGACCCCATCTCAAGACAGATGCAGATACGGCTGTTTGTCAGGCAATGGTGAGTGGAAGTGGTGATTGTCAGGACATATTATCTCCCAGATAGCCACTAGAACTTATCTCCCCTTAGCACTTTCTCCAATCACCACTCTCCAGGGGCTTAATCTACAGTTTGTTTGTTTCTGATCAAGGGTGGAGGGTGTCTCCTTGTGAACATACCCTACTGATCTTGTCTCTGGATCCTTGAGTTGCTCAAACCCTAAAGCTGAACAATCGATCATCCAACCAGCCAATCTGAGGCATCATCTACACTGAGGACTGTTGTGTGCCCAGACCAGTGCTGGTGCTGTAAAACAGAGGAGAAGGTGCACAAGTCTTGCCTTCAAGTTGCTTACGGTCTAACCGGGAATGGGGAATAGGGTGGGGACGGGATTCACACATGAAACAATTAAACAACAATTACATGTTTTTTAAATGGCCTTCAAGGTTGCTAGTGGTCCTCAGTAGAAAAATTCCCTAGCACTGGTCCATGCTATAGCTCCTAAAAAATCTATCATCCTCACTAATATGAGGATAAATCCCCTTGTCCAATCCCACTGGGGACCTTTGTGTGTTCTTAATTGGACCTTTATCAGCAGAGCTTTAACTAAGATGAGGAAGATGGGGCCTTGACCCAGGCTGCTAATTTCCAATGGATCCTCCTTCTTTGCCACAAATCACTGATTCTCATACTTCCCTTTCTCTAATGAGAACCCTCCATAGGTCACATTGCCATGGTGACACTTTCTCCTGGAGTACTCTCTCAGGGGTGAGGGTCATTCTAATTCCTCTCCTAGAACAACTGTACTTGTGGTTAAGTCATCCTGTGCCCTGCAATGGTGCCCCACCTACCCACCCCCTAAACTGTTTTTGGCACAGGTGAAAGAATTCCCATAGTTATGACTCTGCTTCTCAGCCTATCTGCCTGCAGCTGGGAACTCCCCAAGGCAGACAATAACTGAGTGGGGGTGCAGAGTAATTAGGGGCTCTCCAACGAAGCCATTTCAAAGATCAAGAAACCAAGGTGGAAAACTCCTAGAGACTCCTCACGCAGTACACGTGTTGGTGGAGGAGGAGAGCGGCTCAATCAAGAGGGAAAGGAAGAAAAGAGAGATGAGATCCCTCCTAGACCTCAACCTACGTCCGCTTCTGCAAGGTGCCGCCCCTGCCTCCACCGTCAACAACGACTGTGAGAATAACCCCTGACATTCAAGGTTGTCTTGGTGGCTAGAAAAGCATTTGAATCTTGAAAGAACACTGTACAGGCTTTTATTATCCTCATTTTGAAGTGAGGAAACTGAGGCCCAGAGTGACTTGCCCAGTGTCACAGAGGTAGTAATTTGAGCAAAGATTTGAACTCAGATCTTCCACTATGCACCCTAGTCCAGCCTGGGAGCCTGGCCTGGTGCCAAGAATCAAGCATTATCCTAAGATCATAGTTAGACCTGGGGAGAGGGGAGATCCCAGAGATTTGTAAAAGGCCCTTCCCTCCTCCTCTTTGGACCCGGGCTGTCTCTGTTAATTCTACCACTTGGTTTCAGCCATAGGAGGTCCTCACTTCACTAGAGCCCTACCATTACATACTTCAAGCTAGTGCCAAGATATCTCTAAGCTTGGCCACTGAAGAGAAATCAGGACCCATGGCCTAGCAAGCGCCTGTTAGTAACTGGGTAAATTACTGCCCCTCTCAGTGCATAATTTTTCTCATCTACGTAAATGAAAGGATTGGACCAGATGATTTCTAAGAACTCTTTCATCCCTAAAATCCTAAAACCCTATGATACCCTCCCACTCCCATCTGCAGAGGCTGAAACCTTGGAAACCTCAGTCTGAGCCTTGGCTGGAAACAGCAGAGGGAATAGAGGAAATGGAAGGGGCCCAGAGGGTGGGCCTCCTTCCCCAGGCCAGCTGTAATCTGGAGCAGCCACCACGACCAACACCACCGACACTGGGGAGGCCCCAACCCAACCGAGCCTCCTCCCCTGGGAGACAGGGAGACAATGATTCTATTGTTGCTCACTCTCTCCTGGGCGGTTAAAAGGCAGCACAGACCCAGTGGGAGCTTCCTTCTCTGTTTTAGGGGGAGGAGAGAGAGGGGAGAGGTGATATTTCTCACCTTTCCCTCCCCTGGGGGTCTGAGGCTGGAAAAACAAAAGGTTGGTTTGATGTGGATTCTAGGGTGGGGATAGGGTGGGTGCAATAGAAGGGTGGGTCTTATAATTGGGTGAGTGTTATGGTGGATTGGTGCAATAGGGGAATGAGTGATGGGCTAGGGTGGGGGGAGGGAGTCCCAGGTACAAAGTTATTATCAGCTTATTTATTAATCACACAGACCCCAATACATGCTGACTTCAAAGATCCAAATAATTGAGGGGTATAGGCTCAGCCTTTACTGGTTCTTGCTGCTGTCCAGCTCTAGAAGGCCTCCCTGCTGGACCAATGGAAGGGATTCCATTCTGCTCTCCATCCCTTGCAGCCTGGGAGCTGAACCCAGAATCCTAGAATCAAGAGCATAAAAGACCATCTACTTCAACCCTTTTATTTTACAGAGGAGAAAATCGAAGCCCAGGGATGTTGAGTACCTTACCCAGTCATACAACTAGCAAGTGACAATTTGGACTAGAAATCAGATGTCCTAAGTAGGATCCTGTGGGAATATGTGGATGTCTAGAAGGAATTGCCTAAGTCCATAAAAGGTATGAGTCCTTCACATGAGGAGGAAGGAGATTTAACTGGGGAAATTTGACCCTGGTACCCTAATTATCCTATCTCTTCATAGAGGGCCCCAAACTGAGTTGCTATCAGTGGTAGCCATCTGCTCTAGCATTCTAGGTTCCAGGACCTGGTATCACAGGGTCGGCACCCTCCCTAGCCCAGTGATGGCACTTCTGTCCCACTTGCCCCAGTATAGGTACTGTTGGGGCCACAGATGGCCTTGGAATTCCTGCTCCTGCCCTTCCATTATCTGGAGGCATTACCCTGGGAGGCACAGAACCTGGCCCACACAATGATACCCTATGCCACAGCCTGCACACACATAGACATGCACTTCACTTCCCTGTGAAAGTGGTCATTGTCGGGTGACTGTTCGAAGGAGCCAAGATTTCAGTATTCCTGAGCTTGGTACCTATCACTTATTCCTAATTTCCAAGGCCCATCTCTTGGCTCCAAACCTTACCTCTTGGGCTGCTGCCTTCTGGGCATTCCCCCAATCCCTGAACCGCTTCCCCTGGGGCTGAGGTTTGCTTTAATGAGGGAGATCAGTTCATTGTCTCCTTTTCATTGGGTGACTGTGATATATTTACAGCTGCCAGGGTGGGGGTGGTGCGGGATGGAGGAAGTTGGGGCGGGGAGCTTGGGAGGTACCAGGAGGCCCAGGATCCAATATTCAGAAAGCCTATCTGAGCGTGTGTATGTATGGAGGTGAGGGGGGAGGGTTCTTTCAAGTGATTCTCATTTTGGTTAAGGAGGTTAAAAAAGGTCAATTCCAGAGGGGTCAGGGAATCGGGGTCACCCAACGGAGCTGGGGAGCACTGTTCCCTTGAACTTGACCTCAAGTGGTAATCACCTTTTAGGGAGACTAAAATTCTACAACATGGATTAATGAGGTGTCAGAGAAACTTCAGGAGAAAGGAAGCATCCTGTCCTAGATCCTGGGTTGAGGGTGGAACTCTGGAGCCCAGAAAAAGAGGCAGCAATACCCAAGCAGGACTGAGGCCTTAGAGATAGTCCAGATTCTTCCCACTGGCCTCCACTGCCTGCCCAGCTCTAGGTGGGGAACCAACCCTTGGAAGCACATGGGTTTAAAGAGCAATTAGCATGTTGCCTATTGATGTTGGACCAGATGGGAGGGCTGGACACCAGTTCAGACCTCCTTTTCCTTTCCTCAGCTTCTGACCCTGCCTAGACCCTGGGGCCTGAGATATAGGAACCTTTCTCTGGGGCAGCTAAGCACTAGAGCCTGGGCCTGGGCCTGAGAGTAAGACTGGAGCTGGGGTATGGGCCATGCCGGGGGTGCCCATCCTATTCCCTGTGTCCAATGCTCCCCTCCCCCAGCAACAATGACAGCTTATGCCCAGAGTGTTTGTGTAATATTGCAGATGCCGATCGGAGGCCTTATGTAGTGCGGTGTTTACGTGGGCAAGCTGCCACATGCTCAAAGAAATAAACAAAGGGCTATTCTTTGGGGTTAAAAAAAGAGAGAGTCTTGAAAACGAGTCCAATTTTCCTTCCTTAGACACTCCCTGTTATTCTACCTGAAGTGGCTCCTTGAGATACACAGGACGATAAGGGCCCGATTCCTGGGAGACGAAATCACTGCCCTAGAGAGAGAGGCTATGGGCAAACAATCCGCCTTGTGTTTATTTCCCCAGGTTTTTCTGAGGTATGAACGGGAAGCCACCTTTAAAAAGGTCCATTTGAGAAAAAACTTTACCCTGGGAAATCTGCCTGGTGATCTGGCAGTGCTGTCAAACTTAGAAACTGTACATAAGGATCCCTGAGGGCAGCATATTGACTTAGAAAACCACATATTAACATTATCTATGTTCTATTGTATTTTTATTTATTTTGTTAAATATTTCCCAAGTCCATTTTAATCTGATTAAGGTAGCCCTTACAAGTGTTCCCAGCCACATGTGTTTGACATGACTGCTCTAGAGAGACCCTTGGGAGTAATTACAAGAATTTATAAACTTTCTGTGACCAGGTGATATCCCAAGATCATAAAATTTCCAGTGACCACTAGGATGTATGCTGTGACCCCCACGAGGTCCCCATGGGAATCACAGCATCTCAGAGCTCCAATAGACCTCAGAACATCTAGTTCAACCTACTCACAAAACGGTTATCCAGATTCTGTATAAAGGCTTCTAGAGAAGTGGAAGCCACTACTATGGGCAGCCTATCACACTTTTGGACAGGCCAAGCTGAGAAGAAGCATCTCCTAAGTTTAATTCCTAAATTTGCCTCTCTTTAACTCCCACCCAGTGCTTCTAGATTTCTGTACTCCAGGGTCACACTGGGCAAGCTGAATGTTCTTTCCTCATGAAAACCTTTCAAATACTTAAAGACTTATCAATTTCCTCTCCATACCCCCCATCCCTCATCCCCAAGTGTTCTCTCTTCTAGGTTAAGTATCTTCAATTCCTTCCATTGATCCTGGTAGTGAGGTTTGTACTCACCATCCTGTCAATACCCCTTTGACATATTTTTAAATGCTCCCAGAACAGAACACAACATTCCTAGTGATAGAGGGATTCTTAGTGACCAGGGTGGTGGGTAGCCACCACCGGATCTCCAGTGACATTTTCACCATGCTGTCATTGTCAAAATGGGTACCCTGGAAGCTTTGGATAGTGTTTGCTGATTTGCCTGGTTGCAGATTTTGTGGGGCATCACAGGGTCTCTGAGCCACCATAGATTTCTAGGGGTTGGTCGCTGGGAAAGCAACCGTCCCTGCTGGCTAGACAGAATAGCTAACATGGTGAATTACAGAGTTAGGATCCAAAAAACTCTCAAAAGGATTTGGGGTGAACCTGATGAGATGCAATTTAATATGAATAAATATGAAATCTTATGCCTGATTCTAGAAAAAAAATCAGCTTCACAAATAAAAGACAGGAAAGAGATTGCTAGAGAGCAGTTCATCTGAGAATGTCCTGGGAATTTGAAGGAGCTGCAAGTTCAATATGAATCAACAGGGAGATATATCGACCAGTTCTGCTGATGTCACGTTAGGCTACAGCAGGCAAGACCAGAGAGTGCCATTGTACCGTGTCTTGGCTGGACCACACATAGAGCGGTATGTTCTACTTTAAGTGCCACATTCTAGGAAGGACATTGATAAGCTGGAAGGAGTCCTGAGGATGACAAAGTACCTGTAGGGAGGCATCTTAGTACAAAGGGAAAGGGTGTTGGATTGGCAATCAGAGGCCCTGGGTTTAAATCCCAGCTCTGCCCTCTGTTAAACGTGTGACTATGTACAATTTCATTCCCTTCCTGGGCCTCAGGGTTTTCACCAGATGACCAATAAAATTCCTTCGACATTTATAATTGCTAATGGATCAACAGAATTTGGAGCTTGAAGGGATGGCAAAAGTTATCTAGTTTAGCCCCTGCCTCCATTTTACAGATTTTCAAACTGCTGACCTCACATTGAAAGGGACCTCAAAAGTCATCTTGTCCAATCTCCTGATTTTGCAGATCATGGCACTGATGCCTGAAGAAGTTAATTGAGTTACCCAAGATTATATAGGTAGTAAGTAGCCAAGTTAGGATTCAAATCCTGGTCCTCTGACTACAAATCCAGCACTTTCTGCTATACCGCATGATCTTCTCTGGAGACCAGTGGCCTCTCTTCCAACACTATACCACAAACAGATATTGCATACTCAGAGTCCCAGGACCAGGCTCACACCCTAAAAGGTACAGAGAGGATGCTGACTAGTTGCCCTAATCCACACCTACAACCCATAGTCTGTGTGCTTAATACAGAGGGGAATTCCAAACCAAGGGACTGAGTGTGGTCTGGTCCAAAAGGAAGGAAGGCCCATATCCTCAACCTGATCTTTCAGGCATCAGTTAAGCTTGGAGCTGGGTCTGGACAGACTCGGGTCCCTTCTCCATGCCCCCCTCCCCTGCATCCCAGAACCACAAACACAGAAACTCAGAGAAACACTGCAGGGTCAGGCTGGAACATGTATCTGATGACAGTTCTATCTACTGGGCAAATGAGCCTGACTGGGACCTGGATCAACCTAGCAAATGGCCCCAGGGAAATCACTGGCTATGAGGATTGTTCCCATGTCCCATAGAAATCATAATTATGTAAATCTCCAACCCCCTAGAAAGTGAACATTGAAGCCTTCTGTGTGCCCCGGATATATATGTGAGTCCCTGTGTTCCAGACATGTATGGTCTCTGTCCGTCATCCCTCTGTGTGCTATGTCCACAGATCCTAAATGTGTTTTCCTCATGTGTGTCAGGAAGCTGTGTCCTGTGTATGTGCTCTATCTCTAAACTATCCAGTATTTAGAAGGGTAATGAAGAAAGGGGACATTGGAATTGGAAAGGGGTGGAGAGCTCCCTCTAAGCATTTCCTGGGGAAGGTAGATGAGAAGGGTCATTCATTCCTAGTCAGTGGGAAGAATGAAGTCCCCTCAGCCTTATTGGAACCAATGAGAGACACACAGCCTTCCTGCCCTGGGTCCATAAAACTGTCTTACTTTGGGCAGGGCAGAAGAAAGGTGATACACTCAGATCTAAACCTATCCCTTCCCACCAAACTGTTAAAGATATAAAATAGACCCAGGCTGGCAGCAGCATTGAGGCCCAAGTATTTAGGGTTGGTATGAGAGGCCTCTCCAGGGGAGCCCCAGGAGGATGACAAAGCACACTGAAGGGGAGGGAGTGGGTGGGGTCAAGGAGCAGCCTTGGCTCAGGGAGAAGGAGGTACTGGAGGGGAACTGGTGCTGAGGAGGGTGGAAGTCCATCTTAGTTGGGTGTGGTGAATTTGAGGCCCTCTCAGTCTTCTTCTCTTGCTGGAATTGGGACAGTGGAGCTGTCCTTTCAAGAGAGAAGCCAGTAGGACCTGATGTCTTAGACCCTCAGCCTGGGGGGGAGGTACCCTGAAGTTACCTTCTGCTCCCCAGCCTCCAGTTCACCCAAGATGAAGATTTCATACTCAGTGGAATGGTTTGGGGATTTTCATTGTTATTTTTAACTAGCCTGAGATGAGATGTTCAAGCCCACACTGAACATCAGCCTAGAGAGACAAGGAATCTAGGAAAAGGTGCATAAACATTCCCAAGTTAAAATAATAGTAATAATTTTTAAAAAGGGGTTTTCAGATTGTCAAATCTGAAATTTGTTTTGGATTATCTTCTGGTTTTAAATTATTTGTTGTTTTGAGTTAGTCATTATTTGCATTATCTGCTTATTTTATGATCTGCTTTTTTCTACCACCTGGGATGCTGATTTCTGTCAGCCTTTCCATGTCCAGGACCCCTGCCTAGCCCTCAGAGAATGATAGCAGGGAAGAAGATCCAGAGCACTCACTACAGGCACTGCATTTACAGGAACCCCCTCAGGATGGCTGGCATGGACAAGTTGTGGCCTCCTTAAAGGCATCAAATTCAATCATTGGAGAAAGTACCACATCGGTGAAATCACAGAGCTGTTGACATGTTGGAGCTGGCCCATCCCAACATCCCTCCAGTAAGCTCTTCTCCCAGTGTATCCTCATAGTAGTCTCCTGCCTGGAATGATGGAATTCCAGGCTTTAGGGAAGATGGATGGGGCAGCAGCTAGGGATCAGATACTTTCCTAGAGTCAGGGGCATGGACAAGATGACTTCTCCAATCACTCCCACCACTAAAAATCTTCAGTCTTGAGCTCATACCTACAATCTGGTCATGAGGCAGAGATTTTTTTGGGACATGGCCTGGCTCAAGCATCCACAGAGGTACAAGAAGTCACCTTCAGGACTCCTTTTCAGATGTCAGGATTTTGTGTATTAGTAGAAACAAAGTCCTTACTATTTCCCCTAAAAGGAGATTCAACAGTTGATCAAACTAATATGAGGATAAACAGGAGAGCACAATTAGGAAGGGGTCAAAGGGAGGAAAGGCCTTGAACTCTGAGATGGAGATTTTGCACCATTTGTTCTTGACCCTGAACTTGCTAGGGCCTAAGAACTTTGCTCTCTCCTCTACCTCCAGGGAGGCAAGGAATGGGGGAGGAGTGTCTCCCTCCTATCCCCTACTCCTCTCTGGGGTTCTGAACCTTGATGGGGAACAGGCCTGGGGGGCGACCCCTGGACTGTGGTTCCAACTGTAAGCCCAGGAGGCCATTTTGAGCCATAAGTGATGGGAGATAAGAAGAGGAAGAGGAAGTCCAGACAGGGTCTGAAAACAGGAAGTAAGGGAAGGGTGTGATAGTGGTGGAAGGGGGGTGGTGGTGAAGGAGAAGGGGCATAGGACCAGGACCTCTCCCCCAACACACAAGAGATCACTCCTTGCAGGATGCTGTGTAAGTGGGTCTTTGGGAAATGTGTGCAATCTATCTGATTTTTCTTAGCTATTCAACAGACCATTGATATCTCTCTGTTTGGTCTGCCTGACTCCAATTTTGACTGTCTCACTCTGATTGTGTGTCTACCTTATTTATAGGATTATAATGTCATAGAATGTCATATATGGCTGGAAGGACCTTAGTTAGACCAACCCACCTCGTTTTACAAATGAGGGAACTGAGGCCCGCCCAGAGAAGAAAAGTGGCTTTCTAATAATAAGTAGCAGTGTTCTTTCTATAATACCCAGCTACGTCCTTCAGTCTGTTTGATTGAAAATTAAGGACTTTGAAATTCTGAAAGAGAGATTTTCCTGGGATGAGGGTAGGGTGGGAGCAGTAGGGGTTAGTGGGGAGGAATCTGGCAGAAACGACATGGAATCCAAAGACTGAGCTGTCCTGTTCACCCTGAACCATTTGGAGCATGTCTGATACCCAGGTTCCACATGTTCATTTGTGCATTCAAAAACATGCATGTTTCTGAGTGCATGTGACTGCATAAGGTGTTCATACGTAATGTTCCCGGATCCAATTCTTACTAAGCAGAAAAATACTCAGGAGGAGACAAAGCAAGGACACCGTCTCCTCTGTGACTAATCTGGGCTCAGGCTCCCTCCCAGTCTGAGTCCCCCAAGACTTGGATCTCCTATTCCTCTGGGGAAAGGAAGGAGACAGCAACTCCCATGTGTCAAGGCTAGAGGTCCCGGTGGTGGGAGCCAGGCTCTTCTTCTCAAGTCACCATGACAATGGCACCAGAAACTGAAGATCCTGTGATGTGTGTCAGGAAAGAATTAGCAACTCTGGGGAGGAACGAGGGCTGTACAAACTCGGCTCATTCCAAAGGCCCCCGAGCCAGATCACTGGGAAGGCTGCTAGGACCTCACTCCATCACCCAAGGATTGCCACCTATGTAACATCCCACCCCTTCCCAATCCCCAGCTTCCACACCTCCAAGACTATTAGAAAGCAACTTGCTCAAAGTCATTTTTTCTAGAAATGGAGATGGTAGGGATTGTGAGAACCTTCAGGGGGTTTCAAGTGAATGGTTTTCTTTTCGTGGTTTTGATTTTTATTTTTATTACTATCTTTAATTTTTATATCATCTTCATTTCCAAGTATATAGGAATGGTTTTCCTTTTTCTTTAAAAATTTTTTTAATAGCTTTTGGTTTTATGTCATTGACATTTCCCAAGGGACAGCTAGGTGGAGTAGTGGATAGAGTGCTGGGCCTGGAGTCAGGAAGACTCTTCCTGAGTTCAAATCCAGTCTCAGACATTTACTAGCTGTGTGACTCTGGGGAAGTCATTTTTTTTTTTTTTGCCCTATTTGCCTCCGTTTTCTCATCTGTAAAATGAACTGGAGGAGGAAGTGGCAAACCAGTATCTTTGCTAAGAAAATCCCAAAAGGGGTCACAAAGAGTTGGGCACAACTGAAAAATGACTAAACAATAACACTTACCAATATCTGTTTCTGTTCTCCCCCACCCAGAGTGATATGGGATGGTTTTCTTAACAGAGAATGTACCTGTCCTTGGTAGGATGGAGTTAGACCTAAGATTTGCTGGAAGTGGGGGGGGGGGGAGAGGATGCATTGGGAAGAAACTCCGTTCTCCTCTTGGAAACAGAAGGCCTTGATGGGATAGAAGCTGTATGATGCAATGGAATGAGTGTTGGACTTAGAATCAAAGGCCTGGGCTCAAGTCACCAGCTCTGCCATCTAATACCTATGTCAGGGCAAGTCACTTAACCCCACTCAAGCTCAGTTTCCTCAACTACAAAATTCCTGTTGGAATAGATACCCCTTCCAGCTTTTAATCTAACATCCCGTGACCTTGACATCTCATTCATTTCTAAATCTGTGAGAGGAGACTCTCCTGGGGTCATAGATTTAGAGCTAAAAAGAATCTTAGAGGCCACTGAGTCCAACTGCTCCTTTTACAGATGAAGAAACTGAGGCTGAGGGAGCTTATGTGACTCCCTAAAAGTCTTCCTTCCCTTAGAAAATGGAGAGATTTCATCCCCGACCTGCCTCTCATGTGGATGACACGGCTCAAAGCATCAGAATAAATCGGGAACTCGGCCCATGGGCCGAGTGTCTGGCTGGACAGTGTTCTGGGGAGATCAGTTGTGAAACTGACTCCCAACCCCAAACCACAAAAACGGCCGGCACTCCCAGCCCCATATTGTCTCAGAACAGCCTGAGAAGTCTTTATTCTCCTCACTCAGGGAATTGAGGCAAGTCATTGGCACCAAGGGCCACAAGGATACTGTAAGCAACCTCCTACAAAACTCAGTTTCAAAATTCTTCTGTTCTGTGCCATGCATTTCAAAAACATAGGGTCTGGAAAGGGGGTCTGTACCTTTGAGCAAATCTAGAAAGTATGCTTAGAGTGGACTGCAGGCTCGATACACTCACCTCTAAAACAACATCAGTGAGTATGTTTACCTAGTTATCTGCTATGTAATATCATTCACTGTTCTGGACTGTCTTGGGTATTGTTCTCTGTTAGAGTTCCTTGGACCAAGGCCCCTCCCTATGCCCTTGAATAGCCTTCAGAGAAGACAGCAGTAATGAAGAGGCTGAGGCTGCTGGGAAGAACTGGGATGAGTGGGGAAGGCTGGTTGCCAGGGAAACCCCCTGGCTGGAAAAAAAGGCCTTCAAGAGGAGTCAACATGGCCATGTGCACAAAGGAAGGGAGGAGTGCTCTCTGTTCTCGTGCACACACACACACACTCTCTCTCTCTCTCTCTCTCTCTCTCTGACACACACACACACACACATACACACACACACACGACTTCTGGGGTGGAAAGCCATCTCTTATCCAGAGACAACTTAGTGAATGTGTTATATGAGGTACTGACAATGCCTTGTCTCTGATCACTTGGAAATTTTCTTCATAAAGGCTAGATGAAAAAGCTCTTGTAAAAAAAAAACAAACCCAAGACTTTTTTTGTTTTGTTTTACCAAAAGATATTTTAAAGCCTGAAAGTGATGGAGATTTTATGTATGCATGCATGCACGTATGTATATACATATATATATACACACATATACATATACACACACACATATATGTGTATATATATATATATATATATATATATATATATATATATATACACACACATACATACAGCTTAGAAGGTTTTTAGCTCTAAGAAAAGGTTTAGAGGTGAGTCTGGTTTACTACCAGCATATACATCAGAGCATATATATCAGGACACTGGAGCATCCCAGCCAGATGCTCCTCATGTCCCACAGTAAGGCCCAGATTAGCCAAGTGTGAAAATTGATTCCTACCTTCAATAAGATTTGATTCAGCAAATATTTACAAAGTATCTACCTCGTATAAGGCAGTATGCTAAGCCTTGGAGATATAAAGTCACAAAAAAGCAGATTCATTCCCTCAGGCAACTCATATAGTAATTCATGAGAGCAACAGATACATAATACCATATATTGAAAAGAATATGAAAATGTCATTGATATAGCACTTTAAGTTTTACAATTCTAAATATGTGTATATATATTATATATGTGATACGTTATGCATGCATACATACATACATACATATAGACATGGGGGCAGCTAGATGGTACAGTGAATAGAGCACCAGGCCTGGAGTCAGGAAGACCTGAGTTCAAATCTGGATTCAGACACTTACTAGTTATGTGACCCTGGGCAAGTCACTTAATCCTGTTTACCTCAATTTCTTCATCTGTAAAATGAACCAGAAAAGTAAATGGCAAACCTCTTCAGTATCTTTGCCAAAAAAACCTAAATGGGGTCACAGAGTTGACTGAAATGACTGAACATACACACATACATACATATACATATACATATACATATACATATACATATACATATACATATACATATACATATATATACATACATATATACATGCATACATACACCATCTCATCTAATTTTTACACCTACCTCTGAGTTAGAAACTGGAGATATCATTAACCCCATTCTTCAGGAAACTGAGGCTAAATGACCCACCCATTGTCACAAAGTTAAGTACAGAATGCTATCAAAGCTTAAACTTCACTAAAGCTTTCAAGGTTCAAAAAGAGGGTTGGTTGTGTTGTTGTCATGTCTAGAATCTTTCCCACTATACCACACTGCCTCCCAAGCCAAAGAAAACTTTAAAGAGGGTGAAAATGGCCACAATGAGCTCCAAATAGATACATAGACTAAATACAAAAGGGCATATCACAGAGGAAAAATTAGAGGGAAATAGGAGAAGGAACCTTTTAGATCTATGGTTGGAGAAAAATTCCTAACAAAGAAGCCTTGGAGATATAAAGTCACAAAAAAGCAGATTCATTCCCTCAGGCAACTCATATAGTAATTCATGAGAGCAACAGATACATAATACCATATATTGAAAAGAATATGAAAATGTCATTGATACAGCACTTTAAGTTTTACAATTCTAAATATGTGTATATATATTATATATGTGATACATTATGCACACTAGAATCAAGTGATCATAACAGATAAAATAGATCATTTTGATCCATAAAGTTTAAAAGCTTTTATATGAACAAAACTGACACAGAGTAAGAACAGAAACTTGTATTAAATATCTCCAATAAAAATCTGATACCCAAAATCTATAGGAAATTGAGTCAAATGTATTAAGCTAAGAGCCATGCTCCAGTTGAAAGGCTGTCAAAGGACATGAGCCAACAGTTTAAAATAAGAAAAGGCAGACTGTCAACCACCATATCTAAAAAAAAAAACAACATGGGGCGGCTAGGTGGTGCAGTGAATAGAGCACTAGTGTTGGAGTCAGGAGGATCTGAGTTCAAATTTGACCTCATACACTTAACACTTGGGCAAGTCACTTAAGCCCAATTGCCCTGCCTTCCCTCCTCCAAAACAAACAAACAAACAAAAAAAAACCCCAAACTACATACCTCTAATAATAAGAGAAATGCAAATTAAAATAACCCTAAGGTTTCGATGTAAACTCCTTGAAGGCATGTAACATTTCATTTTTGTCTTTGTGTTTCCACAGTATAGTACAGTTCCTAGTATCGTGTCTGGCATATAGTAGGTACTTAATAGGTATTGATTGATTGACACCAAACTGTCAGAAATGATAAATGATAGAAATAATGTTGGAGGAACTCTTAGAAAGACAAGCACACTAATGCACTCGGTGGAGGTGTGAATTGGTCCAACAGTTCAGAAAAACAATTTGGAATTATGTAAGAAAAGCTACTAAATGTGTATAACCTTTGACCCAGAGACTTCTCTCCTAGGCATATGCCCGAAGGATGTCAGAAAGCCTTCATGTAAACCAAAATATTTATACAGTAACTTTTTGTGATAGCCAAAGATGGGAAACAATCTGTGTGTGTGTGTGTGTGTGTGTGTGTTGTGAATAAGCTTTTGTTAAGTGCCTACTATGTGCTGGGCACTGTCCTAAGCACTGGGAATACAAAGAAAGTCACAAAACATTCTTTACCCTCAAGGAACTCACAGTCTAATGAGGGAGACAACATTCGAACAGCTGTGTCAAACAAGATATATATAGAATAAATTGGAGATAGCCTCAGAGAGATTACCAATGATTAAGATTAAGGAGGTCTAGGAAAGGCCTGGTTGTAAAGGTAGGACCAATAAAACTTGTTAACTGATTTAATGGGGGTAAGGGAGAGGGTTGATTGAGGGAGAAGAAATTTTCCAGGATGACTCTGAGATTATAAAAGTCAGTGAATTAGAAAATGGTGGTACCCTCAACAGAAATAGGAAAGCTTGGAATGGAACATGTTTAAGTGGGGAGTTGAACAGCGCCATTGAGCTGAGTTTAAGATGTTGTTGAGGGGCGGCTAGGTGGTGCAGTGAATGGAGCACAGGCCCTAGAGTCAGGAGAGTTCAAATGCAGCCTCAGACACTTAATACTTACTAGCCATGTGATCTTGGGCAAGTCATTTAACCCCAATTACCCTGCCCTCCCCCCTCAAAAAAGTAAAAAAAAAAGATGTTGAGACATTCAGCGGGAAGTTAAAGATGAAGAACTAGAGTCAGGATAGACATTAGGACTAGATATATAGATTTCGAAGTCATTGAGAGGAAATAAGTATTAAACTCAGTGGGAACTTGTGAAATTAACAAGGCAAAGAAGTGAGGGCAAGGAATGAGTGATGGTCCGGCAAAGACTGAGGAGCAGTGAGTGAAGTAAAAAGAGAATCAAGATAGAAAAACGTCATGAAAATCGAAGGAGAAGAATTTGGTTAATCCTATAAAAAATTATATGGGTGTCAAGAATTCTAGGGACCAAGAAAATCCAATGAGACCTAGAGTGTAAAATATCATTGGTAATTTTTGAGAGAATAATTGTAGTAGAGTAGTGGAATAGGAAATTAGGTTGCATGAGGTTGAAAATAAGATGATTGATAAGGAAATAGAAATAAATGCTAATGCAAAAGTTTTTCTCAGTATCCTTGCTGCTGTTAATTTGACTCCATTATCTGGATTCTGCCTAGGTTCTGATCCTATCCTAATCTAGACTACTTTGCCATTGCTGAGGCCTATGACCTGATCCCTCACGCCCAACCTGACAGCCTGAATTTTGAAACTTTCTGACCTTTGAAGCCTGAACAATCCCTCAAGCCTTACCTCAACCCTCTGACCACACAACCCTGTGCTTACAACCTACTACAATCCGTGCCTTGGGCCAATGTCTGCTCAAGCTTGGAAGCAAAATCAGAATTAGACTAAGTAGTGGAGTCAACAGTTAGAATTTAGTGCAAAAAGCCTCATCGTATGTAGAGGTTTATGTTTCTTTAAGTCTTGTTCTGAGTCAAATCTCTCCTTAATAATAATAGCTAGTATTTATATTGCACTTTAGTTAGATTTTGCAAAGCACTTTAATTCGGACAACCCTATGGGCAAATATTGTGCAATTCATGGAGGAAACTAAACAACAAGTGTGAGTATGAGCTAAAGTCTTCCTCCTGTGTCTCACCATGATATAAAAGGCTAGTCCAGGAGTGGGGAACCTGCAGCCTCGAGGCCACATGTGGCCCTCTAGGCCCTCAAGTTCGGCCCTTTGTTCAAAACTAAGCTTCACAGAACCAATCCCCTTAATTAAAGGATTTGTTCTGTAAAACTTGGACTCAGCCAAAAGGCTGCACCCAAGGGACCTAGGAGGCTGCATGTGCCCTTGAGGCCACAGGTTCCCCACCCCTGGGCTAGTTCAATGCACTGCAAGCTTTGAAAGACCAAGTTAGAAAGGCTCTTGAGTGCAGGTTCAGGTCTAACTTCCAATGACCCGGTCTAGCTAGCTAAGTTCATAGAAATTTTTCACCAGAAGACACTGGTCATGAAAAAATTAATTAGACCATTAATTAGAGCAACTCATGAAGTCTCTCTCCTAAGGCACTGAGAAGTTGAGATCTACATCAGTGAGAGGAGTACCCACATTAACAAAAATACTTAAAGCACTTAAGTATTTTAGAAAAAAGCATGCCAGATGGGACAGAGCATTTTTCTCTAGGATTCTGAAGGAATCACAGAGGTTGGTGAGATGGGGACTGCACGAAGTGGAATTTCCTTCCTAAAACTTTGGTCTTTGGGACAGGTGGAGGACATTCAATGTTCAACCTGTCTTTCTGTATAACAGATGGAGAGCTCTTCAGGGCCCTTGCCTCAGTTCTTGGGGGGGAAGTTTAGGAAAGTGAGACATCCTGAATTCCTCATCACCTCCCAGAACCTCTGGGTTCCTACTATCCAGAAACTACCAGTAATATGAGAAAGAGGATTCCCAGGGCCTCAAGCTAACCACATCCCACAAAGTCAAAGAGACATAGAGATTATGAAAGTGACTATCGTGACTGAACTAAGCAAATTCAGCACTGTTTAGGATCCATGGGATTCCTTGGTATAGGAGATGAGAAACTAGAAAGGAAGTGAGGAAATAATTTTCAGTAGAGGGAGTTAGACAAACACACATCTGTTTCACTATCCAGGGCGTCTCTCTTAAGTGTACGCTATTTTGTAAATGATTTAAGATCCTCTATGTTACTTCTGTCAACCTGCTACCTTGGTAAAGAGACTGATAAAAAGTAATTTTCTTGCCCTGTGGTGCATAGCAAATGAGGACTGGACAGGGAGAAACCTTTGAAACCATTGAGATTTGTTTCTTTACAGCCCAAGCAAGGCTGTAGATCCTCTGGATGGAGGAAGGAGGTGCCATGAGGGCCAAGAAGGGATAGACCCCAGATTTCTGGGTGAGGACCTCCCCAGGTCTTAATGAGGGTCTGCCAGGAATAGCAGCTGTGCAGGGAAGGAAGGTGACAGAGACATTATAGCCCAGTATGAGATTTATATCTCATCCTTAACCTTGACAGGGAAATTACTTTAAATAATCTGGGATTGGGAATATAGGAGAGAGGTGTCCATTCAATTCAACCAACAGGCCTTATTGAAAGGCCCTAAAATTTTCTTTCCTCATATCCAAAGTGGGAGTCACACTCTGTGTTTGGGGCCCTGAAAGCCTAAGCCCATCCCTCTTAGCCCTAGTAAAACATTTAGGGCAGTGACCAGAGGGAAACTATGCATAGAGCGGGAAATTTAGACAGGAGGAACGAGACCACAAAGTTCTGCAGAGCCCATTCCCCTATATCAGCTTCAATGAAAGAGAAAGATGGGAAGCTGAGGAATTCCTATGTGTTTTTCTCCACACGTATCTGTGTCTAGGTTTCTCTGCATTTATGCTTGTGTCCATGTGTGCCTGTCTCCCTCGGAAGCCTGGCCCATAGCTGTTCTTTCTGGGGGAGTAGCCTTTCCACACAGCAGTCACTACTGGATCTGCCCAGCCTCTTCCCAGTCAGACCCTCTGCTGAAATCTGAGTGGGTCTCAGGGTGGGGGAACATCTCCTCCAGAGCCAGATTCACTCTCAGCTTAAGCCCCATGCACACACATATTACCCCCCTCCTGTCCCAGTACCCACTCATCTCTCCTGTCGGAATTATCTGAAGGGCCTCGGTGATGGAGATAATGACGGTAAGAGGAGCTCAGTGTTGCAACAGCATTTCCTCCGTCCTAGCAGGGAAGCTAAAGATTAACTGAGAGTCCAGCAGGCCAGAGTTTGATAACCTCCTGGGTTTCCTAATCTCTGATTCACTTCCAACTGATAATCTAATGAGCGCAAAGTAGGCTGAACAGAGCCAGAACTGAGCAAGCATTTCTCATTCTCAAACAGAGTGTGATGAACACAGACTCACTCAGCACTCTCAGATGTCCTCTCTGACAGCTCCAAAGTTCTCAGAGAAAGACAGAGAAAGCAGACTGGCACATTGGGGGATAGCTAGAGAGTTTAACAAAGAATTTGACAAAGTCTCTTATTCGATCTTGGGGTTGGGGGAGACAGAGACAGAGATAGAAGGGAGGAGACAAAGACAGAGATAGAAGGGGAGAGACAGAGATAGAGAGAGAGACAGAAGGGGAGAAAACAGAGACAGAAGGGGAGAGAGAGAGACAGAAAGAGAAAGAGAGAGAGAGAGAGACAGAGACAGAGACAGAGAGAAGGAGGGGGGCGGAGAAAGACAGAGAAAGAAATAGAGAGAGAGAGAGAAAATTGTGGACAAGATAATAGTACAAGTAAGTGGCACTGGAACTGATTGAATGACAAGACCCAAAAAATAGACACAAATCATTCCATGTCATTTTAGAAAGAGGTCACCAGTGGAGACCCCCAGGGATCAATACTTGACTCCTGGCCTTTTTAACATTTTTATCAAAGATTTGAATTAAGGCAGAAATGGCATGTTTATCAAATTTTCAGATGACAAATCTAGAAGGAATAGCTCACATAAAGGATAACAAAATCTGACTTGAAAAAGTTGTTGACAGGCTAGAAAACTGGGCCGAATTGAAGATGAAATTTAATATGTATAAATACAACATCTTAAGTGGGGCATCATTGATAGAAAGATGGTCTCAGAGTCAAGAAGACTTGGGCTCAAGTCCCACCTCTGACACCCACTGCTGTAGGACCCCGAACAAGTCACTTAACTTCTCAGTAGTCCCAGACAACTCTGTAAGACTATAAATTACCCCAAAGGTCCAAATCTGTATTGGCAGAGAGAGCACCATGCCCAAAGCACTCTGCCTAGATGCAATCACAGGTCTAGCTAAAAACAAAAAGTAAAATCTGACATGGGTGCAAGAAGCCAACTTCATAAATACAAGAAGGGGGAAGGTATAACTATGTAGCAGTTCTTTTGAAAAATAGCTGCAAGATCAATCAATCAATCAACATTCATTGAGCATCTAGTGTGTGCTAGACTCCAAGCTAAGCACTGGGGCTGCAAAAAGAGGCAGAAGAAGGTCCCTGCCCTCAGAGAGCTCACAATCAGCAATCAGCTTAGCAGTCATTGTGCAATATGGCAGGCAAAAACAAAGAACAATGAAATTAGGCATCATTAATACACTATGACTTCTGTCCTAATCCTCTGCCCCACTGGGCAGGAGCACATCTGGAATATTGTGTTCAGTCCTGGGCACCGCATTTCAGGAAAAACATTAATAAGTTGGAGAGTGTCCAGAGGATGCCAACCAGGATGGAGAAGGTTCTCCAGTTAGGATTGGTTGAGGCAACTAAGACATTTAGCCTGGAGAAGAGAAAATATAATAGGGTACATAGAAGTCTTCCAGTATTTGAAGGTCGAGGGATTAGACTTGTTTTGCTTGGCTCCAGAAGGTAGGGCTAGGAGCCTTAGAGGTAGAAGCTGGGAAAGGGGGGAAAAAAAGCAGATTTAATCTTGATATAAAGGGAAAATTCCTAACACTCAGACTACCCCCAAGTGACTGTCTCAGGAGGTAGTGAATTCTCCCTTACCTGGGGCTGCAGGCACAGCCTGGGTGACTTCTGCTGGAGACGCTGAAGTGGGGATACAGAGTATTTATTAAAGCATGAGGAAGACTAGGTGGTCTCTGAGATCCTTTGAGGTCAGAGATCCTGAAATAAAAATACAAAGAGACACTATTCTATCCCCCACCCTCCTTCTCCTGGCCCCTTCACTCCCACTAGGCTTGTTGCCACCTCACAGCCTTTGCCAGGATTATTCTGCCCCCCTAAAATGTTTCCACATGCCCCTCAACTAGAGTGTCTCCCCTTCTCCTCACTCTCTTATTATCTCCTCACTCCAGACATTAGCCATCTTTCAAAGCTCAGATTATATCCGAGCTACTCCCCCCCCAGCCTGTGAGTTCCCAGAGGGCAGGGCCTGGAGCTGCCCCATTCCTCACTCCCTTAGGCAGGGAGCCCTCCCTGTACTTTCTCAGTCTCCCCTATAGCACCAAGAACAGGGTTGGATGAGCAATAAAGTTATTGATTGGCAACAACAGGGTTGAAAAAGAAGAAAGGGGGGCTTTGAGAAGCCTTATGGAGTCTGCCTTCCCCTGCTCCTCCTTTGTCTTTCTAACAGTGAGATGCTGTTGGTAAACAGGGCCCTCCTGGCCCCTTCTAGAAGCCCCTGGGTGGACTGTGGCTCTTGCAGTCACCACCAGCACTAGCCCTCCCTTCCCCCCCAAAAAAAATCCACCTGCACTCCCAGGCTCTCTTGGTCAGAAATTAATAGACCTCCTGAGGGGATTTTTTTAAAATCCAACCAGACCTGGCTCCACCCTTTTCCTTTCCTCTTCCCTCTTTCTAAAGTCACTGAATGTAGGTGAACCTTCCCTAAGTGATCAGAAGGCAATATAATACCCTGGAAAGATCATTAGAAAGACTCGGAAGACCTGGGGTCAAATCACAACTCTATTACTTTGTCCAAGCTGTGTGAACTTAGGAGACACATTTAACTTTTCTGGGACTGTTTCCTCATTTAAAAAGAAAGGGATCGGACCAGATATCTCTAAATTCACTTTCAGCTCTAAATCCAAAATTCTAGGAGACTTTTTTCTAGCCAGTGGCCTACACAGAAATTTCTGGCTGAGGGGCAAGAGCAAGGAACAAGGAAAGACGACAGGCAGGGGAGGGTGGAGAGAAGAGGCAGTCAGAGACTGTGGACTCATCAGCTCCAGCAAGTTGTTAAATTGGGAAAGGACATGAAGGGAAGGCTTACATGGAAGCAAGGGCCTCAATTCTCTTAAACATTAGACTGGGAGCTTGTAAAAGGCAGGGACTGTCTTTTGTCTTTCTTTGTGGCATGATGCCTAAAATGTTTTGTTCAGTTCAGCCATTTTCAGTCATTTCTGACTTTTTGTGACCCCATTTGGGTCTTTCTTGGCAAAGATACTGGAGTGGTTTGCCATTTCCTTCTCCAGCTCATTTTACTGATGAGGAAACTGAGGCAAACAGGGTGAAGTGACTTGCTCAGGGTCACATAGCTAGCAAGTCTGAGGCCAGAACTAAGCTCAGGAAGAGGAATCTTCCTGACTCCTGGCCCAGCATTCTATTCACTGTGCCACCTAGCTGCTCAAATATGCCTGGCACATAGCAGACTCAATACATACTTGTTGACTGACTGATATCCTCTGAGTTAATCCATTGTCAGCACCCAGAGACCAGGTCAGCTTTAGGAGGAAAGAGGAGCAGCAGGGGGTTCCCAGGTAGACAGAAAGCCTTGGCTAAAGGGGAACCTAGACAGGGAAGCTCTAAGCACATAGACAGACACTCAGTCAGCCCTAGTCTGGTTTAGGCAGATTTCTGTCCTTCCAGTGTGATTGACAGCTTTCCCTTGGTATTAAATGATCAGAAATGTTCTCTGGAACCATCCCTAAGACTTCCTAACCTTGTTCCTATCTCTAAAGGGTGGAAGAAGAAGAAGAGGAGTAGAGTCATTCTCCAGGACTTCACCTAACAAGGCAGGGACACATGTCCCCAAACACCACTGACATCACAGAAATTTCCCTCTCACAGATGGCTTATCAAGTCCAGCTCCTACCTCCATATGGGACCACTGTTTGGGGTAACTGCTCTGTCCTCTCCATTCCCTCCCCAGTGGGTAAAATTGTGTGGACTGGGTTTGGCCCTGATCTCCAAGGGGCTCTTTATCCTATTGTCCAGAATGGAGCCCACCATGGGTGGGAGAGGGGGAATTTTGTTCTATGTTGTCTCTAGTTCTCATTTCCTGGTCTCGCCATTCCTGGCTCAATGTATTAAAGCTCGTTCACCATAGACTTTAGGGGCACTTCCCTGGGATCTCCTCTACCAAGGAGCTATAACCACTTCGCCTTCCTCCCCTGAGGTTAGAAAGAGAGGGAATTTTTTAAACACCTCTTTCATCCTTTTCCAGTCATAGTGCCGCCCAAAGCTGGCCATAGCCAGAAGGCAGAAGGCTAAATCTCCAGCCTGAGACTGACCTCTAGGCCCTCCCCCCCAATTCCCCTCATCTCTCCTCAGGTTCCCCATTCCCTGCCATACTCTTGATTAGACATTTATAGGAGATTACTTGTCTGGCAGTCACTAACCAAGCTGCCCTCTTCTCCCTCCCTCTACCCCCACCAACCCCAGAAAAGGAACCAGCATGAGGCAGCCCCGGCCTTACCCCAGGGTCTAATTTTCCATGCTGAGAGAGCATGAGAAGGGGCAGGCCCAGTGGAGGGCCATAAATTGCCCTTGTCTCCCATGGAGATACCCTGAGCCACCCCTCGACCACAGGAATGGCCGTCCCTTTGATTTTGCTGTCCTGGCCCACAGGAAGCGCTGCACGGGGCCTCGCCTGCCCTCGCCAGGAGCACGGCTTCCCGTTTCTGAAATCACCTCTCAGCAGCCCGGCCGCCAGGAAGGCAGCCTTCCCCTTACATCACCCACAGGCCGGCCGGGCGGTCAGAAGTGGTTTTCTCCCATGCTTTTTCTGGGGAGAGATGACCTCTGTGTCCTGACCACAGATCAGTTATTTATCAGAACAGGAAAGATGCCCCCAAAGATATTTCCTAACCTTCCCCAGGAGGGCCAGCACAGCTCCAACGTCCTCAGCCAACTGACACTTGCCTGCCAGCCCCAGAAAGTCAACTCCCCATGTCTGGACTGACAACACTTTAGGTCTAGGCCTGGGCTCTGCTAGGCTAGGAAAAAAGAGCCAGGGATAGATATAGTTCTGCCCCTCAGGAGCTCAGGTTGAGTGGCAAGTATAGTGCTGAGGTCTAAATTATATGGGAGTGGTTAAGATGTTACAAAAAACTCAGGGAAGAAAGAGAATAGTGTGGGTCAGAGTGGTCAGAGAAGGCTCCCTAAGGAGGCAGTATCCCTCTTGTTTTTGTAACACTTTTGTTTGTGCTTTGTTTTTTTCAGTTCACAAGCACATATTTTCTCTCTCTCCTATCTGCTCCCCATTAGAAAAAAAAAAAAGAACAACCTATTAAACCCTGTAACAAATATATATAGTAAAGTAAAACAAATTCTCATATTGGCCATGGTCAAAAACATGTATCTCATTTTGCATCTTGAATCCATCACCCTTCAGGCAAGAGGTGGGTAGCATGCTTCATCATCAGTTCTCTGAATTCATTGCTGGCCATCGAGTTGATCAGAAATCTTAAGACTTTTAAAGTTGTTTGTTTTTATAGAAATTGTTCTCCTGGTTCTGCTCACTTCACTCTGCATCAGTTCATACAAGCTTTCTTGGGCAGTCAGGTGGCACAGAACTTGACCTAGAGTCAGCAAGACCTGCTTCAGACAGCTTCAGGCATTAGCTATGTAATGCTAGGCAAATCACTTAACCTTTGTGTCTCTGCCTCAGTTTCCTCATCTGTAAAGTGAAGATAATAATAGCATCCACTTCATTAGGTTGTTGTGAGAGCCAAATGGGATAATATCTATAAAGTGTTTTTGGAAAAAATAAAAATAAAACACTATGTAAAGGCTATCTATGATTATCCCCAGTTGTAACATATGCTTTACCTTTCATACTTTGGGGTGATTTCCTATGTTTTTGGGTCCCCAGTCAGACTGTGAGCTCCCAGAGGCCAGGGACCATGTTTTCTTCTCTCTTTCCCCCAACACATTAGCTGAGTGCAACGTTGCTCAGTAAAAATTGTTTTGGATGAATGAATGCATGAGTGAGTGAGATGGATATAGGACAATACTCCCCAGTCCATTTGCTGGGGCCATTTAGATCTGTTAGGGGGACTGGCTATCTGAAGGTTTTGAATGGTTACATCACAAGACATCAGTTCCGTCATTGTCCTGGAGCTGTAGAAATATCTGGAGCCATCTGGGGACCAGAGAGTCATTTGACCGGTCCCCCAAGGAATGACGGGGGTCAAAGGCAAAATGGAGGGATGCAGAGGCACTGAGCAGATAGAAATGGTGACGGGGGTGGCAGAAAAGCAGATAATATGAGCTGACAAATACAGTATGTCTCCAAAGTCTAAGACTGTAAGGAAATCTTGTATAATGTTTTAAAATTTGCATAACTTCTATACATTTTCTCACTTAAACCTAGGAAGAACCAGTATTACCCACAGTTTACGACAGGGAAAAGTCTAAGTGACTTACCCAGGTTTAATAAGTATGGGGTGGGATTTGAACTCAGATCCTTCCTGACTCTAGGCCAGAATTCTATGCGCTATACCAGGAAAGGATGTGGACCGTATATATAGAAGAAACTGCTGCTGAGGCAGCATGTGTAGTGAATAGAGCTCTGGACTTCGGAAGGATCTGGATTCAAATCTCACCTTGGACACTTATTAGTTGTGTAACCCTGGGTAAGTCACTTAACAGTGCCTCAGTTTCCTTATCTGTAAAATGAGGGGGTTGGATTCAATGAAGCCTAAGGTCCCTTCCAGCTCCACATCTGTGATCTTAAGACCCTAAAATAGGGATGGTTGAGATGGGAGTGTGTCAACATTTATGATGATGATAATAACAGCTCACATTTATATAACACTTTAAGGTTTACAAAACCCTTTTCTCACCCAGCCCCTTTGGGAAACTTAGTACAAATACCATTATCTTCACTTTATAGATGAGAAAACCAAGTCTCAGAAAAGCTGAATGATTTGCCCATAGATGCCCGGCTTGTAACTGAATCTGGACTTGAACCCAAGTTCACTGTTATTTCTGTTGGTCAGTCAATAAACATTTATTAAGCACCTATTATGTGCCAGCATCGTGCTAAGCACCAGGGACACAAAAACAGGCAAAAGATAGTTCCTGCCCTTAAGGGTCTCAAATTTTAATAGAGGAGAAAAGAAACAAACAACAATATAGAAAGCAAGCTTTGTTGTTCAGTCATTTTTCAATCACGTCCGACTCTTTTTGATCCTGTTTGGGGTTTGGGGTCTTGGCAAAGATACTGGAGTGATTTGCCATTTCCTTCTCCAGCTCATTTTACAGATGGGGAAACTGAGGCAAACAGGGTGAAGTGACTTGTCCCGGGTCACACAGTTAGTAAGTATCTGAGGCTGGATTTGAACTCAGGTGTTCCTGATTCCAGGCCCAGCACTCTATCTAGGCACCACCTTGCTGCCCTGCATAAAGCAAAAAACATAACAGATAGAGACGAAATAATTAAAAGAAAGAAAGCACTAGAATTAAGAGGGATTGAGAAAAGCTTTCTGTAGAGGAAGAGATGTTAGTTGGGATTTCTGCTGTCACGCTATGATGACAATAGGGATGGGGGTCATGTGGATGGCAAAGTACGACTTCAAGTTTAGGACCTTGCACAGAGAGGCCTTGGCAGTGCACTACCGGGAGAGCTTGGGGAGCTGAGGGACCCAATGATGGCACCAAGGTATCACAAAGATGCCGAGCGACCCTTTGGGATTGAGACAGGATTAATCAACAAACAACGACTGAGCAATTCTATTTGCCAGGCACCCTGCTATGCCCAGAGAATACAAAAGCAAAAATGAGACTATGCCTGCTGCCATCAAAGAGCCAGTTTGCAATCTATCAGGGAGACAATGTGTCCATAAATAAATATATACCAAATATATACATGATTGATACAGGGTAAATCTGGTGGGGTGAGGCCTCAGTATTTGGGGATAACAGAAAATGCCTCAGAGAAGGAGGTATCTGAGCTGAATATTGAGTTGAAGTGGCAGAAGTGAGGAGAGAGTTCATTCTAGGCATCGAAAATGGAACAAAGACGGCTAGGATCAGGTTGGAAAGGTACGCTGGATCTAGGTTGTGAAAGACGTTTTAAAAGTAGTATTTTATTTTTTCCAGTTACATGAAAAGACAATTTTTAAAATTCATTTTTAAAATTTTGAGTTCCAACTTTTCTTCCTCCTTCCCTTGACTCTCTTCTTCTTAAAACAGTAAGTGATTTGATATAGGTTATATATGTGCAATCATGTAAAACATTATTTCCATATCAGTCATGTTGTGAAAGAAGAAACAGACCAAAACACACACACACACACACACACACACACCCCTAAAAATAGTATGCTTCCATTTGTATTCAGAGTCCATCAGTTCTTTCTCTAGAGATGGAGAGCATTTTCCATCATGAGTCCTTTGGAATTGTCTTGGATCATTGTATTGATGAGCAGAGCTAAGTTATTCATAGCTGATCATCACACAAGGTTGCTGTTACTATGTACAGTGTTCTCCTGGTTCTGCTCACTTCACTTCACATCAGTTCATGTAAGTCTTGATTTTGTGAAGGACTTTAAATGTCAAATAGAGGAGATTATATTTGATCTTAGAAGTGGAAGGAGAGGGAAATAAACATTTATATAGTACCTACTATGTGTCAAGCACTTTTATAAATGTTATTTGATTCTCACAACAGCCCTGTGAGATAGATGCTGTTATTATTCCCATTTTTACAGCTGAGGAAATTGAGACAAATAAATGGTAAGTGACTTGCCCAGGTTCGCACAGCTAGGAAGTATCTGAGGCCAGATTTGAATGGCAAGTCATGAGAATTTATTGAATAAAGATGTGACATGGTCAGACAAGCACTTGAAAAAATCACCTTATAAGCTGTATGTAGGATGGACTGGAAAAGAAGGGAACCCAATTAAGAGGATATTGCAATAATTCAGGCGAGAAGCCATGAGGAACTGAACTAGGGTGGTGACATGAACAAAGAAAAGGAAACAAATGAGGTTCATGCTGTGGAGGTAGAAACAATAAGGTTTGGCAACTGGTTAAATGTGAAGGGTAAGGGAAAGTGTCTAAAATGATTTCAGGTCAGGGAACCCAGGTGACTGGAAGGATGCTGGTACTCCCAATAGTAATAGGAAAGTTTGGAAAAGGGGTGCAATCGTGCAGAAAGATAATGAATTCCAATTTGGACATTCTGACTTTGCAATACCTATGGGACATCCAGTTTGAAATATCCACTAGGCAACTGGAGATGTGTCACTGGAGTTCCAGACAGCTAGATTTACTAGTTTGAGAATCATCTGCAAAGAGATGATAACTTAATCTATAGGAGGGGTTAGGTCACCTAATGAGAGAGTGTAGAGACGCAATAGAAGGTGACCCAGGACAGAACCTCCAAAAGATGCAGAGTTCAAGGGCTTGATATGGATGAGGAACCAACAAAGGAGGTGAGGGGCGGTCAGACAGATGAGAAGGAAACCAAGAGAGGGCAGAGTCACAAAAACCCAGTAAGAAGAGCATTAAGTGTCCAGGAGGAGAAAGTGGCCAACAGTGTCGAATGCTGAAATGTGGTCAGGAAGGATGAGAATTGAGAAAAGGTCATTTTCTCAATGACTAAAGATATTTACACATTGAAGAACACTGAGAGCAGGGGAAACAAAATGATAAAAGTTCATGCTGTATGAGGATTGGCCAAAGGAGTTTATGGTGCATAGCCTGGAGAAGAATAGACTTGAGGGAACGTGATAGCCACCTTCAAGTATTTCAAAGACTTATGTGTAAGACTTGCTCTGTTTGGTCCCAGAATATAGAAAGAAGAGGAATGGAAGATGCTACCTGTATCTAAAGAAAAATCTGATAAATAAAAGTATGTATAGACTGATTTTACATATATATACACATATGTGTGTGTGTGTGTGTATATATATATATATATATATATATATATACACATATTTGTGTCTAATGGTGGCCATGTCTTGGGGGGAAGTAAGGAAAAAAAAGAAAAATTTGCATGATAACTTTATTATATATTTTAAAGGGACAGCAAATTGTACATAGTAGATTTACAGTTTGATGTGAGATTTTTTTTTTATTATACCATGTTATGGAAATGCTTGTTTTGTTCCATAAATTAAAAATAAAATAAATAAATAAAATTTTAAAAAGAGGAATGAGTAGATGGTACAGGAACTCAAATTTAGGCTTGATGTTAGAGGAGGGAAAACTTCCTGGTAATTAAAGTGGAATAGGCTGCCTGGAGAGGTGGTAGGCTTATCCTTGCTGGAGGTCTTTATGCCAAAGTTAGATATTTTAGTGTGGATTATTTTTTTTCTGGATACTAGTTGGACTAGATGGCCCCTGAGGTCCCTTACAACTCTGAATTTCTGTGATTCTATATTTCTCCCAACTCTAAGTCCAAAGCTCTTTCCCCTCCAGGAGTATACTGGCAAATATTTAACAACTGGCTCTCCAAAACAAATTTTTTTTAATGTATGCATGACACACTCAAGTTTAATATGCATTATTAACATTTCCTCCATCATTTTCTTAAGTCTAGACAATCAACAAAACAATAAATCAAGCCCTGATTTGTAGCATTGGCTGATTTCCAAGCTGTAAATCCTCACACTAAAATTTAACAATTAGTTCTCCATGATTCAAGCTGGCTCTGCTGCAGCCCTGTACCACAAGGCACAGGCACAGGCCTTCCATGCCCAGTTAGCCTGTACAGTCGGTCAGGAGGAGAGGGGGCAGCAGTCCCAGTTGTACTGCAGTGAAAGGATAAGGAGAAAGACAGATAAACCCAACCAATCCCCAGCCTCCAAGATTTTATATTGTGAAACAGATAGGACACACCAACGTGGGGCAGATGCACAGCTACTGAGAGGGAATATAACATAGCAGAAGAGGCACTGGACTTTGAATTAAGAGAAATTAATTTGAGTTCTGGCTCCGACACCAGCTGGCTGTATGACCTTGGACAAATCACCAGCTCTCTGGGCTTCAGTGTATTCATCTGTAAAATGGGAATTACAATATTTTCATTATCTATCTTACTAGAAAGTTGTCAGGAAATAGGCCAATGAGGATAAATATTAGAGTTCATGGAGAATAATGTGAGAAGACTGGGAAGATTGAAAGACAGCAGGTGATAAGGAGTTTTAAATGGTATAGGAAGGACTCTATTTGATTCTGGAAGTAATTAGGAGGCATGACCCACAGTCAGATCTTGGTAATAGGTGGCAAAGCACTTCGGAGAGGGCAGAGCATGACACAGGTGCCAGGTCTGTCCTGTCTTGGCCTGTCAGTCACCATGTGCGGCAGGAGCAGCTGGGGGCCTAAAGGGTTCTGGCCTGAGCCACAGTGCCTTCAGTTCTATCCTGCCCCAGTAACCTGAGGCTGGGCTCAGGGCAGTATAACCCTGAGCAATGGCAAGGGAAGAAACCTGAGCACCCAGCCTGGTTCTTTGCTATAGTTATCAGTTCCCTCTGTCCCCTAGCAGCAGCCTAGATCACTGAAACCCATCCGTCTAAACCAACTCCCCCAAGCACTTGCAAATCCCACCCTGAAGGATCCCAGGAAGCAATGGGGCCTTCTCACATTTTATGGAAGCGTTTCCTACAGACCCGTACTTTAGATGTTCCTCCCCTACCAGTCCTGGGGCTCATCAAACAAAAATAAGTTCTCTCCCTTTCACCTCAGTTGAGAAATTTGGGGGTTCAATGGCTGCTTTCTTGTCAGCCCATTCTGCCTCTTAGCTCATGATCCTTCTCAATTTTTTTAGGGTTCCAATGGTATCCGGTCCCTCCTCTGACCAAGTCTCCACCTGGTCATAGGTAACAATGACAACAACAGCTCACAAATCCACAGCCTTTTCAAGTGCCCTTCAACGCCCTTTTCCTATAGCCTTCTAGTGTGAAAGTGTGGGGTGGCTCTATCTCTCCTGAGACTCCTCTGTTAATGGATGTCAAGGTGCTTCCCTCCCAACTCTCGGAGCTAAGTAGTGCATCATCATCATCATCCCCATTTTACAAAGGAAACTAAGGTCCAGAGAAAGTTGCTCATCAGAGATCACATCATGAAAGCATTGGGAATAGAACCCAGGACATAAGATGAGAGGGTCAGAAATTTAGAACTGAAAGGAGCCTCGAAGGTCATCTGCTCCAATCTTCTTTAATTTGAAGATGAGAAAACCCAGTTTGACAACTGGGAATATTGAGAGAAGGTCACATGCTAGTTCAGATAACAAACTCCAAAACTCTAATCTTGTTCCAGGCTGGGAATATTACATTCCAGCCTCACAAACCACTCTTCCTGGACCCCTCCCTTCCATCTGGGGTGAGCTGGGAGAAACCCCTAACAAACCCACTCACCCAGGGGGATTGGAGACCAAATGGCAGCCCTGCCCCTCTCTAGTCCCTTCTTCACTTCTCACCTCAATATTCCTCTCCCAGTACCCTCCCCTATCCCCTCTAGTTAGGGAAAAGGTAATGTTTATTCCCAAAGGAATGCTGATCTAATGGTGGAATTCCAGGTTGTGTGGAAAGCAGAGAGGCCTTTTCTGGCCCCACTGAGGCTACAGCCCATGTTTTCACGCCCTTAGCCAAGAGCCAAATCTTTGTGTGTCCATCTCTCACTGCTGGGCCCCACTCCTTCCCCAAGGATGGAATTCCCCTTTCTGGATGGGCAGTAATGCTGCCATATAGTCTCTTTCTGCTGCCAGTGGACAGGATGGATGGCTCTAAGGAGAGAGCCCAGAAACACTTTAGCCTCACCCTGGATGGCCTGGCCTGGTCTGAGTGAAAGAAGCAGTGGGGAGGCCATGGGAAAAGGTCTTTCTAGCCTCTGGTACCTAGCACTTGCTGTAGGAGAATTCTCCAACCCCCATGAGGTAAGATGTGGAAATGCTGCTGACATCTAGGGGAGTTCTTGCCTGGGCAGAAAGCTCTCCAGGGTGCCAGGACTTCAAATAAACCATTCTCTATCTATAGTGAAAGCATGCAGTACTCCCTCAGATCAGCACCCCCAGCCCTGATAAAAGCTGAGCCCACATTTGTGTCTAGGGAGGCAATAGCTGCTCTCCTGGTAACCCTGAGAGTGCTTGTTGATCAGGGGCCTGAATGGGGGCAGCCCAGGACAGTGGGGGTGGGATACTCTGGGGGTCCTCATGAGTATAAGTTTTTCTCTTGGCCTTAGTCTTGGGACACAAGTCAGCTGGTAGAGCTATCCAAATCCAATACAAGCAAAATCCAATTCAGTGGGCATTTATTAAACACCTACCACGTACATTGTGCTAGAGCAGTGGTTCTTAACCTTCCAAATGCCGCGACCCTTTAATACAGTTCCTCATGTTGTGGTGACCCCCAACCATAAAATTATTTTCGTTGCTACTTCATAACTGTAATTTTGCTACTGTTATGAATTGTAATGTAAATACCTGATATGCAGGATGTATTCTCATTGTTACAAACTGAACGTAACCCACTGGTAGAGTATATGGTAGGAAGGCTGGAGACTGAGGAGACAACCCAAATCTGTCCTCAGGGGCTCACAATGGCTGAATAAGAGAACACAACACTGTGAACAAAGGACTCAGTGAGACACAGCCCAGACCAGGGTGACCCAGAATGGGCCTGACTGTACTGGGCACCATGTAAGAAGTTCCTCTCGCATGAGGCCAATCAAAACGGCTTGTTCGCTGTTGGGGTTTTTCTGGGGTACCGAGTTGAGCAGTGACGGAGGACTGAGTTTTATAAGCCTGGAAACATTTTCAGATGAATGAGAGGGGCAAAGCGAAGACTTCTGAAATGGTAGTCAGAGGCCCTAGGCTCAGATCCTGGCCCTGCCACTTACTCTGTGTGTACGCGTGACCTTGGATAAATCCCTTTACTTCTCTGGCCTCTGTTTCCTCATCTTTAAAATGAGGTTAGGCTAGGTGACCCTAAGGTTCCTTCCAACTCTGAATCTATGATGCTATGATCCATGTGGAGATATTTGAGAGCCGGCTACCCTGGGAGAAAGAGGAAGGGAACGGGCATTTATTAAATGCCCACTGTATGCCAAGAGATTTACAAATGTTATCTCATTTGATCCTGATAATAACTCTCTGAAGTAAGTGCTGCTGTTACCGTTATCATGTTATAGAAGAGGAAATGGGCATAGAGAGCTAAGTGACTTACGCAGGGTCACACAGCGAGTAAGTGTCTGAGGCTGGATTTTAACCCAGATATTCTTAGCTCCGGGTTCAGAATTCTAGCCACAGTACCACCTGGATGTTGCTAGGGCATAGGTTGCCTGGGGCCAGAACCTGGGCTTTCCAGCCTGCTGCTGGGACTTTAAGCAGTTGGGGGAAGGGGGTAGGAGAGAGGAGTAAAAGAGTGAAGGCACCAAGTATACCCCCTAGTAAGCTGGCAGAGAAGGATCTTGCCTTGCCATAGAGGTTGGGGGTGGGGTGGGGTGATATCTCTAGCTGGCAAGGAGCCCAACGGAGTTTTGCAAATCCTGGCCTCGGTGTCTGGTGAGCAGACCTGTTTGTATTTATGCTTGGTAACCAGGCTCAGGCCAAGTTGAGTCTGGGGCCAGTCTGGGGCCCCAGCTGATGATACTTGTGCAATGCCACGTGCTGTAAATGCGTGTACACACACATCTCATCTGATATTTGTTCCTCTGCCCCCATCCTGAGGCCCTGCTGGAATGAGCCATGGGACTGAGCAAGTTGTGAGGTAAGTCATGGAGGGTCAAGGCTCTTCTCCCAGAACACCAAGGCCACAAGCCTCTCCCAGGATCTCATCAGACTTATCACAGTCCCTGGGGTCCTCAAGCACAGGCCCAGTAATGGGCCCTCTCCTCTTGGGACACTATACTTCTGGAGAGAATAGGCAGACAAATTCGGAGGAGGTGAC
Source organism: Pseudochirops corinnae (assembly GCA_028646515.1). Classification (NCBI taxonomy): domain Eukaryota; kingdom Metazoa; phylum Chordata; class Mammalia; order Diprotodontia; family Pseudocheiridae; genus Pseudochirops; species Pseudochirops corinnae. The sequence goes on along the minus strand of CM053585.1, from coordinate 236,490,636 downwards.
CACCTGCCTGGTGTGAGGGGAGTGGCTGCCAGACGACCTCAGTTCCTGGCAGTATCTCCCCCCATGCATGCGTCTTAATGCCTCAAATCCTCCTGGAAGACCTCCCAGAATGCTCCGTAAAAATGGAGATTCCCCTAAGAGGGGTACAGGAGCTGGTGTCAACCATCATCAATAGTAAATAATAATAATGTAATAGCTAGTCATAGAGATCTTCAACATTTACAACACCCTTTACATATATTATCTCATCTGACCCTCAAAACAACCTGTAAGTGCTATTATTATACCCACTTTACAGATGAGAAAACTGAGGCCCAGAGAGGTTACCCAGGATCAAACAGCTCATAAGTATCTAAGGCAGAATTTGAACTCAGGTCTTCTTGGGCCATTGAAAAGGGCCAGGGTCTCCCACTGCATCCTGGGCCATCTCCAATCATCCTGAAGAATATCAGGCCACTGGACCCAGATGGCTCTGGAAGAGAAAGTGAGGCTGGTGTCCTTGCACAGCCCTCCCTCACTCAAATCAAAGTCCCTCTTCAAAAAAACGAAGGACAAACACAACCTCCTGAACCATTACCATTTCAGTGTGCATTAGTTTATCAGATTCTTGTCCCAGGTGCCAATGAAAGAAGCTTCTGGAGAGTTCACTGTTAGAAGTGGAAGCCTTGGAGGGAAGAGAAAATGTGGAACTGTGAGGGCCAACACAGTACCACAAACTTCCTGGAACTGCACAATCAGTCAATGTCCAGGCTTTGCTAGAGGACGTCGTCTGCTCAGGAAAGAGCCCTGACCTGAGAGCTGGGAGACTTGAACTTTAGTGTTGACCTTGCCTCTCAGTCCCTGTGTTACATCAGGAGGCAGCAGGGGAAAAATCACTTTTGTGACCCTCAGTTTCTTCATCTATGAAATGGGACTCCCAATTAGAGGTGTTCTTGCTCCCTCTGCTGGAATGTTATGGGAAATGTAAGTTCTGCATAAATATTTGATGCCCTTTCCCAGCCCAGTTGTGTGTTCCGGTCCCTATTCCCGAAGCCAAGAAAGCATTACAATCCTTGTCCTTAGAAAGCATTCCCCTGCCCTGCATTCCCCACCCCACCCTCTATCCCCAACAGAACACCAGATTGTGTGGTTTGGGGAAAAGAGAAATCTGTGTGGGGCCAATGAAAAGAGAGCAGAATCTGGAGTCAAAGGACCTGGATTTGAATCCCAACCCAGCTACTTGTTGAGAATCCCTCTCCCTTCCCTCAGTCTTACCTTTAGAGGATTCCTTTTGGAAGAATTTGGAAGCTTCCAGAATCCCTTGACTACATTCAAATTCGAGAGAGACTCTTAAACTGTTATCAGCCATTAGTACCTCCAGTGGGAATTAATATGATTTTGGGCAAGTAACTTGTCTCCTTCTATGCCTCCATTTCTTCATCTGTAAAATGAAGGGGTTGAGTAGGTAATTTCTACTTAGCCCAAGGCAGGAAGGACCTACGTACTCTTCTAGTCAAGGAGGGAGGGGTGGAGAACCTTCAGAAGTTGTCCTTGGTACCCTGAATATCATAGGTGAAAGGACAAAGGTCGAGCAGCTGGTCAGTGCTGTGGGCACTGCCATTCCTGGAAGCTCAGGGTCTTGACGTTTCCCGTCAGCTCCGTCAACTCCATCAGCTTGTGACTCAGCCACCATTCCGGGAGCTGTTCCCACCCCCTGGCCCCCAACCCCCACCAGACTCAGGGCTCAGGACTTGAAGTTCATTGCTCCAGGCTCTGTCCAAGGGCAGAGCCCGAAAAGAGGAAGCAAGAATGGCTGATGGCCGGTTGGACCATTTGGGGCCACTTCCTATTTTCTACCAAAATAGAGGCGTTGTGTCCCCAGCAACAACTGTAGACATCTGGTCACTGGAAGGCCTCAAAACTCTATGACCCTTCACTCCAAGGTCTGGAGTTATGCTCAGCTTAGGACCGGACCAGGCCACGATGTTCTCCAGAAACCTGTAGGGAGCTGGGGGAGAAGACAGGTAACTGCCAACATGGCCCCAGAGGGTGGGAGTTTGGATAACTCCTCCCTTGGCCTGAGGGGGAACTTCTTGCTGTGGTCCTGGGATGGAGGGGGTTGTTTCCAGTATGGGTTTCGGGGTTACTGTAGTTCTATTTGGCTAAACCAGTTGTGGCCATGTCTAGGGTGGAGCCTGCTGACCCTGAGCAGCCCTTCGTGTGGGTGGATCCCTAAGGTCACTGATACTCTTCTAGTTCAAAGACCGAACATTTTAGAAACCATAGTTGGGCATCATTGTAAGATGAATTTTGCTTTAACTGTTCTACTTCCAATGGTACGTAGAGCACACAGCCCCTAATCCCTCGTTAGGCTAGCCAACACCCCCCTGCATGCCCTAATCATCTTTGGTCAAGCTATGCCCTCTGACCTTTGACATCTCCTGAGTCTTCCTTAATTCTGTCCATCTTTCAAGGCCTACCTCAAATACCATTGCCTCCAGGGAGTTTTCCTAGACTCCCCTGTTCTGGAACTCTCATCTTCAGACCTCTTACTATACTTACTTTCTATATGCAATACCTGCTGCCCTCAGTTCTTCCTGTGTCCCCACAAAGGTAGGGCTCAGATCCCTACTGTTCCTTCTGTCTCCCCTAGACACCCCATGCTCACCAGGAAGCCCCTGGCTGATGAGCTGATTTCTAGGCTGGGTCATGCCGAGCCCTAGGCTCAGGGGGCTGATCCAGGAAGCACTGCCTGCTGGAGCTGGCCTGTGACTACTCACAGTTTTGCAAGCGGGGGCGTATCCCTGATCACTGGTTGGGCTGGAGGGAGGGTTTGCTGTCCCCTCCTAGACATGGTCCAAGGAACAGAAGGTGGCCCTTGACACTTAAAGCCCTTTATAACCTGGTCTCAACCTACTTTTCTTGTCTTACTATTCATTACTGTATTCACGTTCTCTAAGGTCTGGTAGAAATAGACTTATTTTCTGTTTCTTATATATGACATTTTAACTCCTACACTCCCTCTGGCTCTTAATGTTAATAGCAAACATTCGCAAAGTACCTTTAGGTTTGCAAAGTACAAACACACACTCGTACGTGTGCGCGTGCACACACACACATATCTGTGGTAGATAATATTATTTTTACCTCCATTTGGCAGATGAAGAAACTGTGTCTTAGAGGAAAATGAATGATTTGGTCAGCCAGAGTAGCTCAGCTAGTATCAGAGTGAAAATTCAGACTCCGATATTACTGACTACAAGTCCATTGTAGCACCCAACTCTCCCAGCTAAAAGCCTTCGTGTCCTTCGAACAACAGCTCAAGGATTCCCTTCTATGTGAGACCTGTCCTGCTCCTTCTGCTACTAGTGCTTTCTCTCCCCCAAACTATCTCGTATTTAAGGACTTTGTGTGTATTTGTGTGTGCTTTCTCCGAAGTCCTCTAGGACAGGGCCGCTTTCCTTTCGTGTTTGTATCTCCAGCACTTAACGCAGAGTCTGACACATGGGAGGTGTTTGTGGATTGGCTGACCCGCTGATTGCTGTGGTATGGAAGCAGTACGGGGAAAGGAGACTCGGAGAAGCTACAAGTGAGATGCTTCCCCCTTCCCTTTTGGACCCTAGAACTGTGTTCCCTCCATGTTTCAAAGAATCGGATAGGAGGCTTTACAAGGTCCAGTGCAGTCATCCTGGTTGGGCTGTGGATACAAAAGGGCAAGACTTCCATCAAGAGGAGAATGACTTCTCTGGGATGCTGAAAGCCAGGAAAATGGGAGAGGCTTACAGGGGTCCCTGTCACCTCCTTCTCTTACATAACCCTAGGACTGGGCCTTTTAGCTGCCCCTGTCTGATGCTTTTCCTCAAGCCTCCTTCCCAGCTTCTATGGAGGGACAGTCTTCCCTAAGACCACCATGATACACCTTATAAACATTTATAGAGCACATTAAGGCTTACAAAACACATTTCCTCATAGAAAGGGGAAATAGGCCAACCCTCTCATTTTACAGATAAGGAAACTGATGGCTAGAGAGATTATATGACCTGCCCAAAGTCATTTGTTGTTGTTTGGTCATTCAATCACATTCAGCTCTTCACAACCTCATTTTGGTGTTTTCTTGGCAGATACTGGAGTGATTTGCAATTTCCCTCTCCATCTCATTTTACAGATGAGGAAACTGAGGCAAACAGTGTTCAGTGATTTGCCCAGGGTCACACAGCTAGTAAGTGTCTGAGGCCAGATTTGAATTCATGAAGATGAGTCTTCCTGATTACAAACCCCAGCCCTCCAACCACTGCGCCATCCAGCTGCCTCAGTCCAAAGTCATATTGGCAGAAAAGCAATGGAAATGGAATTTCAACCCAGTTCTGACTTCAAATCTATATATCTCTTCACTACAAGTGACTCCTACCTTCTGGGGGCAGGAATAGAGGGAGAGGGAACGGAAACAACCAGGGGAAATGGCAAACTGAAGAAAGTTCTCGACTTGGCAACATCCCCTTGTCTTAGAATTTTCCTTCTCCAGACTGCATAGCCCTCAGCCTTTTCTCCATTTCCTGATGGCAGCCTGAGGTGTTCTTCTTTGTAGATAACATTTCATTTTGACAGGGACCTTCAGTGCCTCAGGACCTATGGTAAGAGAAGAAGACCTGGCAGAAGTCAGTCACATCCACAGTCACTGAGTCTGCCTTAACTGAGCAACAGCCCTGATATCACTGTCTGGAGGGAGAGGGAGCGGGGAGAGATAGATGGAAAGACAATAGTCATAAAGTCATTGAACACAGGAGTTGGAAGAGTCCTTAGAAACCACCTGGTCATTCTGCCCCTAATATTACAGAGGGGAATATTTAGGCCTGGAGATCGGAAAGGACTTGCCCAAGGTCACTCAGTGAGCCAAGTCTCCTGGATCCTAGTCCAAGTTTCCATCTACTACCCTGAGCCACCCCACCTCTTATAGAACAAGGGTATAGTGGAGATTTGAAGTCAGAGGACATGAGTTCAAATTCTGGGTCTACCCTTTGCTACCTGTGTGAATTCGGGTAAGTAATGTAAGCTCCCTGACCCTCAGTTTTCTAGATAGAGTGTTGGACTTGGAGTCAGGAGTACCAGAGTTCAAATCCTGCCTCAGACACTTACTGGCTATGTCACTCTGGGCAACTCATTTCACTTCCCCCAGCTTCTATTTCCTCATCCATAAAATGGGAGTCATAATAGCACTTACTTCACAGGGTTTAATGTAAATGAATAGCTTATGTAAAAGTGCTTTGCAATCCTTCAAGATTACTATCTGTAGTCAAGTGCTAGGCACTGTATTAAAAGGGAGAATACAGATACAAACAGAACGAAAGACAGTCCCTGCCTTCATGGGGCTTACATTCTAATGGGAGAAATGGGGAGCAACATGTAAAAGGAAACGGGAACGGACAGACCCAAGGGCAAGGAGAGGAGAAAGGTCCCTGCAATGGGGCATGGTAGAGTTAAGAGTGCAGCCTGGAAAGGAATGAAAACACGGCTTGCCTAGTGTCCTCCTTAAAATGGAGTTTGTGAGAGGAACCAGTCAATCAAACAGAAGGGCTGCAGGGGCCGAGGGCACTTCCAGTGGGAGAAGTCCACGAGTCGAATGCGCTTCCCCGGGAAAGAGGTTTCTGTAGCGTGATAGAGAAAGTCTAGAGAAGGATGAACAGGAGATTGAACAAGATTACTTCTAAGATCCCTCCCAGCTTTCCAACCTATGTAGATATGGGCATTTTTTCTCCCGAAAGGCCAAAGCCTTCCTGCCTAGCCAGAAAGCCCACAGGGCTGGCCTTCTCCTAGTCTTAGAGTCTGACTCAGGCTCAGCTCCCTGCAAGGGAGGCCAGGAGGTGCCATCTCCCCATGGAACCGTTCCCTTTGCCCTAGAGGGACCTGGCCAGAGATTCACTTTATCATGGAAAATCCCATTGGCCACTCTCCATATCTGACCCTTCCAGTCCTGGGAACCTGAATCTGTCCTCATCCCCCACAGACAGAAGAAAGGCTAAGCAAGGCCCCCAGCTGGGGATACCCAGAATTGTGGGTGGAAATGTTTCCTTTCCCTCTGCTCCCTTTGCTATGTGAAATCATCAGGACTCCTAACACCCCTAACAGCTTCTACCTCCAAAGGGCAAAGAAAGGACAACCAGTTCTCCAGGCTTCTGAGCAGTGGCTGGATAACACCTCTTTTCTCCTCAGCATCGAGATGCATGTGAAAGGAGGGATCACTATTAGCCAGGCCCAGAGAGTTCAACTTCTGTTGGGGTTTCATTTGCCTCCTATCCTCCTTCCCAGGAAGTGCCTCTGATAGGTCATGGTCACTGGGGTCTCAAGGGTCACAGGTCACTAGGGTCATGGCAGTCATTGGGGTCACTCTGCTCATTGTAGTCATTCAGGTCACTCTAGTGAATAAGGCTGTTAAGGTCACTGAAGATACTAGGGTCACTGCAGTTGCTATGGTCATTCAAGTCACTACAGTCACTGAGTCCCAGGCTTTTGGTTTCTACCAGGACCTGACGATGTATACTATTCCCTTCCCAGGCTTATTTGTAGTTAAAAAAGAGATGACTGTTTTTGCTGGATCTCAGCTTATGTCCATATAAATGCCAGAGAGGCTTGAGGATGGGCTTACCCCATCATTACCAACTTTAAAAGGGGAGGGCTCTTTGCTGGGCATATCCAAGTGACCTTTGTCTACTGATGTCAGGACCTAAGTAGTACTTTCCTGCCCTTCCTTCTGGCCATTCCACAGAGTTAGAGCTGGAACACACCTGAGAAATCATCTAGTTTAAAGACATTCATTTGACAGGGGAAGAAAATTTTAGCCCAGAGGCCTGGGGACTTCTCCTCTGCAGGCCTTACTGATGAGTGACTGAACTGGGATTAGAACTCAAGTTTTCTGACCCCAAATCTAGCCTTCTTTCCAACTCACCCTCAGTTTCCCCTTTCAGTTTTCCTTTTATTCATTTTTACACTCTAGTAAGTTTGAGGACCCAGTGTTTGGGTCAGCTTGCCTAGTGATACCACAGAGAAGTTGGGGTGGTTGTGTCAGGGTGTTTAGAGAATAGGGGGAAAGACCCACAGCCCAGAGAAGGAGTCTAAGACTTGAGGGTGCAGATGAGGAAGATGAATCTGAAAAGGAAAAGAGGAATAAGGGGTGGGGAGAGGAAGGGGAAGGGCCTGGACAGAGATTGATGATATCTAGGACCACACCAAGAGCTAGCATTCCAGCAGACCAAGATTTCCATAAGGCAGAAGTCATCTGCTATATGAACTGTGTAGCTACCCCAGCATCCAGCCTGCCTATGAGGTTTAACAAATGCTTATTAAATTGAATGGAAATAAATTGGAGCTAGAAATATTCCTTCTTCTCCAGAGGGGAACTAAGGATAGGAAGAGGCTGGTCACCATAATACTCTAGTCCAAAAGTTCTTAACCTGAGGTCCATGAACTTGTACACACACACACACACACACACACACACACAAATGTGTACACGTGTATATATGTGTGTATGTTTTGCATATAATGTGATTACCCAAGTTCCAAAGCCCATTGTTATGGGACACTCTCCTCATTGGTAGAGACCAATGCCCAGCACCTTCACAAGGGGTGGGACAGATCTGTCAAAGGGTAGGAGAGAAGAGAGCTTCAGTCTCTTCAGTTTTTGGAGGACTCTCTCAGTTTCTTTGGGTTCTACAGTTACTTTAGGCCCTTCAACTTTGAGAGAGGAGATGGAATGCATCAACCTCAATTCAGGAAGCTGAAGGAAAAGACTCTGGGAAGGAGTCAATATGAGAGGAGCTGGCCATCTCCATCATTTCCCTGTCTTCAGCTTCTGAGCTAGAGATGTCAGAGGACTTCCCCTTGAGTGAGATATAAGACTGTCTCTTTCTCTCTCTGTCTCTCTCTCTGTGTTTCTCTTTCTCTGTCTCTCTTTCTGTCTCTTTCTCTTTCTGTCTTTCTCTTTCTCTCTGTCTCTGCCTCTTCTCTCTCAGATAAATTAGTTTCATTGCTTCTTCCTGTGTGTTCGTTGTGAAACTTGTATTTGGTGGGAAAGGGAGCAAAACCTTGAATATAAAGCTTGGGTCCTCCTTTCCCAAGTTAATGAAGAAATCAGAAGTGTAGCTTGAATCTGAAAATCACATGCCCTAGACTAACAATATTTAATGGAACAAATAGATGTCATTCTAGCCCAATACCTGCTCCCTCTGAGGAGAGCAGAGTGGCCAAGCTTCTGTCCTCAACCTCTTGCTTCTCCTCTTAGAAAGAATTAAAGTGTCTCTTAGAGAAGAGTGGGAGAAGAAGAGACTAGAGGGACGTCTATTCTGAGCCATACAATGATACCCCCACATACCTCCCTATATGGGAGGACAGCCTTCAACACACGTGCATATATACATATGTATAATATATATACATATAGAAACTATTTCAAAATAATTGGTTTCTTTTGTCATCTTATATATTTTATTTCATGAATTTAAAAACATCATTCTGAGAAGGGATTTACAGGCTTCAACAACAAAAATAGTTAAGAATTCTTGCTCTGGGCCCTCTGGGCCCATTCTGTTTTAACCTAAGTGTATCAGAGACTCCAAATATAGGTAAGACCTGGCTTGAGGGGAGCCCCTAGTCTGAGAGGAACACAAGGCCCCTGCTGTCCCAGACAGTGAGGAGAAGTTCAAAGGCTTCCATCCCTCCCTTTCCATCCTCCATTGTAGGTAGCTCAGGGCCCTAGGGGCTGGGGACTGAGAGGAAAAAGAACAAAGTCTGAAAGTCCAGGAACCCAGGTGTATAATAAGCCAAGGCTTATTCCCAGCCTGGGAGAAGGCCTGCTGTCATAGGGCTCCTCTGTGTCCTGCTCCTTACAGGTAACCAGACCTGGAGGAACTTCAATCTGACACTGACAGAAGGGGGAGGGGAAGTTAGTTACCCCAAGACAATACCCCTCCCCCCACCAGTTTTGACCTCCCACCCAAATTGATTGGGAACCAAGGAAGATGACTTTTGTGTTTGCATAGACTCCCCACCCCCACCTCCATCCCGATTCAGATTCAGTCCAGCTAGGACCTTGACATCTGTCACACCATCAGTCACACAGAGGGGCAGTCCTTGATGAGTTCTAAGGTCCCTCCCAGCTCTGACTTTTTATAGTTCCATGGATCTATTAGCAGTTCCTGTAGAGCTTGATGGAGACTGGCCCCATCCCACCCCATCCCTGCCTGCCCAACCTCCTAGTCCCCCTAGGCTGGGTGAGGGGGGTAAGGAACACACAGCCCATCCGTGGGGCCCTCCATGGGGCTGGATGGCCAGTCCTAACTTGCTGTGAAAGGCTAATTAGCTAGGAATGATAATGAGAACCAGGGGCCTGGGAACCACAACCCTCCCTGGAGAAGGGGTGGAATCTGGGGCTGGGATCTGTAGGACACAATCTGCATTTTCCACCCTTTCTCTTCCCGTCCTGTCTTGCTCGCCAGGCCCACAGCCCAGACATTCTCATGGGGACTATGTTGGCGGAGGGACAGGGAGGCGTGGAGGGGCGGGAACAGGGACACCCACAAACTGGAGGAGCTGAGGGAAAGGGGGAAGAAAAATTATTTGGTGTCTCCACCTGCTCCTCCCCTCCGTGCCCTGCCCCTCTGCGGCTTCTCCATATTTCCTCTGAAACAGCTGGAAGTCGGGACATATTAAGTGAGTCACTTAAACCAGAGGCTGTGTGCTATAATGCAAAGAGCCTTAGGCAGGGGACAGGAGGTCTGAGTCTCCAACATTTACTAGCTGTGTGACCTTGATGAAATCTCATCACTCCTTGAGTCTTGGTTTTCTTCTCTGTAAAAAGGTACCAAGAATGATCCTATTCTCCCTGTCAGAATTGTTGTGAGGAAAAAAAAGCTTTGGGGATCGTCAAACACTGAAGACACAAGAAATAGTACAATCACAAATAACCTTCCAGGTCCTCGGTTTCCCCATTTGTAAAATGGGAAACTGCATACCTTCATACCCCCAGAAGTTAGCACCTGACCCATTGAAATGACTTAATCAATGCTTGTTGACTGTCTGACCAGTATGAGAATGCTTCTGCCAAAGAACAAGATGGAAGGCTTTGAGTCCTCATGCTCTGCTGAATTTGTTCATTCTGGAGGCCTTTGACTGCTCTTAGGTGCCCTCCTGTCTCTCTTTATCTTCCCTGAGTTGGATACCATTGCAGATACTAAAGATCTCCTCCTCACATGGGGCCTTTGGCTGATAGTTTTATATGCAAGTACTTGGAGCCCTGCTTCTCCTTAGGCTCAGCTCACTCCTACCTTTCCAAATGCCAGGTTGGATTGGCCAAGCTTCACCTTCATCCTTGCAGCAAAGGGCACTGCCTCCATCTCCTGATCAGGCCATGCTGGACTGCAGCAGGGAAGCCTTGCTTGGAGCCCTGGAGCCAGAGCCCAGTTCAGAGCCTAGAGAGCATCTGGCAAGCAACTGAGTGTATCTGGCCACTGACTGCTACTGGTAGTAACGACAGGCCTCCGCTACTGAGACCAGATCTCTGGCTGTGGTCATTCAATGGGCAGCCAGATGGCAAAGTGGCATTGGGGAAAGCCTGTGGCTTAGCCAGCCCTAAGAGAGACTCTATAGCCCAAGTAAGCTCCTGGCTTAGAAGAGTATTTCCAACTTTGACTTATCCGTTCAATTGGGTGGCCCTTCCCAAGAGCAGGAGAAAAGCACTTGGCTTGTTACATGAGAGTGGGACCTCCTGAGAAGGCCTTCCCTTTCCCAGTCTCAGTTTTCTCATCTACAGAATGAGCACGTTATGCCGAATAACTCTGACATTTATTGATTACCAGTTTGTTCCCCAACCTGGTACATTCAGATATGATACAGAAGTAAGTACAGGGCTCCATCATCCTTTTGGGACATAATATCTCCCTGTGCCTGAGTGATCCTTTGAGAGAAGTCTCAGATGGGCTCCAGGAAGGAGGGAGAAGGGAGGACAGGATGGAGGCTAGCAGAACTGACAGGCCAGGAGATTTGGGCAGGCATCCAGGGCCTGTCCAGGCCTAAAGTGTAGAATGAAAAGGAAGCTGCTGATTGCCCTGGGCATCCAAGAGGATGGGGCTGGCCAGGCCACATCAAAGGCAATGTTTCTTTCTGGCCTTTATCCACACCCCTGACACATACCCCCACCCCACTCCAATCCTTGCCTCCTTGTGCACAGCTGTTGAGCTCTAGGGGGATGAAGTGTGGATACTGTGCTTCACACCCCTTATTCAGTCACAAACAAATGGACTTTCCTTGGATAAAGGGGGCTCTCCAGGCTGCTCAGCAGGATGGGGGCTCTGAGCTGTGTCCAAGACATCTACATCCACCAGGACTCCTTGTGACCAATGACCCAGTTTGTCAAACAGCCTGTGGGGTTAGGGATCAGTCTGTGATCAGGGTTGGGCTTAGCTGAGCATGGGGTGAGCATTCTCAGGACAGGGTCAGAGATCAATCTGTGGCTAGGGATAACATTAGTTTACACTCTTCTCCCTTTCTCTAACTCTCCTCTGCCTCCTTCTGGGACTTCTAGGTTCCCCTTTCTTTTTAATTTATGGTGAAAGAACAGCTTGCCCCAGGGGCCTCTCTGGTTCACCTATTAAATCTGCAATTATCTCTAATTGTTAGCACTGAAAATCATGACCACTTTTAATCAACAAACATTTAGTGATACAACATGCAGACATATCTGATAGGGAAAATACTACATTTCCCAGAATGCCTATTTTCAATGTCTACCTACCATGTACCACATTCTGCACTGGGTACTACTTGAATACTCAGAAAATCTCTGATATTTCATCAATATGAGAAACTCACAAACAATCTCTGACTTAGTAAATTCTAGACAGCTGAGTAAGTAAAAAAGAAATTAATGTATTCTAGAGAGCAATTTGGAACCATGCCCAAAGAACAATCAAACTGTGCACACTCTTTGATCCAGCAATACCACTACTAGGTCTGTGTCTCAAAGAGATTATAAAAAAGGGGAAAGGGCTTACATGCACAAAAATATTTATAGCAGCCCTTTTTGCAGTGGCAAAATATTGGAAATTGAGAGGATGCTCTTCAATTGGGGAATGGCTGAACAAGCTGTGGTATATGACTATAATGGAATACTATTATGCAATAAAGAATGATGCACAGACAGCTTTCAGAAAAACCTGGAAAGATTTATATGAACTGATACAAAGTGAAATGAGCAGAACCAGGAAAACATTGCACACAGTATCAGCAACATTGTGTGATGATCAACTATAAATAACTCCACTCTTCTCAGTAACACAATGATCTAAGACAAGTACAAAGGACTCATGAAGGAAAATACTATCCATATCCAGATAAAGAACTGACGGACTCTGAATGCAGATTGAAGCTTACTTTTTTTTTACTTCCTTTATCCTTTTTCATGTTTTCCCCCCTTTTGATCTGTTTCTTCTTTCACAACTGTGACAAATATGAAAATATGTTTTACATGATACCACATGTATAACCTATGTCAAATTGCCTACTATTTTCAGAAGACGGGAGAGAGGAGGGAGAGAGAAAAATTGGAACTCAAAATCTTGCAAAAATGAATGCTAAAAATTGTCTTGACGTGATTAGGGAAAAATAAAATACTATCAAGAAAGGTGGGAGAATAAAAGAAATTAAGTAAGGTGTCCATAGTCACACAACTACTGTCAAAGGTAACGTTTGAATACAATTCTTCCTGATACCCAATTAAGCTTTCTGTTCACTAAGCTATACTGCCTGATCTCTGCTAGGAAATACAGAAGGAAGAATCTCCATGACCTGCCTAGGAGATACAGGGTGAACAAGTTCAATAATTCAGGAGACCTAGGCTGTATATACAGAGTGCCAAACATTGGTGGGGGAAAGGGTTGGTAATAGCAGCTAGCATTTATGTAGTGTTTCGAGGTTTACAAAGAGCTTTACAAATATTATCTCATTTTGTTCTCACAATGATCCTGGAAGGTAGTTGTTATTATCCCTAGCCAGGAGCTGTAAGCATTGGACCTTAAAGAGGCTCAGACCAGGTATCAGAGAGCATTGGGAGAATGAAGAAGGCTCCTTCCTTTTCTCTTTCTCTCCCGTCTGGTCTCACTATGAATTCAACAGAACAGGAGTGGTGGGGAGAAGCTGAAGAATTCGGGAAGGCCGGGGACAAGAGGCAGGCTGAGATTGTGTAGCAGGCTATCGTTACAATCAGCTCCAGCTCCTACCCACTGCAAAACTTCTCAGTCAGAAAAGCGTGTTTATGGATCCCACTCAGGGGCAGGAGGAGACAGGAGTAGTACTAGGAAACCCAAGGTCCAGTCTCCTCCGGACAGCATGGAGAAGGAGGGATAATAGCTCACATTTTCAGAGCAAGCACCATGAAGTTTACAAAACCTTTTCCTCATAAGAATCTGGTGACACAGATAGAGCATTTTTAGACATAGATACCTCATTTTCCAGGTAAAGTAATTGAGCCACAGAAAGGATTAATGGTTTACCAATGGCCACATGGGATGAGAGGAAAGAAGCCTGTGTCTCTGTAGGTGAACTGGGGCTGGGCCTGAGTAGGTCTGAGGCAGGAAGGAGGCTCATCTCTCTTCTCGGTCTTGTTTGGAAACCAGCTTAGGACACAAGGGTGTGCCTGGCCTTCCCAGAGGGTGGCCAAATGATGAGAGAGCAGGCACCAGAGAGGAAGCCGTATTTGTCTGAAGGGACCAGGAAAACCTGCTCACCTTGTCAGTCTTTCTCTAGCTCCCAGATCCCAGGAATGCTCCTCCTCCTCCCCACCTCTGTAATTCTCAGTCTATAGGGTGGGCGCTGTGGTCTGGATGTATCCCTCAGTGAGGCTGAGGAGAGGCAGTTTCTGCTCAAAAAGGCACCTCAACCCTCAAGTCAGAAGCCGTGGGCATCTTTAAGGTGTCTGATGATGTACCATCATGCCTAGAGACAGTCATATGGGTGAAATGACCAACCCTGCAAGGTCCCACGTGCCTCTCATAAAACCCACCTTGGACAAGGTCCCAGGCTCTAATCCAGACAGGACTTGATGCCTCCCGTGTTTCCACTGTGCTCTTGATTAAGGAGAAACTCTGTTGGGGGCCTCAGGATTAAAGGTGCCTCCTAGGCACAGAACTGACCCAGGGCACTGCAGATGCAGGCTGTGTAGGTTAATCCTCCAAAAACATTCCCTAGTGCCAGCCCCAGCCTCCATTCACTCCAGCTGTCCTTGGACTCTCCTGAGCAGGGGTGTAGAGTAGAGGCACCCCAGGGAGTGAGGCTGCCTTATCTGGGCTACTTCTTCCTCCCCTTTCCTTCACAAACAGAATGGAGTTACCCAGCAGCAAAGTGACCCTTCCCAAAGACAGGTGAAAACAAGGTCCTCAGATCCCTAGCCAGGGGAGCCCCCAGGGGCGAAGCCCTTCATTTTGTAGTTGAAAAACAAGTCCCCAGAGAGGGAGGAACTTCATGAAGGTCATTCAGGATCTAGAAGAAGACTCTGGTGCTAAACTGGGGGGGGAGAGCTGACCTAGATGGGACAAAAGTTGGGGGAGCATAAGGGTGATCATGAGTGACTACCTTATGCTACTTTGCAAGCTGTTGCTGTGGAAGTCTGAGGTGCAGGCCAGGCCAGAACTGGTTGAGTTAAAGGTTGAAGGGAATGGGGGTGGCACTTGGATATGTGAATGCATGTGTGTGCAGGCAACTGTATGCTCATGTAACTGTGTGTGTATGTGTCCATTTTTACAGCATGTGTGTATTTGTGTGCATGCCTGAGTGTGTGTGTGTGTGTGTGTGTGTGTGTGTATGTGTTCCCCACTGATGAGTTGTTGGGCAAGGCTGTCCTCTAGGCTAAGGATTCCTTTGGGTCAGGCATGTGCAGGAGCCAGGCCAGAGGCTGGGCTGAAAGGCTCCATCAATGTCCCGTCTAAAGACTTGGCCTGGACATGGCCCCAATAAAAGCTAAATGGTAACAAGTCCCCTGGTCCCAGGCTTGGCAGGCGGTGCCTTGGTGAAAGCTCGTGATTGGGCCCCGAGGTAGGAGAACCTGAGGTATCCCTCACAGAGAGCAGGGGAGGAAGGGGGATGGGGGAGGAGGAGAGAGAGCTTGGTGGGGGTCAGGGGACCAGGGAGCCTAGGGACCAAGACACATAGAGGAGGCCTGGGGACGGGGAAGCCAGGCAGAGATGGGAATGATTGTCAAGAGACAGAGAGGTTTGGAGGGTGGGGGAGACAGAGCCAAGAGAGTGAGGGTGATGGAGTGACTGGCAAACTAAGGCAAATAGAAAACCCAGGATTTTATAAAGTCAGATGGTCAAAGAATGGGGTGGGGAAAGCTGGGCACAGAGCCAGAGGTTGAGGGATTAGGGGACTCAGTGCAGAAAATCAAGAAAGCTGTGAAGCCAGGTTGAGGGCTGGGAGCCAGAGGGCCAGGTGGGATGAGGTACCGGTGAGCCAGGGACCTGGGAAAACCAGGCCGGGGGTTATGCAATCTGAGGGCTGGGGTACCTGGGAGCAGAGGAGAACCACTCACCTAAGTCTTCTGACTCCAACTCCAGGCTCCTTCTCACATCACACCATTTCTATTTCTAACCTAGATCATTGGTATAGTAGAGTCAGGGAGACCCAAGTTCAAATTCAGCCTCAGATACTAGCTGTGTGTGACCTTGGGAAAGTCACTTAATCTCTTTCTTTTTCATCTGTAAAATGGGGATAATAATGGTACTTAACCCCCAGGGTGGTTGTGAGGATAAAATGAGACAATGTTTGTGAAGGGCTTTTGCAAACCTAAAAAGCAGTATATATATACTAACTACTACTATTATTTTATTATCATCCTGACCATTAACTAGAAAGGTTGGAATTTAACAATACCTTCAAGGACCAAAATCAGTTGACAATGCTTTTTTTTTTATCCATAAGGCAAAAAAAAAAAATTAGCCAGATAATTGTTTTCTTTCAAAGTAAAATTAAAATCTATTAATTGTATTAACTTGTATTTAAAAGGCAGCTGCACAGATAGGAGAAATTATAGTAAGTTATAGGAAAATGATTTCTAAAATGTTTTTGCAGCCTTTCCTCAAACTTGAAGGAGAGTTCACGTCATATAGAGATGACGCCACCTCCTGGAGGAATGGGCTGTCATAACCCAACTCTTATTAGTTATTGTACTTCTTCTAACAAAAGGAAGCTCAGTACTGGAACGGTGAATTGTTGGCATGCTCCCTGTCTACCCCACCCCAACTACCATCCCCAGTACAATGGAAATTCTTACCGTCTTACCGAGAAAGAATGTCTAGCAGCTGATGGGAGATCCTGGAGCCAGCTCTGGGTATCTCCCCTCAGTGTGTCCATTTCTTGAGGTCAGGGACTTTCTTTCAAGGTAATATAGATTAGAAAGAAGAATTTGGGCCTTAGAATACCTGACATTTAGTATCTGTATGACCTGATGAGCAAATCCGGGGATGGGAGGGAGAGGCAGTCGGGGTTAAGTGACTTGCCCAGGGTCACTTAACTAGGAAGTATCTGAGACGAGGCTTGAACTCATGTCCTCCAGACTCCGGGGCAGGTGCTCTATCTACTAGGCCACCTAGCTGCCCCTCATAAGCAAATTATTTAACCTCTCTCAGTTTCAATTTCTTTGTCTGTAAGGTGGGCATAATATTTGCCACATGAGGTTGCTATGAGAAAAAGGATTTATAAGCCTTAAAGTGTTCCATAAATGTGAGCTATTGTCATTGCATTATTTTATGCTCCATAGTACGTAGCACAGTTTAGGCACATGGTACGTTTTCAAGAAATACATGCAATGGGGACATCCAGATAGCGCAGTGGATCAGAGCACTGGCCCTAGAGTCAGGAGGATTTGAGTTCAAATCCCACCTCAGATACTTACTAGCTATTTGACCCTGGCCAAGTCTCTTAACCCAGATTGCCTCAAAAAAGGAAAAAAAAAAACATGTTATGATTGCACATGTATAACCTATATCAAAATGCTTGCCTTCTCCCAGAGCAGGGTGACAGGGAGGAAGGGAGAGAATTTGGCACTCAAAATATTTTTTTAAATAAATGTTAAAATTATCTTTTTATGTAATTGGGAAAAAATAAAATATTACTTTTTAAAAAAGAAATACATGTTAAAAGACTGAGTGAAGAAATCACTTCAAATCAATTGGTCATTGACCGATTGAACTCTGAAGGAAAAATGAGTTAGGGTGTCAGAGGAGGGTGGTCTCCTGTGAAGATAGTTCCAGTTTGCCTGTCTCCAAGCACTTGTCCTACAGTTATGAAAACTCTGCTTCTTTTTAGCAGCATGACCTTGGGGAAGTCTGCCTTAGTTTCCTCATCTGTGATAGGATAAGGATGGACTAGATGATCTGCAAATTTCTTTCTACCTTTAGCACTCCCTGCACATCCTTCTAGAAACACCTAACGATTGATTCTATGAGCCCTGGAGAGACCATCCCTAGCCACATCTCCCAGCCGGCAAAGAACCCTGCTCTTCCCTAACATCTGCCCCTGACTGGGACCTTTGAAATTCTGTTCTTTAGGAAGTTTCCAACTTGGTCTACAGAGAATTTTTTCCCCTTGGATACTCATTCTCAGTTTATAATATATGTCAACAGAAGAATTGGATTCAGTTTGCAGCCAAATTTGTTGGAACTCAACTATTCAACGCAACCAAAGAAGCCTACTTGAGTGTGGCTTTATTTTATTTAATTTTTTTTTGTAAAAACATTGAATGTATTTATTTCTTTTACTGGACATATGGGTTTATCAGCTTTGGGAGATCCCAATCCTTACCAATGCAAATCTTAAGAGAATTGCCTGGGGTGCTGAGAAACTAGTTGACTGAGGTTCACACAGCCAATTTGTAGCCAGAGCTGAACTTGAACCCTGGCCTTCTTGCTCAAAAGCCAACTCTCTATCCACTACAAATTAACCTTTACTATATTAAAAATTACAATTCCCCTCCTGAATTACACACACCTAAGCAAACACATTTCTTTTTTTGCTTTTTGGAGGGGGAGGGCATGGCAATTGGGGTTAAGTGCCTTGCCCAAGGTCACATGGCTAGTAAATATTATGTGTCTGAGGTCAGTTTTGAACTCAGGTCCTCCTGACTCCAAGGCCAGTGCTCTATTCACTGCTCCACCTAGCCACCCCTAACAAACACATTTCTAAGCATCAGAGGGTGCAGTTTATAAGAATATACAAAAGAATGTAAGCTCCCTGAAGGACAAGTATTGTTTCTTCTTCTTGTTGTTTCTAGCTTTGTAACCCCAAGACCTAGTACAGTGTCCTGTGCATCTCAAAAATTTGATAAATGTCAGATCAATGAAGGAATGAAAATATAAATTTGTAGCAATGGAGAAAGAACCAGAGATGTTTCATCATCCTTCAACAATGTAAGCCCTTGAATGTCCCAGTCATCAGCAAAAGGTCCCTGAACCTGTGACCAAGGTCTTAAAACACAACTGAACACCCAGGGTTTTCAAAAGACTACTTGAAACTTCCATTGTGGTGCTCAGGAAAAAGTGCTGCTGTATTTGAAGTCAGACAAACTGGATTGAAATGCTACCTGTCTACCACTTACTAGCTCTGTGACCTTGGACAGGTCACTTTGCCTAGACTAGACCAGTGAGGCCTCATTTTCTGATCTGTAAAATGAGGAAGTTGGACTATATGATCTTTAATGTCCATTTCAGCTTCAAATCTATGATCAGATGACCTGAATCACTATCCCCAAGGTCATGGGGAAGCCGCAAATGGAAGCAAAGGAGCTGGTCAGAAAGGCACTAGGTGAGAAGCTGGAGAAGGCATAGTAGTCCCTGCTGACCCTTTCTAATGTCCTGGATGCTGGACTTTCAACTCCCCTGTCCCCCTGAGTCTTCCTAGTGGTGTCTCTCAGGGGTGTATCCATGCCCTACAGGAACCAGTGAGTGCCTGTGGCTTTTGAAACATGAAGTCCAGGTGATCAAGAGTCAACACGGAGGAAAGGGCCTGGGGCCAGTCGTCACCTCTACTCCCCGTTGTGATAAGGTTGCGTTATGTTACTTGTTAAATGATGTAGCTGTGTGAACTGTCATTTACAGAGCACGTTAAGGCTTGCAGAACATTTCACAAATATTATCTCTTTTAATCCTCACAAAATTCCTGTTAAGAAGGTGCTGCTGTTGTCTACATTTTACAGATGAAGAAACCGAGACTGAAAGGTTGTGACTTGCCCAGGGTCACACAGCTAACAAGTATTCAAAGTGGGATTTGAACTTGGGTCTTTCTCACTCTAGGTTTGGGACTCTGTCCATTGCACTCTACTAGTAACAGGACTGATTGAGTTGGGATTTTTTTTTTGAGGGGGAGACAGATATTGAGTATGTGTGGCCCCTGATGCTAAACCTAGGTATAGCCCTCTATCTCTGTATGCTTTGGTTTCCTCCTCTGTCAAATAATGTGGACAAGCCTTGCCCTGCCTCCCTCACACGGCTGCTTCTGTTTCCAATGAGATCATGGATGTGAAGGTACTTTGAAAAAGTATGAGTATGATACAAGTATAAGTGAAATTATTACTGGTTGTTCTCCAATATACTCCACCATCACCAGCTCCACCCCACCACACACACACCTCCGGCACAGACAAACAGGAAGAGCCTGTTTCTGTCATCAAGATGTGTGATGGGAAGTCTTGCAATGTCTGTGTGCCCATGAGTCTCCACATGTGTCTGCATGTGGAGATAAGGAGCTTTGCTGTGATTGTAGGAATCCCCGTTGGAATCCAGCAAACACTCATGAAAGTACCTACAATGTCTGAGTCACTGGGAGGCACAGGTGAGAGATATAGGTAGATGGATAGGTAATGCAGATAGATGGTGGGTAGATAGATAGATAGATAGATAGATAGATAGATAGATAGATAGATAGACAGATAGATTAGATAGATGATAGATAGAAAGACAGGTGGATAGATAGATAGATAGATAGATAGATAGATAGATAGATAGATAGATAAATAGATAG
>CM053585.1:236454250-236470102 GCA_028646515.1 Pseudochirops corinnae | reverse complement strand
GATAGATAGGTAGGTAGGTAGATTTTGTTGTTCAGTCTTGTCTGACTCTACACAACCCTATCTGGGATTTTCTTGGTAAAGATACTGTTGTGGTTTGCCATTTCCTTCTTGTGCTCATTTGACAGATGAGGAAACTGAGGCAAACAGATTTAAACTCAAGAGGATGAGTCCTCCTGGTTCCAGGCAAGGCATACCACCCACCATTTCACCTAGCTGCCGTACAAGATAGTCAATAAACTTTTATTGAGGACCTACTATGTGCCAGGCTCTGTGCTAAGTAGTGGCAATAAAAACAAAAAAAGACAAAAGATAATTCTGGCCCTAGAGTGGCTCACATTCTGATGGGGAAGACAATATGCAAATAACCAGGTACCAGTAAGCTTTATACAAGATAAATAAGAAAGAATCATTAGACAGGAAGCACTGGAATGAAGAGGGATCAGGAAAGGCTTCCCTAGAACTTGGGGTTTTACCAGGGACTTAAAAAAAAACTGGGGAAGCAGGTGAAGGTGGGGAGAGAGAGCATTCTAGGCATGGGGACTGCCAGTGAAAATTCCTACAGTCAGGAGCCAGAACACCTCACTGAGGAACAAGCGGAGGCCAGCGTCACTGAATTAGAGCCTGCTGTGGCACAGGACAGGAGTGCGGAAATGGGTTATAAGGGGCTTTGATCACCAAACAGAGGATGTTCTATTTGACACTTAAGGTAATAGGGAGCCATTGGAGTTGAGTAGATAGATATCTGATAGGTGATTTATTGATCGACGATTGATAGGTGATAGATAAATACATGATAGAGAAAAAGGCAGATAAAACATTTATTATGTATTTATTATGCGCCAACTCCTATGCCAGGTGCTGGGGATACAAAATACAAGCAAGGAATACAGTCCCTGCCCTTACATTCTTTTTCTTCATTTGTTTTTAATTTTTTTTTTTGTTCCATGTTGAATTCCAAGTTATTTCCTCCCTTCTTCCCAACCCCACTTTAGAGAAGGACAACATTTTACAATGCAGCACATGTGTAACCATACAAAACACACTTCCATGTATTAGTTATTTTCTCTGGAGGGAGATAGCATTTTCCTTCATCTGTCCTTCATAATTGATTTGCATATCCCTATTACTCAGAATAGCTTAGTCATTCACAGTTACACCTTGAACAATATTGCTGTTACTATATACAATGTTCTCTTGGTTCAGTTTGTTTCCCTCTATATTATTTCATGCAAGTCTTTCTATATTTTTTCTAAAATCAACCTGCTTATTATTTCTTAGAGGACAGTAGTATTCCATCACAGTCACCTACCATAACTTGTTCAGTCATTCCACAATTCATGGACATCCCCTCAATTTCTACTTCTTTGCTACCCCAAAGAGAGCTGCTATAAATATTCCAGAACTTATAGGTCCTTTCTTTTCCCTTTTTCCCCCAATCACCTTGGGAAACAGACCTAATCTTTATTGCTAAATTAAAGGGTATTTACAGTTTTATAACTCTTTGGGCCTTTTTAAATGGTTGTATTAGCTCACAATTCCACTAGCAGCGAAATAATGTCCCAATTTTTCCACATTTGTTACTTTCCTATTCTATCATTTCAGCCAGTCTGATAGATATGAGATATCTCAAGTTGTTTTGATTTTCACTTCTCTGATCAATAATACTTTAGAGCATTTTTTCACATGACTACGTATAGCTCCGATTTCTTCTCCCAAAAACTGTTTGTTCATATCCTATGACCATTTATCACTTGGGGAATGATTCATATTCTTATAACTTTGACTCCATTCTATATATTTGAGATATGAGGTCTTTATCTGAGAAACTGTCTATAAAATTTTCCCTCCAATTTTCTGCTTTCCTTCTAATCTTGGCTGCAGTGATTTTATTTGCAAAAAACCTTTTTAGTTTAACATGATCAAAATTATCCATTCACATCCTAGAATGCTAACTCTTAGTTATTCATAAATTCTTCTATCCATAAATCTGATAAGTAATATGTTCCATGTACTTCTCATTTATTTGATATCTCCTTATCTTGGTAAATGGTGGAAAATATTGGTCTATAACCTAGTTTCTGCCAGACTGCTTTCCCAGCGGTTTTTACCAAATAGTGATTTTTTTTATCCCCAAAGCTTAGATCTTTACACCAACACAAGGTTACTATAATCATTTACTATTGTATATTGTATGCCTTCTCTATTACACTGATTCACCATTCTATTTCTTAGCCAGTAACAGATAATTTTTATAATTATCCCTTTATAATACAGTTTAAGACCTGGTAAAGGTAGACCTCCTTCCTTTACATTTTTTTTTTCATTAATTCTTTCTATATTCTTGACCTTTTATTCTTCCAAAAGAATTTTTTTCTCGCACAACAAAATAATCGTTTGGTAGTTTAATTGGAATGGCATTGAATAAGTAGATTGGTTTAGATCTTCTTAATTCCAAAATCCAATACTCTATCCATAAAGTCTCAGTCCTGCAGCTAGAAGTACTGTGTGTAAAAACTAGAGAGACCAGCTAGTCTGATGGCAGGGACAGCTGGAGAAGCTAGACAAAGACTAGAGCCAGGGGTGGGGAACCTGCAGCCTTGAGGCTACATGTGGCCCTCTAGGTCCTTAAGTGAGGTCCTTTGAATCCAAACTTCACAGAACAATCCCCTCAATAAAAGGATTTCTTCTGTAAAATTTGGATTCAGTCAAAAGGCCACACCCAAGATTCCCCATCCCTAGCACTAGACTCTGAGGGGCATGGGATCCCCTCAGGCCTGAGGGTGTTAGCCCCTGTACCTCTTATGATCTCTGGGTCAGCTCCTTGGAAGAGCTACCATCCAGCACCCTTACTCTAGCTTGGTATTACTATTTCCATTTTACAGATGAGGAAACTGAGAAAACTGAGTGACTTGCTCAGAGCTACATCACTTCTGAGACAGGATTCAAACTCGGATCTTCTGATTCCAATTTAATATTGCCTCTACAATCTAATAGGATGATACCAAGACTAAGCCAAAAAATGGTTGCTCTCCTTGTAATGCTTAATTCAACCATCAGATAAGTATCTCCATCTACACCAACTAAATATTTCCATGATAATTTAAGTAGGAAAAAGACAGAGAAACTGACTAGAAGGGTCAAGAAATGCTTCTTGTAGGAAGAGGCACAAAAACAGAATTTGGACCAAAAATTTAGGAATTCTAAGAGGCAGAGGAAAGGAGAGAGTGTATTCCAGGAGTAACTAATAGTCTACACAAAAGCATGGAGGTAAGAGATGGGGTACTGGATGTGGAGAACTCCAGCTTGTCATCATACAATGACAAGTTGCAATCCCTCCAACCTGTCCATTTGTCCCACATCCTAGTAAGGCTGAAACAACCCAGGTCTGGGGTCTCCCTGATATCAGGTACCTAGTTTGCATTTCTGCATTCCCTAATTCTTCCTCCTTGTAGACAGAAGCAAAGACACAGATGAAGCTATACAGAACTCATTCTGGCTCTCGTGGGCCTCCCAGAGGCCTCTCCAGGCCTGCACCCCTATCAAGTAGACATAGAGGGGCTGACAATGCAGATCTGCCTTTTCAGGGTCAAGGTCAGGGGCACTAAAAGTGATTTGTTGGATATAAGATGCTGTTTATTACAGCCCAAAGACCCAGCCAGCATGGAACTATAAATTAGGACCAGATGAGCAGCAGCCAAGACTCTGTGCTCCACATGCATCATCTTGGCCTGAGGCCCAGGCCCAGCCTCGGTGGGCCCCCAAGTCACTCTCTCTGGTCCTTATAGGCCCTCAGTGACGCCTCTCTGACTGATAGAATATGAGTAAAAAATCCCAGCTCAAGAGATTCTGCCAGAGACTGACAAAGCACCCTCCCCCCCCTCCATATACCTTCAGACACTTACAGGGGCCCCCGCTCCAGCCCCAACATGAGGTGGGGCCAGCCCCAGTCAGGTACACTGACATGGGTCTAGGCAGGGGGCCCGTCCATACATCCTTTCTCAAGAAG
The DNA here is from genome assembly GCA_028646515.1 of Pseudochirops corinnae. Taxonomy (NCBI): domain Eukaryota; kingdom Metazoa; phylum Chordata; class Mammalia; order Diprotodontia; family Pseudocheiridae; genus Pseudochirops; species Pseudochirops corinnae. The sequence goes on along the minus strand of CM053585.1, from coordinate 236,466,096 downwards.
GAACTTGGCTAACATTTGATTCAGGATGCCTATGGAGAATCATAAAGATTTCAGAAACCTAAGGAGACCCTTTCTCAGGGAAAATAATAATAATAATAACAATAATAACAATGTACTTTAAGGATTGCAAAGCGCTTAGACATGATATCTCATTTGATCCTCACAACAACTCAATTAGGTAGGTACTATTATTATCCCCATTTTACAGAGGAAGAAACTGAGGCAAACTGAGGTTATATGACTTGCCCGGAGTCACACAGCTAGTAAGTGTGTGAGGCAAGATGCAAAATCAGATCTTCTTGATTCCAAACCTAATACTCTATCCACAAAGTCTCAGTCCTGCAGCTAGAAGTACTGTGTGTAAAAACTAGAGGGACCAACTAGTCTGATGGCAGGGACAGCTGGAGAAGCTAGATAAAGACTAGCCAGTGGGGGGTTGTGGGATCCCCCTCAGGCCTGAGGGTATTGGACCCTGTGCCCCTTACCTTCTCTGGGTTTGCTCTTTAGAAGAGTCACCTTCCAGGACCCTTAGGCTTGCTTGGTCCAAGAGCTGGGTGGGAGGGGTTGAGGAGAGGCTCTTCCCCGAGAGGGCTCCAAGCCAGACCACACATCATCCACTGTGTCTCTCTCAGTGGGGCCCAGGATTAGCTGAAGTTCTCTATAGGTCACACTGTTCTGGGACATGAAACTACTAGAGTTTTCCAAGAAACCCAGAATCCTCATTTCCATCCTGTTCTGCATGCATTTGCATAGGAACCCTTGGAAAGGTAGCTGACAAGCCAGACCTCACTGGAGTTCTCCAAATGAGCTCATTAGGATGGAGCTGGAAACCTGAGGGACCAGGGATGGAGAGCCCAGAGAAACCCAGGCCTAAGGGAAAGGGAGCCGGAGACCATGGGCACAAACTTGGGTAAAGGAGGACCCCAGGGCTTCTGAGAGAGGTCAGAAGGACCCAGAGGCTAAAGAGTGAGACCAAGGGAAGCCCAAGACTCTGGGAGCCCAGAACAGGAAGCTGTAGGGGTCAGGAAGTTGTAGCCCCGGAGTAGGGCAGATGTAAATGTGTGAGGGTCGTGAAAAACACGCTGTATTTGGAGTCAGAGGACCCAGGTGCAAACCCTGCCTCTGCTACCTCTGTGACTTTGGACAAATCACTTCCCTCTGGGCCTCAGTTTCCTCACCTGTAAAATGTGGAGTTTGGCCTAGACGGCTCTGAGGAGCAGAGGCACTGGTACAGAAGAAGTCGAGGGGCCAGAGGAACCCAGGGGCATAAGATGTGGGGATGGAAATAAAAGAACTGAGACCTTGCCCCTTTAGGGAAAGAAGCTGGGAAAGGGGAGCTCAGTCTCAGGTGAGGGGCGGCTAGGACCTCTTCTGTCTCTGTGGCTCAGGTGCCATCTGCTGGCCATCTTGGGAATTTCTGCTATGGCCTGAATCCTTTTCAAGGTCTTGTTCAGTCCGGTCAGTCAAGACCAACTCTCAGGGACCCCATTTGGGATTTTCTTGGAAGAGATACATTCCCTTTTCCATCCCATTTACAGATGAGGAAACTGAGGCAAACATTTGATCTTTTATGACGAGGCTCAGAGAGCTTTTATGAGAAGGCTCAGAGAAGCTGAGTAACTTGCCTGAGACTACTTAGGTACTAAATGACAGGGGCAGGATTTGAATTCGGACCTTCTGATTCCAATTTCAAGGGCTCCTTCTTCAGTCCCATCTGACCCTGAGCCTCCTGTACTGTGATAAAGGCAGGGTACAGATGAATTCCTTTTTATAAAGGGAGAAATAGAGCTTCAGACAAGGAAAGTGAGTCTCAGGCTCTTTTTGAGAATTTTTCCAAAGTGAGGTCCCAACAGGTGAACAGAGAGGAACAAGGAGTTCTTGTTCCCAGAGGTCAGGCACATTACAGGACATGGGACTGCAAGTCTGGAGGCCCTGGCCAGGCCCTGGAGGAGCCAGCACAGAACGGGCATGTCCAAATTAGTCAAGAAGAGCAGGATTAGCTGGGAAACCTTCAGAGCCATCTGCATCAGCTCCAGGTCCATGCAGAAAACTGGGGGAAAGATGCTGGCATTGAAATTGTTCCTGGGGTTGCAGCCAATGGGGAAGGGCATCCAGCATCAGGGAAGCTACAAGAGAGGATGTCCTGGAAACAGCATAGGTGTGAAGACCTGCCTGGCCCTGCACTGCCCTGCCATGCCCTGCCATGCCCTACTCTGCTCTACCCTGCCTTGCCCTGCCCTACCCTGCCCTGCCATGCCCAGTCTTCCTTTCCTCTCCCTGGCTCTTGAGTGTTAGACCTTGCAAGTCAGAAGACATTTTATAGGTCATCCAGTACAACACCTGCATTTTACAAAAAAGGAAACTGACATCCAGAAAGGGGAAATAACTTGCCCTAGGTCACAGAGCCCCTAAAATGCTCTCAGACCTGGGTTTCCAGCTATCAGTCCCCCTGGCCCCACCATTCATCTCCCTGTGCGGGAGCCCAAGGCTCCTTAGCCACTGAGAGCTAACCCTTGATAGGTCAAACTGGGGAATTGGGGTGAACGGATGAAAGAGAGACAGCTCTCATTTTTCAAGGAGTAGAGCAGGAACCATGGGAGACGATCTCAGAATCTGACCCCAGAATGGAAAACCAAAGTGAGATTCAAACGTTAGCAGTAAGGAGAATTCCAAGGAGTGGAGTGGAATCAGTGACAGTTGATATGGTCAGGGGGAGCTTGCTAGAGGAGGTGGGGTCTGGAAGAGCGGATAGAAATTGAATGGACAGAGATGAGGGCAGACACCTAGACAGGAGACTAATATAAGCACAGGAGTAGCAGAAGCTAGCATGGTACAAGGGAAGGGACAACTGGGCAGAAGAAAGAAGCCACCATCCCCCACTCCAACCCTCAGGTCTCTGTGATAATCTAAGCTGGTGCTCTGCCTTCCTTTTCTCAGCCAATGCCCAGGGCCCACCAGGAGTTATCTCCCTCCTAGCCTTAGAATCAGCTCCCCAGAAGGTGCCTTCATTCCCCTGGGAGCCTGGGCCTTACTGCCGCCTCGGATCCTCCCTTTTCCAGCTCTGTTGGATAATAGTGGCTGGGGTGAGGGCACTTCAACTTGCTCCCCTAGGACTGGGAAGGGGAAAAGAGGATCAGGTAAGGTAGCACCAGGCAGGGCAGGGCAGGGCAGGGCAGGATTGGGAAGGGAAGAGAAGATCCTGGTAGGACTAGGCAGAACAAGATAGGATAAAGCAGAATATAGCAAGATAGAGGGGACAGGGTAGGGCAGGGCAGGACAAGACGAGGTTAGGCAGAGAGGACAAGATAAATCAGGACAGAGGAATGGAGGGCAAGACAGGGCACATCAGGATAGGATAGGGCAGAGAAAGGGAGGATAGAGCAGGGCAAGGAAGGTCAGGGCAGGACTGAACAGGGGAGAGCAAAGCAAAACAAGACAGGAGCAGGGCACATCAGGATGAAGCAGGACAGGATAGAGCAGGAAAGAGAAGGCAGGACTGCAGGACAAGGGCAAGGACAGGACAGAGCAGGACAGGGCACATCAGGATAAAGCAGAGCAGAGCAGGTCACGGCAGAGCAGAGCACTCTGCCTTTCCCTATGTCTCTTTTTATCTCTCTGTCTCTCTGTTTCTTTCTTTCTTTGTCTCTGCCACCCTGTCTCTCTCTATAACTTTGGATTTTTTGAAAATCCAATTCACTTTCAGACCCTATACTATGGAAGTGGGTGGCCAGAGAAAGTCTTACGGCTCCCTCTGCCCCACTCCCACTCCCACTTTGGCCCCCTTTTCTTTTGCTTCTTGGACTAGTCCCCAACCTCCAGCTACTCCTCTCCCAACACAGAGCTTCTTATTTCCTAGTGTCAGGGTTGTCCCATGGGCAATCCAAAATTCAGGTCTTTCTGAGGTGAACTACTGTGAGTGCTTTGTGCATTTTCTATATCTCTTTATGGATTCCTGTTATTCCTTTGTTCCACCTGTATTTTCCCACAGGGTGAAATCAGGGATGTCCTCTACCTGATATACATTTGTTATTTTGAGTGCTTATATGGGAGTTGAGTGTCACTGTTAGCTATATTTGTGGAAACACAAGTATATTTGGAGATTTCTCAGACAAGGTTGAAGTTAGTAAGCCAAAGAGAAAAAAATACCTTTTGGGGTCAGCTGTCAAGATCAGACCCCTAAATAAGGCACATAGGAGGGGAGGTGGTCCCCGGGCCCATTGTGATACTACCTTATCTAAATCACCCTGATCATAAAGCTTGTCTTTTGCTCCTGACCTCCAGTACTAGGCTTTATGTACTGAGACATTTTCCAGTCTTAGGGTCCTTTCTGTAGTATTTATAGCCATCTGTCTGCCAATAGATTTGGTTTTGTTTTTTTTTTTTTATTTTGGCTTTGGTTTTTTGCTCTTCTTTTCTTGCCCTGTTTCTTGTTGAATGGTCCACAAACATTTATTGAATGACTATCCAGTGAAAGGCAGACTTGATGCTAAATGAAAGCCTCAGTACTTCCTCTCAGGGTCTGTACTCTGAAAAAGACACCTTGACATGCATGAGCTGATGAAGAACAAAGAATAGTGTGTGGAAAGAGTACTCCTGATGGTCTAAATAGGAAGAATGAGACATACATTTCTGGACATGACCATAAGAGCAGTTCATTTTACTTGACTATATACATTTGTCACAAGGTATGTAATTTGTTTTGTTTGGGGAATTTTGGGGGGGGAGGAGAAAATACAGAGGTTTGATCATTTTTTAATTAAATTAATTTTTTTAAGTCCTTTGCATTTATAATAGTTTCCTAATCAAATTCCAGACTTCCAATTCCTCTCTTCTCCAATGTGGCCTCCACATAGCTGTCCAAATAATCTTTCTAAAGCACAGATCTGATGTCATCATTCACCTGCTCAAGAACCTATTGTGCTTCCTGTCACTTTTAGGATAAAATACAAACACCTCGTAGAGTCGCTAGATCCCCTCAAAGTTCAACTCAGGTATCACCTCCTCCTGGAATCTTTTCCTGATCCCCTGAGATGTGAGTGCTTTGTCCCTCTTCAAATAATTATTTATTTATGTATTTATATATTATGTAATATCTTATATGTTTTGTAGTATATTAGATTTTGTATATATATGATATATATGTAACAAGTACATATTCTGTCTCCCTTGAGAACAATGTAATCTCCTTGAGGACAGGGACTATTTCTTCTGTATCTTTGTATCCCCAACACCTAATACAGGGTCATGCACATATTAGGTCCTTAATAAATACTTATTGGATAGGTTGGAATGGGATGGGATGGGATGGGATGGGATGGGATGGAATTTACCTCCAGCCAGGGTTAAGATTAAGGTTAGGGTTGGGACAAAAGTAGCACCCCCAGGAACTCTTAGTTCAGAAACAAGGGTAAGGATCTGAGAAGCACATAAGTATAAAGCCTGTTCAACACGGAGGAAGTCTTATATGCTGCCATCTGAGCTTCAAAGTCTAACTGAGGGGGGAAAAAGATTGCTATCTGCCCCCTGGACAATCTGGCACGATATATACACACTCCCAGGCTTCTGGGGAGGGGCTAGGAAAGCTCTTCATGAAGTCATAGAGTCAGAATATCAGAGCTAGAAGGAACCAGAGAGGCCACATCTGGTCCACATCCTAACTGAAAAGGATTCCCTATCCCAATATCCCTGGCAAGTGGTCTACCCTCAGCTTGAAGACCTTCAGTGAGAGAGAACTCACCTCCCTCTGAAGCATGTCATTCTATATGGGGGCAGCTCTAAGTGTCAAGAAGTCTTCCTTCCTCAAAAGGGAAAGAGTCAACCTTAATCTCATGGAATTTGGCTTAGGGAAGGAATGACATAAACTCTAAACTGGGCATCTTGCCACATAGAAGAGTAGGGGGGAGTGGGATGAGAGGTGGGGTGATGGAGGGGAGGGCAGGGTGGGGGGGAGTGCTGATGAGTGTTCACATTTCTGTAGAGGGACAGGGACAGGGTGGAGAGTGGATGGGGGGGCAGGATAGGAAGAAGGGACATGTAATCAGACTCTCACAGTGTGCTCACTATGGAGAGGTTCTGCGTAATTTCACATGTTCAACCTGTATTTGATTGCTTGTCCTTCCAGTGGGGGTGGGTGACAAGGGCGGAAGAGAAAGAATCTAGAATCTAAAGTTCCATAATCAAATATTACAAATATCTATCTATTTATCTATCTATCTATCTATCTAATTATCTATCTATCTATATGCAATTATTATTATTGTTATTACTGCACCTCCGCCTCTCCACCTGCCTCTCCACAAACCTTGAAAGGATCTGATGGGAGCTGCTAGTTATTGTCATTGAAAAGATGCTAGAAAGGCACAAAAAGGCACCTGTTCCTAGGCACTTTGAGATCTAGCAGTGACAGGGGCTCCCAGCCCAGACAATATGATTCATTTCACAATCTGCAGCCCCCGTGGGGTTTCAGTTTTGTCTGCATTGAGAAAAACCAGGGAGGAGATGGTAGGAGGGGGAAGGAGAGGAGTGGGGCTGAAGTCCCACAGAGAATGAGATCAAGGATAAGCTGAATTGAGCACTCAGCAGTCTCCCCCCAGGGGATCTCTGGGCCCAAAGAGCCAAGACTAAGCATGAGAAAGATGTGGGCCTCCATGGCTGAGATCTGTAGGCAGAAAGCTGGGCAAGGAGACTTGGCTGCCCTCCTGATAAGGATCGCCTGATGGGGCCAAGGTATGGGGCTCGTGCCACTTGGCAAGCCAGGAGAGAAGAGCCACTGATAACTGCTGGTCTGTCTCTATTTCCAGGGAAGGAAGAGAGCTGATGGTCCAGGTGCCTGTGAGGGCAGAGATTGTGGGAACTCCGTGGCAGTGAGTGAACATCTAGAGAAGGAGCAGACACTCACTAGGACCCCTTCTGAACTCACCTGTCTTCCATGAAAGGACACTGCCTCTTCTCAGAGCTCCTGAATGAACAGGTTGGGGGAGGAGAGAAAGACCGATTAGAGTAGTGGAGTTCCCCCAAAGAACAGTGGGAAAGAATTTGGGAAGACCCTGCTGTTGAGAAGGGGCAGCTGGGTATCTAATACCAAAGGTGTGCTATTAATTGTTTAACAAGAGATGGGGGGTAGGGGCAGTTAGGCAGGGAGAGAAAGTACACACACACACTTTATAAATTTCATCTGCATTGTTAACACATTAAGTCTAAATAATCATCAAAACAATAAATCGATCCCTGATGTGTGGCACTGATTATTTTTGAGGTGTAAACACTCAAACTGAAAATTTAGCAATGGGATCTGGTAGATCCACTGCTTGAGACCCAAACTTTTGCCTCCATGGGTGGTAGGGGACACCCCATAAGAGAGGATTTCTTGAAGGATGATTGAAAGAGCAATGGATCTAGAATCAGGAACATGGTGTTCGAGTCCTGGCTCTGCTACTTGTTACCAGTGTGACCCAGGACAAGTTACTCAATCTCTGGCCTCAGCTTCCTTTATCTGTGTAACAGAGGCAGAAGGAAGCCAGCTCATCCCTGCCTTTTGGACCCATCTCAGCATTTCACAAACCACGGGTGAAATTTAGAGCCTGCTTCACACCCCAGTTTCTTCCCTGAACTCAAAACTGGAGCCCACCTCCCTGACATGTTTTCCCACCATCCGGAGGACATTCACTTTCACACACATTCTCAGCCCCTTGAGGGAGAAAGGCAGGGTTTATTCTCCCCAGTTATGCAAATAGAAAGTGAAATGGCCATGGTTGCCTAGTTAGTAGCTGAAAAGGGACTAGAACCCAAGTCTTCTGATTCTTGGGCCTTTGTGTCACCCTAGTTTCCCTTACCCAATCATTCCATTTGGGGGATATTTCTGGTTGAGCATGGAGTTTCAGTTCCTATGCTCAGACTCGGCCTTAGTAGAATGTAAGCTCCTTGAGGGTCCCCAACACTTAGCACATTAGAAATGACTTTTAAAATGCTGTTAACTGAGTGAATGAGTCCCAAGACCAGACCCAAGAGACAGAAGTGGGAATCAACTCTAGTCCTGTCTTTTCTCCAGCCTTCTCTGCCCATTCCTTAGCCACTGTCCCTTATTCTGTTCCTCTAAAAAGTTTTCTGATAATGAGCAGGCAGACTTCAGAAAAACCTGGAAAGACTTACATGAACTGATGCTGAGTGAAGTGAACAGAACCAGGAGAACATTGTACACAGTCACAGCAATATTGTACAATGACTAACTTTGATAGACTTAGCTCTTCTCAGTAATACAAGGATCTAAGAAAACTCCAAAAGACTCATGATAGAAAACGCTATCCATGTCCAGGAAAAAAACTATAGTATATATATACTATATATACTATATATAACAGGTATATATACTATTTGCTAGCTCGCTCGCTTCTCTTTCTCTCTTTTTTTTGTTCTTCTCTCTTGTGGCTTCTCCCATTGGTTCTAATTCTTCTTTAAAACATGACTAATGTGAAAATATGTTTAATATGAATGTATATGTAGAGCCTATATCAAATTGCATACCATCTTGGGGAGGGCGGAGAAGGGGAAGGAAAGAAAATTTAAAACTCAAAATCTTATGGAAGTGGATGTTGAAAATGAAAAATAAATAAATAATTTTTAAAAAAAAGTTTTCTGGCCAAGTTGGGATTTGGGATCTCTGAGAAGGTCTCCTGATCAGGTAAGAGTCAGGCTGACATTCTACGCAGCTTCCTCTCCTCTCCTCTTTCTCTCTCCTTTCTCCTAGTGAACCTGGGGCCCTGAGGTTCTTCTCAGGGAACTGTGCCCAATCAAAGCACCAGGAATCTAGAGAACCCTCCCTCCTCTATCTGATTATGCCTCCCATTCACTTCAGAGGTTTCATTCTGAGTCAAAAGCTGATCTCCCTGGCCCTGGCTGAGCTATTGGGGTAAGTTTTTGAAGTTCATGCCGCACCCCCCCCACCCATTACACACGCATACACACACCCACACCGCATACACAAGCCAAACTGAAAAAGGACCAGCAATCTTCTCTGCTATGAAAAATCTAGACATTCAGTTATTCATTCAAGAAACATTCATTAATTATCTATCGTGTGTGTGTGTGTGTGTGTGTGTGTGTGTGTGTGTGTGATCATAAGCAGAAGGTCCTTTCCCCTCTCTGGGCCTGTTGCCCATATGTCTGACTCTAACTGTATTAGTCCCTAGGGAATGGAAAGTTTTGTTTTGTTTTGTTTTGTTTTTAAATTACATAGTCCCTCTCATCAATGAGCTTACATTGTGCAAGAGAGGATATAATAGGTATGCAGAAAATACAGTATGTGGTAGGTTATGAGGGAAACCAAGGAAAGATCCAGTGTGTACCAGGAAATTCTGAGGAGGGAAAGGATACTTCCTCCAAGAAGACGGTCTCGATGATGTCTTTTGTTCTTATTTTACAGTCATTCTTGGACACTCCACCCCAGAATTGAACCTTTTCTCCTAACAAAGAAAAACAATTGAACAAAAACAGCCAATGCAGTGAATGAATATCCACAGAGTTGGTGCAAAGTGGGCCAAAAGCCTGTGGGGCAAGGGCTGGCGAGAAGAGGTGATCCAGAGGACTGGTACTTCACATACACACACACACACACACACACACTTTCCTCCTCATCGGTGTCTGCAGCTTTCTCTCCTCCTAATCTCTCGTTTCTCTATCCACAAGAGGGAGCATGTTTCATTATCTTTTCTCTGGGTCTGATACTGCGGTATCTGGTTTTTACAGTTACTCAGAGTTCAACTCCCTTTTAGTGTTCTGAGAGGCGGTGTGGAATAGAAATAGAGAGGGAAACTTCCGTACAGGGGCCAAGATGGTGACGGCAATGGAAGCTGGAGAACTCCATCAGCTGAGGCCGAGCTTCCAGGAGGAGGCTGAGTCCTTGCTGGGGGCCTCAGCGCTTCGAGGTCACAGAGCAGAGGCTGAAGAATTTACTGCTGTTGAGAAAAAAGAAAACCCTTCCAAGACTTAATATCCATTCTGCCTTCTGGATTTTGGCATCCATTATTGTGACATATTATGTTGAATTTTTTAAAAGTATGAAAGAAAACATACAAACAAGTGGGTGGCTTCTGGTTGGTATCAGCTTTTTGATCACAAGGTTAGCTATTGCGTTTTACCGCATGTTGTGTCTGGAACGATATTGTGGAATTGGAGACTATGATGTCAGATATCCAGTACTAATACCTCTTACAACTGCTACTTTCATTTTAGCAGGAATTTGTTTCAACATTGCCTTATGGCTCGTGTGAACGCTTTTCACTCCTTTGATATTATTTACACAGTTTTGGGGTGCTCTAATGCTTGTCTCTCTCCTTGGCTGATATTCAAGACTGTTTTACAGATGAGGAAACTGAGGTCCAGGGACGGGATACAACTTGGTCAGAGTTAAACAAGTAGTAAGTAACAGAGCCAGTAATACTTCTCTGATGCCAAGAATGAGCTAAATCTTGTGGAAAAGTACTAAGGACAACATTAAAGTATCTTATAACTCTAACATTTGCTGATTCCAGTGGAAATTTCCAAAGAAAATCCAGCCAAAACCTTACAAAAACTTGTGGCATGAATGTGAGCTCTTTGAGGGCAGAGACTGTGTTTTTGCCTTTTTTTTTTTTTTTGTATCCTCAGCACTTAACATATTGCCAGGTACATAGTAGATACTTAATAAATGTTTCTTTCCTAAAAAAAAAAAAAAAAGAAATAGAGAGGGAATCTTGGAGTCAGAAAGATGTGAGTTCAAACTCTGCTTTTGACACATACTGGTTGTGTGAACCTGGGCAAGTCACTTAACTTTTTAGTGTAGTCAAGCAATTTTTGAAGACTCTAAATTACAGAGAAAGTGCTGATCTGTACTGGGAGAGGAAGTTCCTCACCAAGAGCTCCTTATACAGTGGAAATCAAAGGTTGATTATGAAATGGGGGACTGACACATTCCCAGAATGCATCATCATACTTGACTGGTGCAAATTCCCTGAGTACACAGAGGCTACCTAGAATACCCGCTTCCAAAAGAGTAAAACTGACATGTATTGGAAGCGCCTTGCAGAGACACTGGAAAGTAGATATACCTTCTGTGAGTGGTTCCACTCTGCTAACAATGTGGAGGATAGCTTACTCTTTGATTGGCTGCAAAGTTGAGAAGGGGGATGACTTTGAAAAGAATTGGGACCAGAGACTTTGCCTTTGTTTTCTTACTCTTTCTATTGGTCTGACTCCTTTGTTGATGGTATCCAGTGAGAGGTGGTACTGTAAGGAAGAGGCTTTGGGCCTCAGTGTTTGCTCTTTTATTCTAGGAGAAAATTCATCTGAAGGTTCTAACCTTGAGAGTTTCAAAAATTCAGGAGAATTATTGATGTGTTCCAGCAGAGCAAAGCCCAGGTTTTGTAGTCAACTTAGCACCAAAGTCCCTGAGGAACAAGGAGTGACTTTTGTGAATAACCTTTGAGAAAAGGACTCTCCAGCAGTCATGCTACATCTGGACATGAACTTGGTGGGATCAATACTATGTAGAAACCGTGGTAAGTTTTAGCTTACTCACCAAGCAAGCCAAAGTGATATAGAAGAGTGTGTGCCCCCACCATTTTAAGGGAAATGTTGTGCCTTTGGTATTGCTAAGTAACTTCAAAGCAAAACTCTCTTTCTAGAAGATAATGGATGTTAAGTGCTTAAATGGGAACCAGAGCACTAGTTGCTGGCAGCTGAGATGAGTTGATGGCATTAGAGGAAACACCCCCAAGTCCCTAGAAATATCCCTAGATTTCTGAGGAGCAGGTGTAGCATGTCTGGTCCTGAGAGAAAAAGGAAAGGAGGAAAGGAAGGAAGGAAGGAAGGAA
>CM053585.1:236367928-236453750 GCA_028646515.1 Pseudochirops corinnae | reverse complement strand
ACTCAGAGTGGAAACTTCTGAGAGAATAACAAGATCAGATAATTCTGTATGTCAGATCTTTCAGTTTGTGAGGTTTAGCCATTAACCTCTTTGCTTTGTGTAAGCAGAACAGTTATGTTAGTAAAAGGATAATAACTTATGAGCTACCTTGTTTTATGGTTAAAAATGTAAAGGAGTGCTGAATAATCTGAATAATGGGTTTGAGAAATTCGGAAGGATAAATAAAGGTTTGATTGGGAATATGGAAGGCAGATAAGAAGGTTTGGGGACAAATGTGGGTTTATCCAAGCCCTACTCTCCCTGGATGGTGGTACCAGTTTTTAAGGGTTTTCAGTAAGTTGAGAAAGAGTTTGAGAAAGTGTCTAGGAAGACAGGAAGATTTGTAACTTGATTTTGTAATTAATAGCTCAATCGAATTTGAGAAGAGGAAATAAGGATACAAATGCAACTTTCAATCGTTATCCCATGGACTGAGGTTGGGATTATAAAGTTACTGTAGAGAAGGTATATCTGTGTATATGAGTGAAATGGAGTCCCAGTGTATTTCAAAGTGATGAAAGAGCAATTGGGTATTAATACAGTTAGTTGTTGAGATTAAACCAGAGATATTTTTAGTTGAGAGAAGAGAAATTTTAGTATGAGCTCAGATTAAGCATAATTATAAGAAGGTAGAGAAGTTTGGAAGTAGATGCACATAATTATATGCCAAATAAAGTTAAGACTGCTTTCATTGGACACCTACACGTTTCCGGGTCCTTTGTCTCAGAGAGATTCCCGCGCTTAGATTGTGAGTCAGCCCCTCTACCAATAAGAGTGAAGGCCATTGGGGGGGAGGGGGTGGTGTTGGGTTTCTGCATTGGAAGATTATATAACCATGGACTGTCTTCTACCTGTTGCTCTCTCCCTGCAGATGCCATGTTGGACAGCGGGGGCAGAGTCCTTTCTCATGAGAAAGAATAAAGACCTTTTCTGACCTTAGATTCAGACTCTGAACTCTTTCATCTCACACAGGCTTGAACCCCTCAGGAGGCCAAAGAATGACCCTAAAGGGTTTGTGATCAACCAAATCAGGGTGAGAAGATGGCTTACTTACCACCCTCTCCTCAATAGCTGATAATGGGCTGTCTCCAAGCAACATAATCATGTAACTATATTTGCCCTTCACCTAGTACAACCTAAAACTCTTCCACTGTACCCCAAGCTTCCCTTCTGAGAAGGGAATCAGCCCTTCAGCTTGTTAGACACTAACCCCAGCCCAGGCAATCACAACTTCACTGGTACTCTCCCCAACACCACCACCACCCCTCAACCCCCTCCCACACATCAGAAAACATGTGTGTATGTGTGTATTTTACATATATTTACATTCATATATTTTACATATATTTACATTCATATATATATATGAATGTGATTTTATATATATAGGAATTTATATATATATACATATATATAAATATATATATATACATATATATGAATGTGATTTTTTTAAAATTGGAAATCATTGCTCCAGAGGCACACAAAGTATTGGTGTTCTCCCTCAGGTTTATGAAAACCATAGATAAGGTCCAAACTTTATGCATTGATGGCATGCGTTCCAAACTACTGAATAACAAATACTTCTTTCCCCTTCTTCCTTTTCCCAGATTCCTTCCTCATTTTCTTCCCTCTCTCTCCTGAATGAAACAGCCACTTCTCTGCCCTTCCCACAGCCTCCATGTGGGGTTTGCCTACCATATATACCCTACCAACATTACCAGGAGTAGCAATAGTAGTAGGCTGAGTTCTCTGAGGGCAGGTACTGAATGGTACACATTTCTGTCATCTCTTGAGTCCAACAGTGAGCAATAAACAGGGAAGATGTTTAACACCTGGTGGATGAAAGAACCTGGTCAGCATCTGAGACAGGGTTTGAACTCAGGTCTCTCCCAACTCCATGTGCAACATGCTAACCATTGCACCACCTAGCTTCATCAGTGCTTTCATCACACCTCAGTGCTGACAGTAAGTGCCATAGGAGATCACAGGAGGGATGGATAGGATCATGGGATATAAAAACTATCTATTACAACATCTTCATTTTACAAATGAGGTAATTGGGAACCCCAAGAATGAAAGTGATTTGCCCAAGGTAATACATTAAATGGCAAAGTTGAAGGAAGAGATACTTTACCTGGACTAAAGTCATGGAAAGAATCTAGATAAATGAATAGGAGGGGGAAGGTTGTCCAAATGGAGAGAAGAACGTGAGCCAAATCAGAAATGAGGAGAACATGCAGTGCTCTGGGAACAAAGACACCATTTGGATCAGAATGCAAGATAGGAGAAAGTGATAGGGAAGAAAAGGTAGGTCTGAGGCACACTATGGAAACCTAGACTGGGTGGCTAAGGAGTTTGTACTAATGGATTGAAGGAAATAGGAATTAAAGCCCTTCCCCTTTTTCCTATTCACACCCCTGACAGTGCTATAGGTCCTCATCACTTTCTCACCTGAACCTTTGGAATAACCTCTTAGACTATAGACCACCCCATCCCCAGTCTTCCCCACCTTCAGCCATCCCTCACACAATTGCCAAAATCATTTTCCTAATGTATGGATGTACCTGTCCTTAAAAAAACATCCTTACTCAATAATTTCAGTGGTTCCCTATTGCCTATAAATTACAAAACAAAGTCCTTATTCTGACATTCAAGATCCTTCACAATCTGACTTTAACCCACCCATTCAGCCTTATTTCACAAGACTACCCTTCACACAATCTACCCTCCAGCCAAACAGCATGCCTGCTCAGCCTTTCTCTGATTTCCTACAACCATCTTGCACAGGACATCAATCCCCAACTCAGTAACCATCTCTTTCATGAAGCCAGTACTGATTCCATATTTCTCTCAAACCTTTCATCCCTCAGTTTTGTCATCTCCTATGTGTTCTCTCATAAGAGGCAGTCTGGTGTGGTGTGTAGAGATAGCTGGCTTTAGAGCAGTGGTTCTCAACCTTCCCAGTGCCTCAGCCCTTTAATACAGTTCCTCATGTTGTAGTGACCCCCAACCATAAAATTATTTTCGTTGCTACTTCATAACTGTAATTTTACTACTGTTATGAATCATAATGTAAATATCTGATATGCAGGATATATTTTCATTGTTACAAATTGAATATAACACACAGGTTGAGAACTGCTGCTTTAGAGTCTAAAGTTTGTGACATGTATTAGTTGTGTGACCCAGACAAGTCACTTAACCTCTCAGTATCCTAATTTGTGTACAATTCATTTATAATTTAGTGCTCCAATCAAATCATTTTGATAAGGCCATAAGTTGTAAAGTTGCATTGGTAGAAGGAGTTTCTTCACCAAGAGTGTCCTACTCCAAGGAAATCCCCAGTTGGATTTTTTTTTTTAATTTAAAAACTCAACACGCTTTAACATAACATTTCCATCATTCTATCCTGACACACTGTATTATAATTATTTTCATACAGCTCAACACCCACCAATTGTACTATAAACTTCATGATGGCAAGAATCATTTCTTAATTTACCTAATTATTCGACAGAGTATAACACAATGTTCTATACTAGCAGGTGCTCAATTAATGTTCAATTGAATTGAGTTGCTGATGAGTTCCGAGGGAAAAGCTTAAGTTTAAATTTTGGAACTCCCAAAAGTTTGTGAAATGCCCTGCTCTTAGAAATATCCTCAGGGACTCCTCCATGTCAGGGCACTGGTCCTCTACAGGTCCCTTTACTGGAGAGTTCTAGGATTGACATTGGGTCTCCACCAACAGAGGGAACTTAAATTACCTGCAAGTTTCTAGAGAAGGTAGATTTTTAGTCCTAAATTACTGGGCTTCACCCCCCCTTTGCAGGTGTAGATAGGGCTTGAGGCTTTCTTTAAGAAAGTGGAGGCACTGACCTCTCTGTATCTGGTATCTGGGGCAGGACGGGAAGTATACCAAGAATTCCCTACAGACAGACACAGGGAGAGTACAGAGGAAATGTTGGCTCCCACATCCCTCTAACCAATTCTATTTGCACACAACGTGCAGAGTTTTTTCTCCACCCCACCCCCTTCCCTCCATCTCTCTTTCTCTACTTCCCTCCCTCCCTGTGTAGACAACATACATCGTTTTCTCCCTCCCTCCTCCTTCTCCCTGCGTAGACAAACAGAGCCTTCCCTGGGGCCTCTGCCAGGTCATGTTTAATTCAGTTGGCATCCTCTGGGCCCCCCAGTTGGGCTCCCTCCATCCCTCCTCCATTTGCCTTCTCTCCCTCCCTGCCTCCCTCCCTTCCTCCCTCTCTCCCTCCTCTGCTCTCCCTCTCTGGGAGCATCAAAGGACACTGCAAGAGAGAAATCTCAGCCTTGGGCCCATTTCAAAGCTAGGACCTGAGGCAGTGCAGATGGGTCCCGGCTGCAGGCAGCGAGGTGGCTGGGGGACCAGAGGTTTGTATGTTTCTGGCCCAGATCACTGGCTCCCTACTCTAAGAGAACATATGGCCTGAGCAGGTAGGGTTGTCCTTATCAGACTCTCTATCTGCTCTCCTTCCCTCAGGGGCTCCCAAGCGAGAGGCTGCTTGGGCTGGGGGAACCACACACTTTCCCAGAAATATAGGAACAATTCCTTTAGCTGGGTAGGGGGGGAGGTACTTCATCCGAATTCAGGGGACTCTGTGTGACCTGGGCACCGGGCCTGGAAGGGGAAAAAAGAACATTTTGTTGGCAGGCGGTGAGGGGAAGCCTCTCTCTCCACCAGCTTTGGGTTTGCTGAGCCTGGGATGTCTGTTGTCTGTCCCCCTTTGGAACTGGCCCACAGCAGAGTCCAACCACCTGTGGGCTCCTACATCCTCATAAAAGGCTCAGGAATCCAGCACTACCCTGGTCCTCCTCTTTATTAAGATATGGTATGCTTGCCCTGACTGACTCTGAGAGAGTAAAAGGATTGGGAAGGGGGCAGGGAAGAATAAGGAAAGTCAGAGAAGCTGGAGGAGGAAATAGAGGGCAGACTCACCTCAGGGTTAGAGAGGACCACAGACATCTAATGAAACCTGTACCTCAGCAGGAATCCCTTCTACAACAGACCAGAGAAATAATTGCCCAGTTCCTGCTAGAAGCCTTCTATTACCCTCTGAGGCAGCCCATGACAATTCTGAATGGCTCTGTTAGGAAGTTTTTCCTTACCCTGAGCAGAGACCTGCCTCTCTTCTTTCTCCCTTCAATCCTGATTCTACCCTTTGAGTAGAACCTTCATGAATATCAAACTTTCAAATACTTGAAGACTTGCACTTCCCCTGGGCTGCCCAATCTTTCCTTTCCAGCCTAAAATTCTCTAGTTCCTCCTGACAGCCTTCTTATGACATGATTTCCCATCCGTTCACTTCCTCTGGATAAGCATCCCTTCTAAAACGGAGTATCCATAACCAAACACGATAATCCAAATGTGATCTAATCAAGGCCAAAGTCAGTGATAACATCACCTTCCTGCTCCTGTGCATTCTACCTCTCTGAACACAGTGTCAGATCACTAGACTTTTGGTCACTACCTTAGCATACTTTTGATTCATATTGAATTTGTAATCCACTAACACCCCCAGATCCTTTTCATGGGACTGTTGTCCAAACACTTCTTCAAACAAAATTGTACAGTTAGGTCTTTGAACTAGTGTGGAGTTCCATATTCATCCCATTAAGTGGTATCTTAGAGTCAGGCCCTCTTAGTTTGTTGAGATCCTTGGGGCTGGTCCAGTACATCAGCTTTCCTTTTCTTAGTGCCTGACTTCTGGGAGCTCCCAACCTCACTTAAGAGAGACACTATCACATGGTATCAGAGGAAAAAGGACTGGGTTTGGAATCAGAGTCCTGTTAAAGTGCCCTAGTCTTAGCTATTTACTGACCTTGGACAAGTCCCTTTCCCTTTCTGGGTCTTGGTTTCCTTTGGAGGAGAGTGAAGAAGTAAGACTTAATTATATCTAAGGTCCCTTTTAGTTCTATATCATGGGATTTTATGGCTGTACTTACCCCTTGGTATCTCAGGAAAAGAATTATAAAAAGAATTCTGGAAAAAGTTATGTCTCCAATGCAACAACTAGCCACAGTTCCAGAGGACTGATTATGAAATGTGCTATCCACTCCCTGAAAGAAGGATGTTGGACTCAGGGTGCAGAATGAGATATACATTTTTTGGATATGGCCAATGTGGGAATTTATTTTGATATATGTGTATTTATTACAGGGTTTTTGTTTCTCCTTTTTTTTTCTCCAATGGGGTTTGTAGGAGGAACAAATTTTTGTTGGTGGACAAAAGTTAAAATGAAATAAAAACATTACTTCTTTCCTAGAGGGTAGAATAGACAGAAAGTTGCTGCCCCAGTGAATAGAGGACTGGCCCTGGAGTCAGGAGGACCTGAGTTCAAATCTGGCTTCAGACACTTAACACTTACTAGCCATATGACCTTGGGCAAGTCACTTAACCCCAATTGCCCTGCCTTCCCCTTTCCAAAAAAAAAAAAAAAGAGCATAGACAAAGGTGCAGAGGCAGGAGTAAGCTCTGCCTGTTCCAAGGCTTGTGAATATATTAGTTTGTGGAACATAAGAAAGGTAGAGTGACATCATATTGTGGAGGACCTTGAATGGCATAATAGGGATTGAACATTTTTCCTGTGGTTGTGAAAACCAAAGGTTCCAGGACAGATGATACTGAAGACATCTTGAATTAGGAAGATTACATTAGAAGAATATGAAGAATGGATTTGAGGAGGCAGACAATCCATTTTACTTTGGGGCAACTGATTATTAGGATTCCTTCTCCATAACTCACCGCTCTTAAGTTCACACCCCTCCCCCCTCAGGTTGTCAATGTTTCTCACAAAATTTAGCTTTCAGAACTGAACACAATGTTCTAGGTGCGGTCTGTTCGAGGTACAGCCAGACTTTCATCTCCCTTGTCTTGGACATTAAGTGTCTATTAATGAATGATACTTGCTTTTTGTGGCTAGGTTAATACTGATGATTTATAATAACCTTGCAATCTATTAAAACTCCCAGGTCCTTTTTTACTCAAATTGTTACCTAGTTATGCTTTCCCATCCTATATTCATGCAGCTGATTTTTTTGAACCCAAGTAGTACTTTACATTTAAGCCTATTACTTTTATGCTATCTGAAACACCATTACCTCAGAAGAATCACAAATGCAGGCTACCCAAAGAGCAGTGAAGAGAGACATGAAGGATGTGAGAAAGGGAAGCAGGTTAATAATATAGCACTCTATCCCCTGCACCACCTAACTGCCCTAACAATGATGACTTGCACGCCAAATGTGTCCTAAGAGATACCAAGAACATGCATAACCAGACAAGGAGGTGAGCTGAACGTAGCAAGAGTGAGATCTAACAGATGGCTAGCCCAAGTGTTCCACTGGAATCCCTAAGATATTAAAATTAACAAAGGAAGGTCTCCAGTGCAATGGCTGGATCCTCAATGGAAAATCTGAATTTAAAAATAGAACAATATGGCACAAAATGAAAACCTGTGGATGCAACATACTCTAGGGAAAGAAGAGCCCATGTCAACAAGAACTCAAACTCATTTGTGATTTTTTCATTTTCTTGGCAAGCTCTGATCACAACCCTTGTACCCCTTGGTATATGGTGTTCATTAATTGCCATGGCAAAAATTCAATGCCAAATGGACAACCTGCTAAGCCTCTCATAAATGATCAAGATGTTCCTCAGATAAGAGATATGCATTCCACTGTCTGAGTCATATTTCTTTTCCGCTTAGTAGGGCCTTCTAGTGTTTGGGCTTGTCTGACATAACCTTCATACCCCAAAGAGGCATAACCCAAATACCTCCATACCCCAAAGAAGACCACAGCAAAAGATCCATCCAAGATTTCAAGTATAGATTTATCTAATTATATTCGGTCCATTACTCTAGCCTGTTGAGGTCTTCTTGCATCCCAATTTTGCCACCCTTTATGTCTATGTAGTTTTTGGCATAGTTCACCATTCCCTCCTCCTGGATATTCTCTTTCCTTGGCTTCAGAGAAACTAAGCTCTCTTCCTTCTTCCTCTCTAACCATTCCTGTCACTATTGCTTTTCATCCTCTTCCTAACCTCTAGTTTTCATGTTCTCCATGGTCTGTCTTTAGCCCTTTTCTCTTTCCAGTCAGTACTATCTACCTTGGCAATCTCATTCTCCTCCTCTCATCCCTGCCCCCCCACCCCCGCCATACTGCATTTCCCAGATATGTATTGAAAACTGTGACATCCTTCTGAGATCCGGTTTATCATCTTTAGCTACATGTCATGTCTATCTAGATAGGTGTCCCCCAGTCATCTTAAATTCAACATATCCCAAACCAAGTTTATTATCTTTTTCCTAAACCAACGCACTCTTCTGACTTCACTATTTCTATCTGCAATGCCACTAGTCAGCCTCCTTTTTATGGCAAACAAGGCCTCTGATCAATCAACCAAGAAATATTTAATAAGCACCTATTGTTTGCCATATATGAGGGATATAGATAATAGCTAATATTTATATAGCACTTAACTATGTGCCATGCACTGTACTAAGCATATTATAATTATTATCTCATTTGATCCTCACAACAACCCTGAGAGAGGTAGGTGCTATTATAATCTCCATTTTACAGAGAAGGAAACTGAGGAAAACAGCAATTAAATGAGTTGCCCAGTATCACATAGCAAGTGTCTGAGGATGGATTTGAACTCAGATCTTCCTGATTCAAGCTCCAACACTCTATACCCTGAGCCTCCTAGCTTGAAAAGTGAAGCAGTTTCTGTCTTCAGTAAGCTTACATGCTACTGTTCCAACCTATTTTTCCAAGTCTGTCTCTCAACTCATTCTGCACTTTGGCCAAACTGCTCTCTCTGTCTGCTAAACACACCATATCATCCTCGTCTGTCTCTTTGCTCACTCTTTCCCCGGCCCCCCACCCCAAATATAGAAGGCCCTTCTTCTCCTTCTTCACCTTTTGCATTCTTACCTGTTCTTTATAGGTCTTTCCAAATGCCCCTTTCCTGAAGGCTTCCTTGAGTCACTGTTGGTACCAGTCTCTTCCCTCAGGCTCCTAGGGCCCTTTGATTTCTACCTCCCTAATTCATGTGTTCCATGTTCTTTGTTATCATGATCAACTTTTATATCTTATTCCCCCTACCAAACAATGAATTCCAATAGGCCCAGGAGCCTGTTTTATCTAAACTATGCAAACTAAACCGATTATCTATCCTGGTGCCCAGTACCTTGCACATAGTAGGCTCTTAATGAATGTCTGTTGATGTGTACACATAATACATGTTATGTGACTAAATCCAACATATTAACCACCATTGTCTTCCTCAAAGCACACATCTTGACAAAAAGGGCTTCAGTTAAATATTTGCTGAATGAAGACATATGTTCAGAGTTGACCCTCTTTGGAACTAATGACAAATCCCCTGACCAGACAATGACTTCAGATTGAGTCTTGGCCCTGGTCATAGCCTAATCCCTAAATCTGATGACACCTAAGTCTGACTTCAGAGGAAGCCATGACCCTTACCCTAGACTGAGATGAACCCTGGTGCCAGACTAAATGCTGAGCATAGTGACAGACTACCTCCTAACCCTAATCACAGACTAAGACTAGACCTCAGACTGAGCTGTCCCCAACCTTTGGGTTACTGGTCATGGGGAATAGGAGATGAGAAAATGTAGGATGCTCAAAGTCTTCTATCATTTTGCCCTTCAGGAGACATCCCAAAGTCCCCTCCCACATGGGGGAGGGTGAAGATTGTCAGCAACGTATTGGGTATTGTGCTGAGACACAACATCACGGAGCCCTGTATTGGAGATTCATCTGGTTGAAGTCTCGCTTATGCCCCTAATAAGCTGTACCCCTTGGATCAAAAGTGTCATTTCCTCAGTGTCTGGCACAGAGTTCTCGAGGGATTAATTAGCTCTAACTCAATGCTTGTGGGCATCAGAACATCCAAATTCAGATCTATGAAAATGGTGCTCCAAGGACCCTTCAAACTTTCCCCAGGACCTTGGCAGTTCGGTCTCAAAGTTTTTCCTTCTTGTCCTCTATCTTTAGGAACCATGAGGCTCAGGGATGAAGATTTCGCTTTAAGGGAGGGTCTCTCAGTCAGTGTCCCAGTTGTGGCCCCTCCCCCGTACTCCAGCCCTCCAGGGGATAGGGCCCGGACCCCGGGCGGAGCGCCAGCGCATGCGCCTGCAGGTCTGCGCTGCCCGTGGCTGCGAGGCGCGGACCGGGCGCAGACTGAGTAGGGGACGCGGGGACAGCGACATGGCCGGACAGACGCAGCAGCCGAGCGGGGGCGGGGACCGAGGCCCTAGTCCGAGCCCAAGCCCGCCCGCGGACAGCTTGGCCGCGGCCCCAGCTCCGGCCCCAGATCGGATAGAAGAGAGGGTGACACTGAAGAAGGAGATTGGGCTGGTGAGCGCCTGTGCCATCATCATTGGTGAGCGGGGGCTGGTACCCCGGACCGGGACAGAGGGAGGGGGGAGGAGGGAGGCTGTTAGGGTCGGGCTGAGGACCCGGGCACAGGGCAAGCTGACTGCACTGGGCACTCCGGGAACAGCAGCCCCCAGCAAGTTGAGCAAAGTTGGCTGCCTTCAGACCTATTGGAGTGCCAGCTGCTCTGGGGTTCGCTCCCTTGGCACGCAGCGCCCCCGCCCGGCTCGGCCCGCGCCCGGGACACCCTCCTTTGAAGGGACGAGACTGGATGGGATGGGACTGGTACCGAGAGGTCAGGGACACGTGCTTCACCCCCACCCAGTCTCCTCAACAAACACCTCCAGACAACCAGGAGGTTCCCCAACCACCCAGCCCGGGACCATGGCTGGGATGCAGGGCCCTCGGCATAGCGCGGGTCGGCGATGTCCCCATCTGCCCTCGTGGCACCGAGAGGAGCCCAGGAGCAGCCACAGCAGATGATATACTTAGTCTCAGGGCTCCGTCCCACCCAGTCCTGGCCAGAGCCCTCCCGGTCCGAAAACAGTTTCCCAGTCGTGGGTGTCCCGGCTCCCGAGGTATAGAATCAAACACAGCCAGTTCCCACTTCCTAGTCGGAACATTGCGCGAGCGCGCGCCCCCTCCCCGTCCCCCAAGTCTCTTATTCCGCTGTACCCCGTCTCGTCAAGCCCAGAATAGTGATCTTCCTCTTCCGGAACACCTCCTCCTCCCCAGTCACAGGGCACCAGGCTCTCTCACCGAGCCAAAGGGACTCTTCTCTTAAGCGCCGAAGTTAGTGCGCAAAGTTTCCCTTGCAAAGCTAGTTGTTCCTCTCCAGAAGCTGGGCGCTAAAAGACTGGAGGACCCCGTGCTACTTTGGGAGCGGAGATGCTGGGAGGAGAGAGTGTCAAGGCATCGGAAGAAGTTGCAGAGAATGTCCCAGAGGGGAGGATTTTTAAGGGGAGGTCAGGTCTTGGATGAGGTGATGCTATCGCTCCTGAATCTCCCGGAAGCAGAGAACCTGTAGCAGAAAATAGAGTAGCAAGAAGAGGTGATATTGTGGCGAAGAACTTTTACAGTAGAAACTTTATAGGAAAGGAGAGAAATTTTTCCCAGAAAACTTTATAGCGGGAAGAGAGGAAATTGTAGCAAGGAACGAAGAAGGAAAAGGACATGTAGCCAAAAGTTTCGGAAGAGAGCTGAAAACATTGTTGCGGTAGAAGGGAGAAAGAGAAAAGAGTTTTGGGCAATGGGGTTGTGAGATCGAAGCCTCGCGTTACAGGAGCTCGGCACCTGGACCTACCTTTATTCCCCTCCACCCCCCAGACAGAGTAGCGACTAGGGAGGGGTCGGCAATTAAGAGGCAGTGGGAGAAGCCGCTGGGATTTATTGCAAAGAGCCCTGGGCAGTACATTTGGGTTAGGGCTCCAGCTCTGCTACTAACTTGCTAAGTGACTTTCCAATCATTTCTCCGTCTGAATTTCAGTTTTTTCTTCTGTAAGGCAAGGATAACAATATCTGTTGGGGGGGGGGGGGTGCTAATTCAAAGAGTGTTGTGAGGATTAAGTGGGATTGTGACTGAGAAAGTGCTTCAAGAAGTAGCAAATCCTGGAGTTAGAGGTACTATTAGGAAATAGGAGTTTGGTCTTAAAGGAGGGAATGAAAGGAGCACACAAATGAGGGAGATATTTGACCTTGAGGATTGAGAGGGAAGGCTGTAGAAGGGGGGGGAGGGGTCGGGTAAGTAGAGCCAGTTAGAGGGGACAGGTGGATTGAGAGAGGTTTCAAAGGGACGACCTCCAGAGGCTGGGAATAAGAATAATTCCTGGTTCTAAACTTAGTACCATCTTTGACTGTGACCTTAAGCAGGCAGTCAGCAGCTCTGTTCCTCAGTTTCTCCACATGTAAAAAATTTTCAATCCCTGCCCCTCACTATTATTTTAATAAAATCAAGAGGTACTTCTAAAATGGAGGTGAATTAGATAATATATTTAATATATTCCTGACCCCTGTCCTGGATTTTACAGGTGTGTTCTCTCGCTCTCTCTCTCTATCTATCTATCTACCTATCTATCTTTTTCTCCCTCATCCTCCCTCTCTCCCTCCTCCTCCCTTTTCCTTCTCCCTCTGTCTCTATCAGTCTCAATCACACACACACACACACACACACACACACACACACACACACAAACACACAAACACACACATTTCTCAAGATGCTCCACTGGGGAAACAGAGTTCTCCTACCCAGAGTCCCATAGCTGGAAGGGACCACAGAAGACATCTACTCTTAGTGCTGATCTCTATTTAAATGCTGACAAGTGATGGGAAGTTCAGTACCTATCAAGGCACCCTATTCCATTGATGCACAACCTAAATATTAGGAAGTTCTGAAACAAGACTTAATAATGTAAGACAAAATATAACTAGTGCCAAACGAATAGTACAAGTTCTAAGTTCTCTAGGTGAAAGAATGGAGAGATTAGTGTGATTATAATGTTCATAGAAAGCTTCCAGGAGGAGGTAAGAGCAGGACCAAATACACGGATCCAGTTGGGCCATACCTAGACACAAGGCTGTGGAGCAGAATATTGACAACATCACAGGACTAAGAGCCACAGAGTATTCTAAAGATTATCTAATTCACCTCCATTTTAGAAATAAGCAAATGGAGGACCAGATGCGTTAAGTAATTTACTCAGGATTTCACAAGTTCCAAAGTAAAACAAGATTTGTCTTTCCATTATACCATGCTGCCTCCATTCAGGGCGTCAAATCACTACTGTTTCCTTCCCTTCCCCAAATGGAGAGCTAGCCATGACTGTCCTCAGGATGGTCATTGGGCCCTGCTATGGAAACATGAGGTCAAGGAGGAGAGAAAAGAGGGCATGTATTTATGAGTCTGCTCCCTGGTATGGGTAAGGTCAGTGTTGTGGGGAAGGGGTGTGTGTATTTGTGTTTGTTGTGTGTGTGTGTGTGTGTGTGTGTGTGTGTGTGTGTGTGTGGACTGGAAGATGGAGGCAAAGGGAATTCATGGAACTTTGTCAGGGATGTGTATACCCATCTTCTCCCATAGTCCAGGATCCTTAAGGACTTAGTCTATATCCTAATTTCTTCTAGATTGTAGAAAAGGAAGGAGGCACACTCCTAAATGTAGTACTAGGTATAAATACTAACAGCACAACTAGTGATGTCTGAGCCCAGGGGGACCCTTACTCATCCCCACACCTAAATCTCAATCTTTCAAACTACAATTGTGCATCTACACACACACACAAACACACAAACGGGCAGAGTGTCAGATCTCCACCTACAGCCCCACCCTCTGTTCTATGAAAACTCAGAAGAGAAAACATTGGGCAGATGCTGGGGGAGGAATTTAATAAAGACTGGTCAGTTGTCTTAACTGTTATTCCCCGGAACACACTCCTTAAGACCTCTCAAATTCTCATCCTAAACCAGGCTCTGAGCACTTCTCTGCTCCCTCTCTCTGCCTGTACAGTTCTTCTCATGGCTCCAATTGAATATGTTATTTTGGGTCTCTGGTTTGCCTCCCTGACAGTCCAGCTTTTGCACTGGTCTTGGGAGGTAAGGAAAGAACAGAATAATCTTGTATTTTCTTCATGGGCCTCACTGTGTTCCCAGAGTTTATCTAGATGCTGCATCACATCTGAGTTGGGAGCCCTATATTCCATAAAGTACCTGCAAATACTCTTTACTAGTGTAGGTAGGACCCAGAGCCTGGAGGGGAGGAGGCAGGGGCGGGGAACCACTGAAAGCACCTTAAGACTGGTATATTAAAAATAGTAGGGATAAGGAGTAGACATGAGATTTCCCTAGTAAGGGAACTCCCAGGTAAAGAAATTCCCTCTTCCAAAGTAAGAAGAGAGTGATCCATTGATACCAGAAATTACAGAAGGGTTAGCCTTACAAAACATAATAAGGGCTTAATAAATGTTTGTTGACTAGAAGGAACCCAGACTTATTGATTAATTCAAATCATGCAAGGAAATGGCAGAAATTGAACCTATCATTGTAGGTTGTAAAAATATAGCACCTACTGAATGCCTAGTAAGACACAACCTAGTAGCCAGCATACACCAGAACCTCACCATTATCTATAACCTAATAGACAACACATCTCTGTACTATAATACAAACCTCAAAATGATCTTAATAATTCAGCACATCAATTATACAGGAACCATAGAATTATCCCAGACAAGACTGTCACCCACAGATACCTGGAGCCAACACTGAGTCATAAACATTTCAGAACAATGTGTTTAATTGATGTCACCATACCAAGTACTCCTTATCTCCAAACTGTACAGAAAAGGCTTTACAGTAAGTGGCTATTGGAAGAAATGAAAACCATGCTCAAGTACATATTATTCCTGTGATTTGATCTGCTGCTAGAGTTGTACTACAGATGCTTTTTTAATTCTATAGAAGAGCTTGTCTTTAAATTATTTACTAAACTATTTAAATTATGAAAAGTAGTCACTGTATCCATCTCTGCAAAAGTCATCAGAACATTCAACATATAGAAATAATAGCAATAGTGACCTGTCTTAAGACCATTTCCGTCTGAACAGAGATAAAAATGGGATAATAATAATAATTCACATTTTCCTAGTGTTTTAAGGTTCATAAACTGCTTTCTTCATACCAATCCTGTCAAATATATCCTATTTATTGTGTACCTACTGGTGGCATGGCCCTGTGCCTGGTGCTCTGAAAGAGACAGATGGATGAAACCAGGGGTGTGATGGTAAATGCTTCACAACCGATTCTCTGGGGAGAAAATATATGTGTGACACACATTTCGGTTTGATCTTCTTTATTAACATTTTCTCCATTACTTATTAAAGTCTGGACAATCCACAGAACAATAAATCAAGCCCTGATTTGTAGTCTTTGCCAAATTCTGAGGTGTACGTGCTCTCACTGGAAAATTTAACTATCATGAAGTTAGTATGAGCTGGCACCAGCATAGGACTGAATGAAACCCATGTCTTCCAGGAGTTTGTATGCAGGGGCCTCATTCAAAACTCCTTAGGGAGTCCTCATTTATGGCCAGCCAAGGCCTTGGCTTTTGCTTGGGGGAGAGAGTAGGCTATCATTTAGCTAGTGACTTCTTCTCTGTCTCCTAGGAAATGCTTGTTGTGGGCTAAGCTTTTCAGACAGCCCTGTACCCCTACTCTTTTCCTCATCCCTGTCCAGGAGAGGAAGACTGTCTATGACTCAGAGTATGTGTGAATACCAGGTACCATGGTCATTTCCATTAACTGGAATCAATTCCCTCTTTATCCTTCCCACCCTGACCACCTTGTGCTATCCTGTTCTGCCCTGTACCATGTCCTCTCACCTGACGTGGTCTTCTCTCAGGGAAATCTAGGCCAAGCTCATACTCAGAACCACCCTGTCCAAGAATGTAAGAGCAGGAAGGAAATTTAAAGATCTTGTAGGTCAGTCCTGTCATTTTACAAATGAAGACACTGTGGTGCAGAAATGGGAAGGAATTTTCCAAGGACATACAGTGTATGAGTAGCAAAGCCCAGACTCAGAGTCCAGACTCCCATCCCAGACAGTGGGGTCCCAGAGGTCAGCCTGGGATCTTGTACAAGGCCACCTCTGTGTGGTACCCGGATGCGATTTCAAAGGCTCAACACAAAAACTTTCTGTTCTCACCCAAAACAAACAGTTCACAGAAAGCCCACTTCTCTCTGCCTGCCTGCTTGACTGCCTGACTGCCTTCCCCAGGAGTAAGTGAACAAGCAAACAAGGGGAAATAGTCTCCTCTTTAGTAGTAGTGACAACTCTCCCTGGCAGTCCATCTTGCCTATGAGATTTAGGAATGTGCCTCTGAGTGCATCTTCGAGTGAGCAGTGCAAGAGTCTTTTCATGCCTTCTGAATGTTTTCTAGAATTGAAAGCTGCTGCTGTGTGTCAGAGCTAGCCCTGGCTCCATCTCTGGGCCCTCATCCTTCTCACAGGCCTCTAGCAGTCAGCAGTGAGGCACCCGGGATGTTGCGGGGAGGAGGAGAAGAGGAAGATTTCTTCTGTCAGTCTCTTTTACTCTCATTCTCTCTCGGAGCTATTCAGCTGCAGTATATCCAAGCCATCAATCATTCATTCAGTAACCACGGGGGAAGATATAAATAATAATAACAACTCATGCTGCTATAAAATTTTATAGTTTATAAACAGTGTTTCTCTCCCAACAACCCTGTAAAGTAGATAGTGGAAGTATTACAGTCTTCATTTTACAGCTGAAGAAATGGAGACTAAAACAAATTATTTACTTGCCCAAGCAAATGTTGGTCTTTCCACAATCTGGGGGAAACATGAGGAAACTGAGGGAAACCAGGTTAAGAGCCCAGGGTCATACAACTAGTATGAGGCTGGATTTGAACTCAGGTCTTGCTGCCTCCAGGGCCAGCGCTCTATGCACTGTGCCACCTAGCTGCTCA
The DNA here is from genome assembly GCA_028646515.1 of Pseudochirops corinnae. NCBI lineage: Eukaryota > Metazoa > Chordata > Mammalia > Diprotodontia > Pseudocheiridae > Pseudochirops > Pseudochirops corinnae. The sequence goes on along the minus strand of CM053585.1, from coordinate 236,436,793 downwards.
CATAATGCATTTGTTTTTTTTTTTTCAGTACTGACTCTTTGTAACCCCATTTGGGGTTTTATTGGCAGAGATACTGGAGTAGTTTGACATTTCCTTCTCCAGCTCATTTTACAAATGAGAAACTGAGGCAAACAGAGTTAAATGACTTGCCCAGGGTCACACAACTAGTAAGTGTCCGAGGCTAGTTTTAAATTCAGGAAGAGAAATCTTCCTGACTCCAGACGCTGTACTCTATCCACTGTACCACCTAGGTACCCTACCTAATATATACACAAATACATAAATAATAGGCTGTAAACGAGATCAGAACATAATGAAAACATAAGACAGGTACAAAATGCTATAGATGGAAGACCATTTCTGGTTGGGAAATGAGGGAAGGTTTCCTTAAGGAGGTGTTGTTGAGTTTTGGGGTTTTTTTTTTTTGCTTTTTGGAGGGGAGAAGGTAGGGCAATTGGGGTTAAATGACTTGCCCAAGGTCACACAGCTAGTTTTTTCAATGTGTGTGTGTGTTAAGTGTCTGAGGTCGGATTTGAACTCAGGTCCTCCTGACTCCAGAGCCTATGCTCTATTCACTGAGCCACCTCGCCACACCAAAACCCTTCATTTTACATCTGAGGAAACTGAGGCTTTGAGGATCTGAAGTCATAGATACATCTTTTACTTCCGCCATCACTTTTTAAGCTCCTGCTCTGTACAGTACCCTGCCTTAGTTGCTATGTATACCAAGATAAATAATAAGTTATGTTTACATGACACTTCAGAGCTTACAAAAGGGTTCCCTCACAACCCCTCTTGAATGTGGATACTAATACAAGTACTATTATCCCCATTTTATGGATGAGGAATATAAGTCCCAGAAAGGTGGAATGATTTGCCCAGAGTCATAGCGCTTGTAAGGATTAGAGGGGGATCTCTGTGTATAATAGGAGCTTAGGACAAGCCTGATTCTCAGGCTAACATGCCATTTCTCAATATCCCAATAAGACAGTTCCCTACCCAACAAGCTCACACTTCAGAAGGGGAAGTAATAAGAAGTTCGTACATACATAGGGTAGAATACAAGGACCATGAGGTAGGTACCATAGAGGAAACTGAGTTAGTGACAGTTAGTGCCTTAGAAGAGATCAGAGAAGAAAGTGTTTACCTCAAGAGGGAAAGAGGCGTCTGGGAAGGTAGTAAAGCAGATTGGGAGAGAGGCGTTAGCAATTGCAGGTAGGAACAGGAGACATCATTCTGTAGGTGGTGATTGAGCTGAGCTTTGAAGGAACCTAGAGATTCCGAGAGGTAGAGATGAGTAGGGAGAGCATTCCAGGCATGGGGGTTAGCCTGTACAAAGGTACAGAAACCGTAATTTGAGTGTCGTGTGAGTGTCATTCCTGATGAACAGCAGGAATGCTGACTTGGCTGGCCCAAAGACTGTGTGAAAGGGAACAGACCTGGAAAGGTAGGTTAGATCCAGGTTGTGAAGGGCTTTCAAGGCCAAATAGAGAAGTTTGCTTTTGATCCTAGAACCTGTAAGCAAGCACTGAAGTTTACTGAGTAACGGAATAACACGGTCAGATCTGTGCTCTATGAATAATACTTGGAAAACTGTATGGAGTGTGAACTTGAGAGCCAAGAGGCTCAAAGCTGAGAGATCAATTAAAAAGCCATTACTGTAGTTCTAGAGAGACATCCTGAACTGGTGAGTGGGGTGGGGTGAATACTAGTAAATACCTGGGAAGATGAATCCAGAGAAGCTGTTATGACTGGGACAAAGACTCCAACCTAAATTATTTCCAGGGTGGGACTGTATGAGAGATATTAGGTAGTCTCAGCTGGGCTAGTTCCTGTATTCTAGAGGGGAGGGACTTAGATAACAAAATCTGAGGGTATTGGGGGAGGGGGAAGAAGGACTTTTAAAATGTTCCCAGCCTCCTCTGCTGGAAGAACTTTCTGAGTTCTCTAACAGAACGACACAGTATTCCTTAATTAGCTCAAGAATTATGTATAGAGACCCAAGGTTTAGATAGCTTCAAACTCAAAACTAGAAGTGAGTCTGGGGCATAGCCTGAGGATTGGGGTGGTGACCTCCAGCGAAGGAAATTAGATTCCCTATGAGGCTCACCCAGTCCTCCTTATCTCCAGTTGCTACTACCACATTCTCTCTTCCTCATTTCTCTCTTAGGGCCTCCAGAAACCTTGACTGGGAGGGGGAGCGGGCTGTTCAAGGTCCATGTCACACACATACCCCTCAACTGCAGACTTTTCTTCCCTCCTTCTCCCACTCCCATCCATACAGATCATCCATCCCAAACGGCATCCCCAAAGGACTCTTCTCTTTCCTACAAACCCCCCCCCCCCGCCATCAACTCCATGCTTTATCCCTCCAAAGGAACACAGTGCTTCACCCAGGTAAAATGCACCCAAGGAATGTTGCTAATGATGGAGTATCAGCTGTCTGGAGAATGGGGTTCAGGTATTAGAGACTTGAGGGGACCAGACCAATACAGAAGACTTTACAATAGTCCAGATTTCTAGGAGAAAGGCAGAGGAAAGGTCTTTCCTAAAGGCAGGAGAGCCTTCCATGATTCCCCAAAGATACCTTTCTCAAGTCTTACATTCATGATACTTCAGTAGTTTCCCTTGCTCTCTGACATTCCTTCTCAGATCTGCCTACTTACTCACTTTGAGATTAACGAAGACCTCTCCTCACATCTTCTAGTCAAAGAATACAGGTAATGTTTCCCCCATTTTGCCAATGAGAAAATTGAGGTTCCAAGATGTAGAATGATTCACCCATGGGCACAGGTATCTAACCTGGTCCTCTTTCTCCTACCAGCAAGTCCTGTGCCCACAGAGGATTCCAGCCCATGAAACCATAGTCTTTCTCAGAGAGTCACCATACACTCCTTCCCTCTCCCTGCCACCCCCCAAAGTTTGAATTCTCTCCAAGCCCTGGGCTCAACCTGGATGAATATGAAGCAAGTATTTTATATATATGTTGGGCTAGATCTGGTCCCAACACTCCATTTAGGAGGAGAGAGCCCATTTTAACAGATAACTGGTGAAGGTACCACTTCCCTTATCCCTCTCTTGGTGGCCTAAAGTTTGCTGAGCTGGAATGAGGTGGGCTGGGTTGGGCATGGAGATGGGAGATGGAGGCAGGGGGCAGTGTCTAGTCTCCAACTAAGGCTGCAGCTGCTGGTGGAGAGAGAGTAGGGCTCCCAAGAAGCTTGGTCCCAGGACAAGGGCCAAGGTCTTCATGCCAGCTTGAGATGGAAACAAAGTGGGTTAGGCAGAGGGCCCTGTGTTGGGGGGTAGAAGGGTCTTTTAGAGAGTCTTGGAAGGAGCTAGACCAGCACAGACCCCAGAAGAGCAGCTCAGATCTCCCTGCCTGGGCTCCAGAATCCCAATGAACTTCTATCTCTTCACCCTGGGTCCTAGTGAGAATCCAGAAGCACAGAAGTCCCTCTTGCCCAGCCCTGTGTAGGGTCTAGCTCATGCCCCCTCCACAAATAACCACCAGATTCTTAAAGATTTGGAATTGGAGGGTGGTTTGGTAAACTCTCTGGAATCCTCAATGCAGGTATGAAGATAGCAGAGGAAGGACACCCAAATTTAGGAGTAAGTTCCCATCTGTGGGGAGGTGGGTTCACAGTATGTACCCTCACTATCTTTGTCCTCACTCCAGCTCTCAGCCTCTCTGTGATTTGCCTTTGTATGTACAGCAGGGACCACAAACATATCCTTACAGGACAGATCTCAAGGGAGACTTTGTAAACTCCCTAAGTCATACCCATGTGTAGAAAGAAATACACGTACAGTACAGCTCTAGCTATGTGATGTCAGGTACATGTATGTGATTTATCATATAGCATCTCACATTTCTATATTGCTTTAAGGTTTACAAAACACCTTCCTCACAACCACCCTGTAAGGTCCAAGTATTAGCCCCATTTTACAGAGGAAGAGATTAAGTCTGAGACTAGTCGGGGCATTCCCAAGGTCCCCAGTGAGGAATTGGTAGCTTTGCAATATAAACTCAAATGCCTTCAGTGCTAGTCATAGGATCACAGATTCTGAATTGGAAGGAACATCAGAGGTCATCTAGCCCTCTCCTTCATTTTACAGATAAGGAAACTGAGGCCCAAAGAGGTCACAGGTAGTATCAGAAGTGGGATTTGAACTGATTGATTGTGGAGCCAGGGCTCTGTTCTGTGCACCATTCATATACAACTTGTGTGATGTACACAGTGTGTGTATGTGTGTGTGTGTGTGTATGTGTGCTGTGCACAGCAGGCACCACGTATATCTATGATATGAATGAAGGAAGACAGCAATGGAGTGCTTACTAGACTCCAAACACTGTATTATGTGCTGGGGAACATGAAGAGGAAAAGAAAGACAGTCTTTGTTCTCAAGGAGCTAATATGTTTAAGCTCACACATATATTTAGTCCGACACACATGTACTCATACATGTCGTGTATGAGGTATACATGAAGGGCATTTCGTGTATTTGATAGAAGTTGTACACATTAGACATAGGTGTGCAGATTTGTGTCTGAGCTTCCAAGGCCTGAAGGGAGGTCTCTGAGGGACTTGCAGCACTTTCTCACTGTAGAATAAGTCTTGTATCCTAAAAGTCCTTGTATCCTAATGAATCACTGTCTAGGCACAAGTGGGTGAGTTCTCCAAAGAGTGAAGGGAACCCCTACCCCAGACTCTTGTGTGTGTGTGTGTGTGTGTGTGTGTGTGTGTGTGTGTAAAAGGATGGTGTTCCAAAGGAAAACTGGGCTGTAGAAAGAGATGAATTTACCTTTCTCAATCTGGAGGCTGTAGCTCAGTGCAGTAAATAAGTACCTTGAATGCTAGCCAGCAGACTTAGGTTCAGGTCCCTACTGTACTGTTTCTAGCCATGCGACCTTTAGAATTAACCTCACTTAACTTCTATGAACCTCAGTTTCCTCATCTGTATAATTATTTTTGTTGAGTTATTTTTCAGTCATGTCTGGTTCTTTATGACCCTATGTGGGGTTTTCTTGGCAAAGATACTGGAGTGGTTTGTCATTTCCCTTCTCCAGCTTATTTTGCAGATGAGGAAACTAAGGCAAACAGGGTTAAGTGACTTGCCTAGGGTCACACAGCTAGTGAGTGTCTGAGAACCAGAGTTGAACTCAGGTCTTCCTGACTTCAGGCCTGGCACTCTAGCCACTGAGTTATCTAGCTGCCTCATCTGTAAAAGGGGGGATAATAATATCTGCCCCTACCTACCTCATAGAATTATATAAGGAAAGTGCTTCCTAAGTACCTGTAAGGAGCCACAGGAAGTCAAGCTCTTATTAGAGTTCTCTCTTTGAGAAGTTAACACTCTCTGGAATGATCAGTTTAGATGCAGAGATGCCATGCTAAATGTAGATGGGCCTCAGTGAGTGTAAAAAAAAAAAGCCTTCCTGAAAAGTCTCCTGAAAACCCAAGTTATTGTCTTTGCCATTCCCTGGACTTGCCCTGGCGTAGGGAGAGGAATGACTGATGGGAAGTTTGAAACCTTTTCTGGAGGCTGGTCCAAGCTGAGTAGAGCCAGTATTGGTAAAGGAAGTTTTGGGGAGCCAGATCTAACCTGGGGTGAAATTTGCTTCCTGCACTGAGATATGGGAGTAGGATAAGAGGCCTGAAACTTCAGCAGTCCTGCAGGGTGGGGCTGGGGGCCAGCCAGCATTGACAGTAAATGCAAGCGTTGGGGTCATTATCATCTCTGTATTATCCTATCATTAAAGGGGGTAAGGAGAGTGGGGCAAATCAGGACTCTTGCTCCAGAGCTATAAGAGGATTTGCTGCCCTGGCAGGATGCATTTCCTTCTGCTCCATTCAGATGTGGAGACCAAACCAACCCTGATCCAGCTGTGCTGGGAGCAGTCTTGCTTGGGCCAGCCTTGGGTTTTTGCCAAACCCAAGTTTGCAGATGCAGCTCCAGATCAATGGGGGGTGGAAGGGAGCTAATTGACTTGCCTGTGGGAATCGACTGGTCCCTTGGTTCTCAGGGAGTTCCCTGAAGAGCAGAGACATGGGGACTTTGGGATCAGGATGAGCCTTTAGAATCACGTGCTAAGTTAGGGATCATGTCCTCCAGCTCCCTTGTTCTACAGATGGGTAAACTGAGACCCAAAGAGAAAAAGCGACTTCCCCAAGATCCTACTGCAAGGTACAACCTAGGCTTTTTCTGAACAATATTGTCAATACCAGAGTGACCTGGACTGAGGACTCTGTGCCCTTGGATATCAACTGCCCTTTAGCTTCCTCCATCTTATAGCCTGTTTTCGGGGGCAGGATCTAAAGGTATCTCCTAAGTAGGAGGGAAGACTGTCCCAAGCGCAGTGCATCATTTGGGCTCTGCAGGAGGGACCGAACCCAGGAGAGCCTTGTTTCCGACTAGAACTAAATAGGTCAGCATCAGGAGGACTGGTAGCCACACAGCACTAGGAACAATGGCCCTTTCATCCGACTGCAGCGGGCGGCTGCATAAGCTCCATCAGGCCAAACATCTTAATGTGATAAACCCCCCAGACTGGGGCTGAGGGAGGGCCTGCCCAGGCACCCCAGAGAGGCAGCTAGCAGGGGCAGTGGGTTGTAATGGACATAGTCCCTGAAGACTGAACACTTGGCCTTGAGTCCTAACTCCTCAACTTCTCAGCTGTGTGACTTTGGGCAGGTCACTCAATCTCTCTGGGCTTCACACTTTGCTCATGGTAAAATGGGATTCATAGTGTTGGCACTGCCCATTCACAGGGCTGTTGTGAGTGAGGAAAGCACTGTGTAGCTTCCGGGTGCTATAGAAATGTGAAGAGCAGCAAAAACAATAATCTCTGAGTTACAAGAAGCAAAAAGCTTTGAAAAATTCAAGGACCTAGCCAAAGAAATCCAAGTCATATGGGGATGGGGTGAGATACATGTCATCTCCCAGCATCCTGCCTGCTATGAGAAGATGCTTATGTTGAGGATGCAGAGATGAGCTTGTATCCCAATACTTTGATTCAGCTACTAAAAAGCAGTTAATTTATCCACACATACAACAGTCTGCAGAGCATTGAGTATAAGAGTCCTTGCAGGAGAGAAGCTTCTCCCAGGATCCTTTCTACCTTAACTCCAGAAAAAGATGAAAAGAAGTATTTTTCCATAACTGTCATCATCATCATCATCATCATCCTTGTCATTGAGGTCCAGTGGACTAAATGAAACAGCCCCAAAGTCCGATGTGCTATTCAAGTCCCATATCTGGTATATACTGGCTAGGTGACCCTAGACAAGTCACTTAACCTCTAAATGTCTCAGCTAATTCTCTAAAAGCAGAGAGGTGTCTCTCTAGGCACCATCTAGAAGTTCCTCACTAGAAGCTCCCTATGAAATTAAAACAAAAATCCATTGCCAGTCCAATAATACTTGTAACTATAACAAACAGCCTAGTGACTATTGTGCCCACAGCTAATCTGCTGTGGCTGAGAGTGTGAAGGGGTCCTGCCTGGGCACGTGCCATTCCCTTCAGCATTTACTACTGTGATCACCTCTTGTTTCCCCAATCTGTTAATAAACACAAGTTGGAGGCAGAGACAGCAAAGGTAACTTCCCAGAACTAAATTAGGCCTCAGCTTGACTTCCATGGAATCTTTGAATCCCAGAGTGGAAAGTGATCTCAGAGGGGTTATGCCAGAGCCTCTGCCCTCCCCCAGGTCTTTACAGCCTCCTTCTGCCACCCTAGGGATCCCCATGTCCCAGGCCTCGAGAGCTAGCAAAAGTCAGGCCCTGTGGTGCTGGGGAAAGTATGATGAATTTAAATTCCAGAACCTGCATTCGAATACTGGCTCTGCCTTTTACTACCTGAAATTTACGTGCTTTGGACAGATCACTTCATGTGTCTCTCAGAGGAGGCTGGACTAGATTGCCTCTGAGGTAGCTTCCAGCTGTAAAACTGTGGGGTAGTCCAACAACACAGGAATTCTTTCTACAAGATCCATAGTCATCAGGCCTCTACTTAAAGAGAGTCAATATTAGTGTCTTGCTGAGCCCCTAGTCCTACTCTGGGCTGCACTGTAGAGGAGAAAGAAAACTTTTTTATTGTGCAGTCATTTTCGGTCATGTCTGACTTTTCATGACCCAGTTTGGAGTTTTCTTGGCAAAGATACTGGAGTAGTTTGCTATTTCCTTCTCCAGCTTATTTTTTACAGATGAGGAAACTGAGGCAAACAGGGTTGAGTGACTTTGCCCAGGGTCACACGGCTAGGAAGTATCTGAGGGCAGATTTGAACTCAGCAAGATGAGTTGACCTGACTCCAGGCCTGGCACTCTATCCACTGTGCCACCTAGCTGCTGCCAGAGAAAAGTCAGAGACATACATATCCCTGGGTGCTCACAGTGAGAATGGGGAGATGAGATTCATATGCAATTTAGAGAACACTAGGAGGCCAGGGATAATTGGGTGCTAAGGGGTATGCTAGGGATTTTAGGATTTCAGAGGAAGGGCCTGATCATGTTGGTCTTCCCCTAAGCCCACCCCCAAATAAATTTGGGGCTTAACACTGGGCTTTAACCATAGCAGGTGATCAATACGTAGGAAGGGAAGCAGGAAAGGAATGAGGGAACATTGCCTGCCTTGGATCTCTGTGGTACCAGTGAGCAGTCTCACAGACCACTTGGCAATTCGTCCCTTAACCTGACTATCCTCCTTCCCTTAGTAACTTCAGCCTTAGTAACTTAGAGACTTCAGCCAAAAGAGGCCCCTAGGGCTGAGCCATGCTGACCCCATGTATCCTCCTACTCCAGGCTCTTTCTGCATCGGGAAAGGAGCTAATATAGTCCAATTCCCTTCTTCCCCCACCCCTTCCTGAATGTTAGTTGAACTGTGGTACCACCTGGCCCTGGAGCTCTAAGGGTTGGACAGAGCAGGGTAGATGCCAGTTTCCCTGGTAATTCCCTGAGGGCAGTGGCTTTGGCACCAGCAGGCAACTGGCCACTTGGTCTCTCCTTCACATCACAGGCAGCCTGGCCTGGCCTGGCCTGGCCCAGCCCAGGGGGTGGTCCCTAGAGAAATAGTACCAAGGATTGAGGCCAGTGGTTCAAAGTAGCTTGTGAATTGAGGAGGAGGAGAGGGGAGAGTACTGAATGACTGCAGCTAATGAATGTGAACTGAATTAGCTGCTGGGACTGTTTTGTGACCCACATCTACCACCCCCTTCTCTCCTTCTCTAGTCTCTGTTCTCTTCCCTCTCTTTCTCCCTCTCTCCTTTTCCCTCTCTCCTCTCCCTCCCTCTCCCTCTCTCTCTCTCTCTCTCTCTTTCTCTCTCTCTCTGTCTCTGTCTCTCTCTGTCTCTCTCTCCCTCCCTCTCTCTCTCTCTCTGTCTCTCTCTCTCCACCTCTCCATTCTCTCCTCTCCCTCCCCCCCCATACAAGTTCAGCCTTAGACAAACCTAATTAAGTTTCTCCTGTTGTTAGAAGACCTAGTTAAAGTTTGGATATTTGACTGAACAGGAGAGAATAGATTATTTTCTCCTTCAGAGTTTGCCTCAAGCCCTGCCTTCTTCAGGAAGCCCTTCCTGATCTCTTCCTTTTTTAGATTCCCACAGCACCTAGAATCTGAGCCACCCATTTGGGCACTTAGCACAGCCTACCGAAGGACAGCCTGGTATAGATAGTGTCAACAGAACTGGACTTAGAATCAAAAATCTGGGTTCAAATCTTGCCTCAGACGCTTAGTGGCTGTGAGATGCTGAACCACTTAATACAGAGCCTCACTCTTCTCATAGGTACACGTAAGTAATATTTGCACAGCCTGTCTCACAGAGTCATTGTGAAGAAAGCACTTGTAAACCTTAAATGCCTCTAGAAATGTCATTTATCATTGTTGTTTAAACCCACGCATTCATCTGCCACTTCCTGACCCCCTCTAGAAGCTCCTCAGATTCAGGCACATGGCTGGGGTTGCGGTTGTCAGCAGATACCAGCTGAGCTGATGCCTCATGCTCCACTTCATACTCAAACCTGCCTTCCCACTTTTGCAATTCATCATGATTGTAAGACAGTGCATCCACCCTGGTCTAGGCACCAAGGGGAGAGGTAGAGTGATAGCTCACATTTCTATCAAGCTTAAGTTTTGCAAGATGCCTTTTTCAAAGTGTTACCAATCCCATTTTATAGCGTGGTTGCTTATGTGACTTGCCCAAGGTTACACAAAGCTAGGCTCAATCTAAGAAGTGATCTTTAACAAGAAATAGAGACACTGTACCTTGCCTTCAGGAAGCTCACAGGGAAGTCAAAAGAAGTCAGAGCCAGAATGTGAAGAGAAAATGCACTTGGAATACAAACTGCTGTCCTAGTACTGAGTGTTACAGGTATGCCTTGCTCTAAGAAAACACATTGTGTGGAAAAACCCAAGTTTATAAACTAGATAAACCAAAGGGGGTTGGGAATGTGTCGAATAATTCACTTTACAAAAGGAGTCTTTCTTCAGAGTGTGTTTTCTTATCTGCTGATGCTAACTCTCTGCTGTAATTCTTCTCCCCGGAGACAAAAAGACTCCCTCCCCTCCACCCCCTTCATTTCTTAGTAGGGGGGAGGCAGGATTTAGAGTCTGAGATCCTGGGCTTGAATCCAACTCTACTACCTAACAGACATAATCTTAGGGATAGGAAATAGGGGTTAGTCATGTGATTGCCTTGGCATAAGGAACTCCCAGGTGAGAAAATTCCCTCTGCTAGTGCAGATGGCATCTCCTCTGCAACTTGTAGCAGAGGGAGCTTCCTAGAGCACCAAGAAGTTAAGTCAGTTGCCCATGATCATCCAAGAAGTTATGTCACAGGACAGTCTTCCTGGCTTTGAGGCCAGTTTTCTATCCAATCCACCATCCTGCCTCTCATAGCAGATACTTATATGGTGCTTTAAGGCTTATGCCTTATAGGCATCATTTCATTTGACCCTTCCAATGTCTCTGTGAGGCAGGTAGGTTTTATTATTATCCTCGTTTTCCAGATGGGGAAACTGAGGATCAGAGTTGAAGTAACATGCCCAGGGCCGTAGATCCAGTAGACTTATAAGATGAGATTTGAACCAAGATCTTCTTAACTCAAAGTCTCCCACTCTGTCCATGGTGTTACACTGCTACTTACTATCTTTGGGATCTTGGAGAGTCAATCAAGCATTTAGGAAGTGCCTGCCATGGGCAAGTTGCCTCATGTCTATGTTGCCAAGTCTGCACAGTGATAGCCTGCTACTAGATGATCTTTAAGGTTCATTATAGTGAAATTTCCTACAGTGTTTTTTTAATTGGAGGGTGAGGGAGTGGTTGGCAGTAGGAAAAGAGGAGGAAAAGTTTGAAATATTTTCTTCAGGGAATTTAATTCAATAAACATTAGTTAAGTGTTGACTCTGTGCCAAGCACTGTGCTGGGGATACAAGGACAAAACCAAGCAATCCCTGCCCTTAAGGAGATTATGATCCACCAAAGGAATCAATGTGTTTGTGTGTATGTGGTAGGGAGAGAGAGTGGAATACAACAGGCATAAGGATAAGTAAATATAAAATATGTACAGAGGGGCAGCTGAGTGGTGCCATAGTGTATAGAGCACTGGGCCTGGAATCAGGAAGATCCGAGTTCAAATACAAACTCAAACATTTCTGAGCTGTGTGACCCACAGCAAGTCACTTAACCCTGTTTGCCTCAGTTTCCTCATCTGTAAAATGAGCTGGAGAAGGAAATGGTAAACCAGTCCAGTATCTTTGCCAAGAAAACCCCCATGACTGAACAACAACACATGCAAAGTAACTTGTTGGAGGACGGCATCCAGGGTTATTTTAAATAAAGTAGTTATGTTTGTGTTCTAAGTCTTCTAATTCTTAAAAATGACTTGACCTAGAGACCATAGCAAGTGAGTAGAAGAGTAAGAACAATTAATGTGATCCCTTTCTTGGTGTCTGGGAGGCTAGGAGGTCAGACCTATAGGAAGGAGCCTGGTTCCATCCTTGCCCTATGGAAGCCTAGAGAAGTGATTGAACTCCTTCATGCCTAAGGTTTTCCCCTGGACAGAAGGGTTTGTACCTGAATTGTGCAGAGTGATATGTATCCCTAGTGGAGATCTAGGTCCTTCACAATCTTTTTTTTTTTTTTAACTTTGGTAGGAATCCTGAATCACAGCCCAGCCTGGGTCTTTACAGAAAGTTTGAAAAGAGCATTTCCTTCCAGAACTGATGGCTGGCTAAGGGCAGCAGGCTTTCCGGCTAAAATGGGCTTTCCAGTTTCTTCTTCTTGCCCTGTAGTAGTGGACGGGCCGGGGGGTGGGAGGTCCTGCCAAGGGTTTGGAAGACTGTGCCCATTGTAACCGTAGCCAGCCCCCACAGACCTCACTAGGACTTAGCAGTAGCCTTTCCAGGAGGGGCCCTGGGGCCACTTGCAAGGCTGCTATGAATGCATCAGGTGAAGGCCCTCCTTCTGCAGGCTCCCCACATAAAAGTCCCAATTAATCCCAAGCCAATTGTGGCAAACTCCCTGCCCAACTTGGCCCTTCAGGCCAAGATCCCTGAACCTTCCTTGGTACTTCCTAGAGACTCTGCCCCATCTTTATGTAGCCCCTCATGACTGTTCTGGGCTGGGTTTCCGAGGCGCTGCACCAGGGTATGAACAGGGGAACAGCCTGGCCAAGATTTGGGAAGAAAAGGAAGTTGCCCCCCAGGAGTGAGGAGGCCAGCTGAATGCTAAGTCCTGCCCCTGCCAGACTTCAGCCTGGCCAGGCATCCACAGCCCAACTTAGCTCCTGGCATGGCAGCTGCTGCCTTCAGCTCCGGGTGTCCTGGCCCAGGCATGGCCTCCCTTACTGCCTTTCCCCTACAAATGTCTTCTTGCACAGCCTAGGAAATTAGAGCGGGCTTGTTATCCCCGCCCCGCTCTGACAGGTATTATTAGAGGCATCACTAACTCCTAATCCTAGTCTGATTTTAGGTTTGCAATTTTGACACCTCAAGTTCCCCAGGAGAGATATAGGTGACATATTAGTATAGCATGGTCTAACATTATATAAAACACATATATATTATAACATAATGTAATACCATACAATATCAAATCATCAATAATTTGTATGACATATTCAATCCTCTTATAAGGCACATTTCTATGACACTCTACAGCTTGCAGATTGCTTTCTTAAAAATAGCCCCAGGAGGTAGCAGCTGTACTTATTATCTACAGAATCACCAAATTCAAAAGTTGAAAGGGCCCTCTGTGGCCAACCCAAAAGAAACCCCACCCAAATATACCTAACAAGTGTTTATCCAGCCAAGACCTCCAAAGGGAGGGAACCCAGAACCTCTCAAAGCCACCCATGGCACTTTGGGATTATTTTTATCATTCATTGTCTTTGCAATTTGCTACTGTCACTCCCATAGGACACATCTAGTCTCTCTTCCACATGACAACCCTTTAAATATTTTAACTCAGCTATCTGGTCTCCCCAAGTCTCCTCTTCTCCAGGCTCAGCATTCCTGATTCCTTCAGCAGATCTTCATATGACATAGATGTAAGACTCTTCACCATTCTGGGGACTGTCATCATCACTGTCTATTAGATACTTCCACCTTGATACCCCATAAACATCTCAAAGCTCACCACCTCCAAAACAGAACTCACAGTTTTCCCCCTTAACCCCACCTTTCTCCTAACTTCCCTATTTCTGTATCACCCAATGCATTCCAGTTTCCTGGAGTCATCCTCAGCTTCTCCATTTCCATCTCCCTCCACATCTAATCAGCTGACCACCTGTATTCATTCTTCTTCCATAATATCTCTTAAATTCCTTCCCTTCTTTGCTGGTTTCCACAAAGCCCAGATTTCCACTGTATCCCTCCTCTCTCCCCCCTCCCAGACAGCCATTTCCTACAACAAAGATTTTTTTAAAGAGAAAAAACAATTTAGTAAAACCAATCAACACTTTGAAAAAACCCTGAGATTCTGTGAACTAGTATGCATTCATAGACCCTGACTTCTGCAAAGGAGTGGGGGAGGGGGGAAGTGTCTTCTTTGGAGCTACATTTTTCCTTATAGTTTTGCAATATTTAGTTTCAGCTGTTTGGTGGTGGTTGCTCTTTCCGTTGATGTTGTTGCGGACATTGTGCATTTTGTTTTCTCATCTCTGCTTACATCACTCTGAATCAGTTCATGTAAATCTTTCCATTCTTCTCTGTATTCATCATGTTCTCCATTTCTTGCAGCACAGTAGTAGTTCATTCCATTCATGTATCACAGCGTATTTAGCCATTCCTCAATCCATGGGCATCTTCTTCCCTTCCAGTTCTTTGCTACAGTGAAAAGTGCTGCCATCAATATGTTGATATCACTGTGCATTTCTCAATGTGAGCTGAGATTGCATTAGCGTCCTTGGCTACTAGATCTCACTATTGATTCACACTGAGCTTGGAGTTCACTAAAACCTCCAGACTAATTTCAAATGGACTGCCCTGGAGCCGTGGCTCATCATTTTGTATTTGGGAAGTGTTTATTATACTGCTACATGAGCCTAGCTCAGTGCAAATTGTTAAGGGGTGGAAGGGGAAGGAATGAGCAAGAAAGGAGCAGCTGTTTCTCATTGATGTTTTTTGCCTTTGCATATCTATATTTCCAAACATATCCCTTCTTCCTCCGTCCTTCAGAAAGTCATCACTTGTAACAAAAGGAAAAAAAAGAGTGAAAGGAAATGCTGACCCAGAGCAAAATTACTTAAACTCAGTCTACCTCAGTTCTCTCACCTGTAAAATGGGGATAATAATAGAACCTACTTCTCACAGTTGTGAGAATCAAATGAGATAGGAATGGTAAAGTGCTTGGCACACAGTAAGTGCTATATAAAAGTTAGTATTATTATTAAAATATTATTCTTTTTTTTTTTGCTTTTTGGAGGGGGGAAGGCAGGGCAGTTGGGATTAAGTGACTTGCCCAAGGTCACACAGTTAGTATATGTTAAGTATCTGAAGCTGCATTTGTACTCAGGTCCTCCTGACTCCAGAGCTGGTGGTCTATTCACCGCACCATCTAGCCACCCCCTAAAATATTATTCTTATACTTTTGTGCAGAATAGGATAGAGAAAACTGATAGAAGAAAAAGGAAGACCAGCTAAGAAGCTATTGCAATGGTCCATAAGTGATGAGGAGTTGGACTGGATTGTTGTTGCAGAGGGAATAGAAAGGAAGAGGGTAACTGGGAGGGAGATTGAACAAGTAAACTTATATAAAGCCAGGGGTACAATGAATAGAGCACTGGGTCTGTGTTCAAATCCAGCTTCAGATACTAACTAGCTGTGTGATCCTGGGCAAGTCATTTAGATTCTGTTTGCCTTGGTTTCCTCACCTGTAAATGGGGATAATAATAATGCATGCTTTCCGGGGTTACTGTGAGGATCAAGCGATTTAATATTTATAAAGCACAGTGATAATATACTTAGCATGGTGATATACTGCACATAGTAGGTGCCATATTAATCCTAGGTAATATTATTAAAATCTACAGGAGTCAGTGACAGTCAGCTTCCACCTTTCCTGCTTATTTCCTCCACCCTCCCTTATTCAGGGTATCCTAAAAGTCTTGGTATACTTTTAAGTTTTATTAGCTTGAAGTTCTGAAAGTTTGAAGTACTTTAAGTACTTTTAAGTACTTTAGCCTTTAGGCTCTAGTACTTTTCCAATTTTGTGATTCTGTAGATAATAATATGTCTGAGCTGCTCCCTCATGGGCTACTTTTAACAAAGTAATTTGCAAGCTTTAGAATGCTGTAGAAATGTGAGTTGGGAGAGGACTGATAAGATGCCATGTACATTACTGATGACGTGATAGGTGATACATGATTCTAGTCGTTTTTCAGTTTTAGTAGCTTAAAACTACACTAAGACTTTTGGGACACCCTATTTGGGTGTGAAGTGACTCCAGTAATGTGCAACGGATTCAGGCGCTCTGGACGCTGGACATGAGTCAGCCAATAAGCATTTGCTAAGTGCTTATGATTCCCAGGCACGGTGCTTAGCACTAACTACTATAGCAATAGACATTCTGAGGTATTGGGGGCTAGATGAAGTCTGTCCTCTGGAGTCTTGTTGACTTGTTGACTCCAGACTTAACTTGGAGTTGACTCCAGACTTAACCCACATCTCTGCATCTGTGTACACTTAGATTCTGGAACCCTCATCTCAGGCTGTCTGAACTTATAAAGATTCACTGGTGTCTCTGCAGATAACAAGGAGGGGCACCCTAGACTTACTTCATCAGTGTCAAAGCCAGAGAAGCCATGTGCTCTGACCTCATCCTCAAGGCACCTTCTCCAGCCCCCCAGGCCCTCCCCACAAAGCCAGGTAGCCTGTGGCTGGAGAGAGCATGGCATAGTGACAGGAACCTTCTACTGGGAACTGACAAGACACGTGTGCCCAAATTCCAGCTCTGATATTTATTAACTGTATGAATCTGGGAAAGTCACTTAGATTCTGGGCCTCAGTTCACTGCTTTATAAAATGGGAATAATAATATTTGCATGGCACACTTCACAGAGTTGTTACAATGAGGACATTTTGTGAATCCTGACACCCTAGATAAATGAAAGCAGCCATTACTAGGCTTCCTTGCACAAAAGAGCATCTAGAGATGAGATGGCACAAAGTAAGCGCTTGACTATTGATTGTTCATTGATGGGTGCTGTGAAAATGTTAAGAACCCAGGTCTTTATAATGTAAAACTCATGTAATTGATCCTAGGTAGGGTTAGAGGATTATTTGTAAAGTACTATGTATTTCTCTTGCTCTAATCTCATTGTACATAAAACTACTTAATCATCTTCACTCTCAGTAAGTTCTTTCTGTTGCCTTAACTAAATCCTTTCTACAGAATTGTCATCCTACCTCTTCCTAAATCCGTAAAATAGTGTAGGTCACTACCCACCCTGATTGATCCCTGGCTTTGCTTGGTTGGTGGCTGGTGGGGGGGGGGGGGGGGGTAGAGGAAGTTTCAGTTGCAAACCCTCAGGCTTTTAGCTTCCAGTGATCTCTGCCAGTCCAGCTCTGGGTAACCATCACCTCTCTGTGCTTCCTCAAGGTCACTGACATGACCCCAAACCACAATTCCCTCATTTCTCCATTGTGGTGCAATACTCCTACCTCTAGCCCCACCACCTACTTCATTAGGACACACATATCTACTGGATATGAGGTCCAAAACCCAAGCCTTCAGCCCTCCAGGGATCAAGAATTCCCTCACTACTGGGTGGGCAATTTCATTATGAGAATGACCCTTGGTCAATATTAATTAAAGGAACTAATTTTAAAAATCTTTAGGGCTAGGCCTGGCCTAATCCGATTACACATTCTTACCTCCCCAAATCCATTTGGTGTACTCCCTAGCGGGGCTCTAACCAAGGGTCCTGTTCTTACTTGTTAGGAATTTAACATAAATGTTTAAATTAAAGTTAGGCCACAAGTTCATTTTATTCCATAATTAGTAGCCTGTGCTCATGTGCTAAAGCATGAGTAGGGTTTCTCTCCCTGAGGCTCCAAGTAATCCAAAGCTTTGTACTTCATAGCAAAGGATGGAACCTCAGTACCTCACAGCAAAGGCTGGTGCATAGTTCCGCTCAGCACCTGCCCTACTCAATGCCTCCACTCCCCTAGTGGGAGAGGTGGGGGGGAGCAGGAGCCGTCATCCCTCTACAATCATATTGGGATATCTGTCCCCGGGAGAGCTTGACTGCAAAGCAGTTCTTCCAGCCAATGAAAGTTTATGTACCCCATTCAGACCAGTGTATATCTCATCATCATTCCTATTCCCACTGAGAGACCCAGAAGATCTCCATAGGGTACTCAACCATAAGATAGTCATTTCCATAAATTAATGCACCACCCTCCCATCTCTCCTGAGAAGTGTCTGAGCTCTCTGCTGTTTTAAAGATTCATATGGAATTCAGGCAGAAAAGCAGATGGAAAGCAGTGGAAAGAAATTCTAGTTAGGAGATATGGGTTCTGGTATTGAGGCTCCATTAATTCTGGGTCTCCCTTTTTCCCTATTCCCATCAGTTTTCCCAGTTATAATTAAGGGAGTTAGGATTCGGTGATCCATCAGGACTCTGACAGTCTGTGTTCTAAGGTGCTTCTCAGGATGCCAGTCCATGTTCTATGGTCTCTCCTAGTTTTGACATTCTGTGTTCTAAGGACTCTTCCAGGGCTGACATTTGATGTTCTAAGGTCCTATCCAGTTCTGACATGACTGTCAATAGAAAAAATCGCTTCTGCTACCACTGCTACTACTGCTGCCAGTCTTAAGAGTTTCTGTGCACTTTTGCTAATGTCCACAGTGGAAAAAACGACTTTAAAAATTCATAAATCCTGGTTCTGTTTATATTCCTGTTCTGAAGGATAATTAATTGCTAACTTGAGTAGATCCTAGACTTTGATTTCAGGTGTCAGTGCAGGATTGACTCATCTTGACTCCCAGCAACTCAGCCCTTAAAAAAGGAGAGTCAGTTGAGGGAACTAAAGAATGTTTAGCCTAAAGGCTGGGGTTGGGAAGGAGGTAGAGGAGAGAGAGGAATTACTGGTATCTTTTATTATTTGAAAGACTATCATGAGGAAGAAGAAAACTAAAACTACAGGGCAATAATTATGAGAAAGGAGATTGTGCCTCAATATAAGCATGGCATAGAAGAAAAAAGTGCTAGATTTGGAGTCAAAGGACATGGGTTCAAATCTCAGCTCTACCTCTTATTTCCTGTGATCCTTGAGTAAGTTGCTTAATGTCTCTGGATCTCTGTTTTTTTATCTGTAAAATGGGGGTGGGGGTTGGGGAATTGGACTAGATGCCTTCTGAGTTCCCTTCCAGCCTTGCATTAAATCATTCCTCATTCTGCACCCCAACCCTTGTTTTCTTGGAGAGAGTATTCTCTTTTTGAGAGAGTAAGGCTAGAACAGGATAGGTTACCAAGTTCTGCCAGCAGGTGGTGACACCCTCATACTTCTCACCATAAAAAAAAGAAAGAAAGCAAAATCGCCCACAAAGACTCATACATACAACAACACAGACAAACAGACAACACAAATATATCTCGGGGCTTCTATCCAGTAGTTCCTCTGTTTTCAATCTGGCTGAGTTCTTCACCTCTCTAAGCTCCTGCTGGTGCTGTTTCCCTGACAGGTAAACCTTATTCTTCAGTGTGACCCAGGAATATATCTCCTGAATGAATTAACTGACAGAACAAACATGTCAAAGTTGAAAACAGTTCCCCAAATCTTCACCATCGTCACTTGGTCCTGAGAGGCAAGTGTGGCGAGATGGCAAAAGGAGAGAAGTCGTATCTATACCGATCCTCTCCTCTCCAAGTACTTCGCTTCATTAGGAAATTGTACTGGAAGGATATGATTTGGGCCCTACCTTAGCATCTCATGGCTGTCTAGCATGAGTTATCTTTTCTCCCCAGTTCTTTACATTGCCATTTCAGTATCTTTCCTCATTCAGTCTTCACAGTATCAGAAGAAGAGGTGGCCATTCTTGCCAAGTTCAACCCTTCTATTTATGACCTTCATCTCATTCCCTTTGGAATGGAGCTTTCTGCATTAATCTTCCCCTGCCCTGACTTTCAGTCTTTCTTCATCCATTGGCTATTTCCTGGATACCTAGAAACATTCAGTCAGATCTCTCTCAGGCTTTAAAAATAACTTAAACCTTCACTTAATCCTGCCACTTCCTCAAACTGTTATCCTATCTTTCTTCTCTTTCATAGTCAAGCTCCTAGAAAAAGCCCTCTACATTCATGTCCTCCACTGCCTTACCTCCCAACCCCTTTCAGTCTAGCTCTTACATTACCACTCAACTGAAACTGCTGTCTCCAAGATTACCAGTGATCTCTTAGTTGCTAAATCCAATAAATCCAATATCCTTCTCTCAGTCCTTATCTTTCTTGATCTCTCTGCAATATTTGACACTGTTGACAACCACCTCCTCCTAGGAACTCTTTCTTCCTTGGACTCTCATGATATTGAATATATATCTATAGATTGGGCACTGTGCTAATTGCTGGGGGTGCAATTACAAACAGATAAGTTTCTCCCTGCCCTCAAGGACCTTACATTCTAATGGAGAAGACAACATATAAATGGAAGTTGAGGGAGCACACAGCATCATGGTTTGGAAATATCCAGGAAGTAACATGGAGACCCCATTCTCAATAAGGCAGGACAGAAGTTCTCCTGTCATATTTCAGGGTCCCAGGGTTAGAGTCCAGGCTCCACTAGGAGGGAAATGAAGGCAAGGACTAAAGTACAGGGAGTTTGTTCTCTCCTGCTTTTACCTGTCTGACTACTTTTCAATTTATTTTGCTGTATCATCATCCCTTTTCTGTTGCCCACTGTGTGTGGGTTTACCCTCATGCTCTGTCTCAGTGATCTCATCAACTACCCTGGATTCAATGATCATTTCTATGCAGATGACTCCAAAATCTACATATCCAGCCTGCATCTTCTGAGCTCCAATCTCCCATCACCAGCTCTATTGGACATTTCCAACCTGACATCCCAAACTTGGTATCTCAAACCCTGCATGTCTAAAATAGAACCCATTGTCTTTCCCTTTAAAACATTCCTTCTCTTATAAGACAACTCCAAAAGACTCATGATGGAGAGAGCTATCCATATCCAGAGAAAGGACTACAGAGTCTGAATGCAGATTGAAGCAAACTACTTGCTCTCTTTTTTTGTTTTGTTCCTTTTTTTCTCTCCTTCATTCCACTGGTTATAATTCTTCTTTACAACTTGACTAATGTTTAGTGTAAAGGTGTTTGTAGAACCTATATCAAATTGCATGCCACCATGAGAGGGTGGGAGGAGGAGAAAAAGGGGGAGGAGATTTGGAACTCAAGGGATTGTGGAACTCAATGTTGTGAACTAAAAGTAAATAAATTTAATGTAAAAAATATTCCCTCATCAAACTGACCCTATTTTTGTCAAGGGCACTGTGATCCTTCCAGTCACCCAGCTTAATCACCTCAGTCAACCCTGACTTTCTCACTCTCCCTCATCTTCCTCATAGCTGATAAGTACTGGACATTCTACCTATTCACATAGCCACCCTAATTCAAGCTTTCATCACTTTTCGTCTGGACTATTGCAGTGACCTTCAAATTGGGATCAGTATCTCCTGTCTCTCCCCTTTCCAGCCCATCCTCTAGAACAGGAGTGGGGAACCTGCAGCCTTGAGGCCACATGTGGCTTTCTAGGTCCCCAAGTGCAGCCCTTTGACTGAATACAAATTGCACAAGTTTGTATTCAGAGGGTCTCACTTGAGGACCTAGAGGGCCATGTGCATCCTCAAGGCCACAGGTTCCCCACCCCTGCTCTAGAAAATTGCAAAAGAGATCTTTTTAAGGCACAAGTCTGACCATGTCATTTCCTTCTTGCTCAAGAAATGTCAGATGTTCCCTGTTATCACTAGTATAAAATATAAACTCCTCCATCTGACATTTTAAATGCTGCATAATCAGTCCCCAGCCTGTCTTTCCTGACTGATCTCATACTATTCCTCTTCATGAACTCTACCTCCCAGGCAAACTCTTCCCTGTTACTGATATTCCATCTCCCATTGCCATAGTTACCTTGAACTGTCTCTTCTCTACACTGACCCCACCCTCACGGCCCTCAGAGCCTGAAATGTTCTCTCTTTTCTCCTTGGCCTCATCTAGTCCCTAACTTCCTTTGAGGCTCAGCTCTAGTGTTACTACCTCTACCACCAGGTGTTTCTGATTCCCCCTCCCATATGTTAAGTAGTTTTCTCCAACTAAGCTAATTTGTATTTTCTTTATAAATGTTATTACATTTATATAAGATATATATATCTACATATTACATATGTTTATATAATATATTTTATACTCTTATATAAATATTCTTCATTAACTATCTGTGTATGTGCTATCTCCCCCAGTAGAGTGTAAGCTCTTTGAGAACCAGGACTGTTTCCTTTTCTGTCTTTTCATCCTCATCACCTGGCACAGAAACTTTCACATAATAAAAGCTAACTGTTTGTCCCATCAAATTGCCAGGACACCAGATTAAGGCTCAGGAAAGAAAGTATTAGCACCAGGCTGTAGTTACCAAGCTGGTGTTACTTGCTTGCCAAGGAACTTGGTTTATTTTCTCCCCGCATGGCAGCATTTCTGTCTGAGAGTGCTACAGGTGTTGAGAGGTGTGAGATGTCACAGGTCTGGGTCCAGTTCAGGACAGCTTCATGGAGGGGATATTACTGGAGCTGGACCTTGAAAGACAAGCAGGATTTCAGTAAGGAGTGAGGAAAGAGAGGATCATTGGGCCAGAAAGGGGTGAGTTCCAGCTCTGAATTACAGCCTGTGCTGATCATAAAATCAAGGAGTCCTCCCTAGATATTTTCCCTAAAAACAGGTTTAAAGACTGGAAGGGAACTTAGAAATCATCTACTTCAGTTTCTTGATTTTACAAATGAGAAAACCAAGGCCCAGACAAAGGAAAATTCTGTCCTAAAGCCAACAAGCTGGAATTCAATCCCAGGTCCTCTGATCCCAAATCCAGTGTTCTCTGTCCTTCACTGAAGTCTACGCCTCCCTCAAGATTGGGGGATAAAATGTTTTCTCAGCAGCATTCCAGAACCTTCCTAGATGTTGGAGAAATCAATGGTATTCTGAGAGAGATACGTCTTCTTAGGGAACCTTCCCTCATCACACAAGCCTGCAGTGGCCTGCCCTTCTCTGTATTCAGATCCCATTTTTTTATCTGTCTCCCTCATTCTGGCACTCCTCACACCTCACACTCTAAGTCACACTCCCACTCACCCTTACTACTTCAGTTGCTAGACACTGGCTGGCTGCCAATCAGTGATCACAAGAACAGCTCAATGTCAGCTCAAGGAAACCTTAAATCCCCCAACTCTATTCTCTCCACTCATTTCCATCACCTCCATCAGCATCTTTCCATAAGAACTCCAGAGAGGATTCATCTGCTTCATGAGCTGTAAGCATGAGGTTCCAAAGTTAGTCTTTGCAAATCAGTGGACAAAGGCAGCTTCAGGGAAGGTACTGGGTCTGATGAGGAATGGCAGGGGGTGGGGTAGGGTGGTCTTCGGGCCTATGCAGATTTCAGGCACTTGGGCAAACACATAGCTCATTCTCCTGGGAGACTTCTTGGCTCAGAGATCCTAACCAATGCATTGCCAAGAAAGTTGGCAGCTTCCCTAAGCCAGACCCTTCCCCTGTAAATAATAATAACGTTCTTATTTTGTTTACAAAACACTAGGCAGTTTACTAAGTGGCTTTCACAATCATTATTGAGAAACAGCATGGTAGACTGGAACAGTCCCTTGATTTGAAGAGAGAGGACACTTGGATTCAAATTTCCATTTTGCTGGTTTTTTACCTGCATAACCATGGGCAATTCAGTTTCCCTCTCTCAGTCTAAGTTTCCTCCTCCATAAAATGAAGGGTTAGACAGGTCTTTTCCAGCTCTAAGGCCAATAAGCCATATGACCCTTGCTCTTCCAGGTCCAAATCTAATAATGTGATCCTCACAAGAGGTGGTCAGGGAACACCACACGAATGAAATCACAAACTGACCCAAGGACCCAAGATGCAGTCCAACTCACTCAAAAAGTTCTGTGGCAGCATCATAATTAGGAATTCTTGTGCAGGGTGCAAATTCAGCCGTAGTCTAACAGGGGGTGCAGTCACCCTGGAAGAGAAAATGACCAGTCTTTGTAAGAGTCCTGTGCTTGCATCCTGAGGAAGAGTAGAGGGAACAGGGAAGGTGTGCCCTGGCAATGGGCCTCTGGGGGTAGTAGTAGTCTGGTGATGGTTGCACCTTTTGTTAGATGCAGGAATGGCATTTGCTACAGGGGAAGAAGTGTGGCTCCCCCAGATCCTGGTGCCCTGGATCACAGGCTTAGTCACCCTAGTTCTTAGGCAGATATTCTTCTTCCAACTATGAAACTAAGAGGAAATCATTTTCCCTGGGTTGCCCAATGGGTCCGTGATAAAGCTGAGACAAGAATCCAAGTCTACTGACACCCAGGCAGACCCCACTGCCTCTGTGATGTTGCACATGGGCTAGGGACTGTACTCAGATCCCAAAGGTTCCATGAGGATTAGCCTCAGGGAATCCTCAATCCCTCTCAGCTGGGCTGGACTCCAGCTCCCCTGATGGCCCAGCTGGCACAGCCTCAGTATGCTTAGGAAAGGCTCAGTATCTGAGTCTAGTAAACCTTGCACAATCCAAAGCAGAAGAGGAAAGTTTGGGCATCATTTGCCACCTGGGATCATCTGTGGTGCTGCCTGTTCCATAACTGAAACATGTGTCCCTAAGCTTGGTTTTTGGGGAACCATGAGAACACTGGGATCCTGAATTCCTTCCCTATATTTCTTCCTCCCTTTCCCCCATACAGGTAACATCATTGGCTCTGGGATATTCATCTCCCCCAAAGGTGTGCTGGAGCATACAGGCTCAGTAGGCCTCGCCCTTGTGGTCTGGGTACTGGGTGGAGGAATTTCAGCCCTCGGCTCACTGTGTTATGCTGAACTTGGAGTGACCATCCCCAAATCTGGAGGTGACTACTCCTATGTGACCGAAATCTTCGGAGGCCTTGCAGGGTGAGTACTAAAGACTGAATTCTGGGACAGGTACTGGTTGTATGTCCTTATAGCCCAAAGTTTGATTGTACATATCCAAACCCAAGCATGCACATGTTTGCTTGCAAACCCCAGAACCTAATGGACAAACTACATCCATTCACTTGTCCTTACTGTGGCTCATCTGCCTCTTTTGTAAACAGGGGAGTTCTTCTGTGTCCAAGGTAGGAGGGGGAGTTTTCTTCTCTTTGGGGTGGAGGGAGGAGTAAGCAGAAATACTTCACATGAAGCAAACCCAGTATATAAAAATCTGGATAAATTGGAACAAGTGTCTGACTTTCATTTCAAAAGGATTCCTCCCTTTACAATGGCACTCAGGGAAGACTGATACTGTTAAAGACAAAGCATCCAATATATTCTCAAAATTTTCAAAATTTTATGTTGTCTTACTAAGTGGACAATTTTAAGAGCTAAGAATAGCCCATGAAGGTAACAGATTTATACCCAAATGAACTATTACCTTTATATAGAAATGGTAACCTTGTTTTACATTATCATTGCTTTTTAAATATATAATATGGTGGCAGGGTGAGGGTAGGGGTGGGGAGGGACAGGGCTTGGGGAAATCCCCAGGTGAGTAAACTTCCTTGATCAATGTAGGTCAGAGCCTTCTTTTCAATTGGTAACCTTAGAGAGTTACCTAAAGCACTGAGAAATGACATTAACTACCCAGGGTCTGTCAATATGTTTCAGAGTCCGAACTTGAACCCAGGTCATCCTAGCTCGGAATCCAGCTCTTTCCTTTTTCTTTTTAATATATTTTTATTGATTTCATTAAGTATTTCCCAATTACTTGTAAAAAAAAATTTAACATTCAGTTTTTAGAATTTTGAGCTCCAAATTCTCTCTTGTCCTTCCCTAGCCCTTGAGAAGGCAAGTAATATGGTTTTGGTTAGGGTGTGAAGTCATGCGAAACATATCTTCATGTTAGCCACATTACAAAAGAAAACCAAGAAAGATTTAAAAAGCATGCTTTAATCTGTAGTCAGAGTTCATCAGTTATCTCTCTGGAGATGGCTAGCCTTTTTCGTCATGCATGCTTTGGAACTGTCTTGATTGGAATAGCTAAGTCTTTCACAATTGACCATCCTCACAGTATTCCGTCTCTTCTTTTTCCGCTGTGTTACACTGTGTAAAGAGCACATGCAAATACTGGATGGTTTATCTTGACTTCTTTGCAATGATCTCAATGCCTGAATAAAGGCTAACTGTTGTGCCCACACCACCCTAATTAACTCCTGCTAAGTATGTGGAGGCAACTACCAGAACTGAAGCATAGTACTGGGATAGAATGAGTAAGTCCCCTCCCTAGGATGGGACTAGCTTGCTTTGTGACTTAGGGCCCTCTGAAACCCTCAGTTTCCTCATTTGTGAAATAAGGGGCAGGTCTCATGGTCTCTAAGACCTAAACATTTTATGTTTTAAGGATTCACTGTGAAACCTCAATCCCTTTTGAAGTGACAACAGCATCACAAGACCTTACATTTTCCAAAGTTCTCTTAAAGTTATCCCTTTACTCACCGTGTCTAGAAAATTACCAACCTGTGCGTACTCTCTGACCCAGCTATACCACTACTAAGCCTGTATCTCAAAGAGATCAAAGAGGAAAATTATTTATATGTACAAAAATGTTGATAGTAGCTCTTTACATTGGAAGCAAAAGTTGGAAACTAAGGGGGTGTCTTCCTTTTGGGGAATGGCTAAACAAATTATGGTATATGGATGTAATGGAATATCATTGTGCCATTAGAAATTGTGAAATAGACCCTTCTAGAGGAAAGTAGGATAACCTTTGTGAACTGATTCAGAGCAAAATGGGCAAAACTATATAATGCTGACAACATTATAGAGAAAAACAACTCTGAAAGACTTTAGACTCTAATCAACACACTGATAAACCAAAAGTTCAGGAGGAATGGAGATAAAACATGCCACTCATCTCCTGACAGACAGGTGATGAACTTAAAATGCAGAAAGAGACATACTAATGTGGGAATCTATTTTGCTGAACTATGCAAAGAAGTATCAAGGGATTTGGTTTGGAGTTGTTTGTTTTTTAATTTGCTGCAAGTGGGAGGGATAGACTAATTTTAAAAAAATACTTGATACTTGAAAAATAAAAATAATAAACTAAAAATATCTCTTCAAAATAGCATGTTATCTTAATATAACTGATACAAACAAAATCACTGATAAATCTAAGCCAAGGTTTTCCCTCTCATATGAAGAAAAAGGAAAGGCTTTGATGTTATTATGTAGAGTAAATTAGAAATAGTTCTTAGAAAAATATAGAATTAATTCCTTACAATCCTCTGAATCTCCCACAGCAATTCTGCCCACCCAGTAAGTTCACTAAGAAGAGAGATTCTAGGACTATGGTAATCTACTGCTTGATAAACCCAAAGACTCCAGCATCTGAGATAAGAACTCACAATTTGATAAAAGCTTCTGGAAAAACTGGAAAGTGGTATGGCAAAAACTGGGCATAGGCCAATATCTTACACTGTATACCAAAATAAAATCTAAATGGGTTCACGATTTAGTTATAAGGCTGATACTGTCAGCAATCTGGGAGAACAAGGAATTGTTTACCTGTCAGATTTATGGAGAAGGGAAGAATTTATGACCAAACAAGAAATAGAGAACATTACAAAATTCAAAATGGATAATTTTGATTACATTAAATTGAAAAGTTTTTGTACAAACAAAGCCAATGTAACCAAGATTGGAGGGAAGCACAAAATGGGAAAGAATCTTTACAACCAGTTTCTCTGATAAAGACTCATTTCTAAAACATACAGAGAAGTGAGTCAAATTCATAAGAAACCAAGTCATTCCCCAACTGATAAATGGTTAAAGCATATGAACAGGCAGCTTTCAGAGGAAGAAATTAAAGATATCTATAAGCATATGGAAAAAATGCTCTAAATCACTATTGATCAGAGAAATGCAAATCAAAACAACTCTTAGGTACCACATCTCACCTGTAAGATTGGCAAACATGACAAAACAGGAAAATTATAAATGCTGGAGAAGATGTAGAAAAATTGGAACACTAATGCATTGTTGGTGGACTTGTGAACTGATCCAACCATTCTGGAGAGCAATCTGGAACTATGCCCAAAGGGCTATTAAAAAAGTGCATACCCTTTGACCCAGCAATACCAATTCTAGGACTATATCCCAAAGAGATCACAAAAATGGGAAAAGGACTCATGTATACAAAAATATTTATAGAAGCTCTTTTTGTGGTGGCAAAGAATTGAAAACCAAGGGGATGACCATCAATTGGTGAATGGCAAAACAAGTTGTGGTATATGAATGTAGTGGAATACTACTGTACTATAAGAAATGAGGAGTAGACGGACTAACCTGGTGAGGCATATAAACTGACTCTGAGGGAGGTGAACAGAACCAGGAGAACATTGTATACAATTATAGATACATTGTATCCGTAATGACTAACTTTGATAGACTAGGCTCCCCTCAGCAATGCAAGGTTATAAGACAACTCCAACAGACTCATGATGGAAAAGGCTATCAATATCCAGAGGAAGAATTACAGAGTCTGAATGTAGATTGAAGCAAACTACTTGCTCTCTCTCTTTTTTGCCTTTTTTTTTGGTTTCTTCTTCCTCATTATTCATTCCATTAGTTATAATTCTTTTTAACAACTTGACTAATGTTTAATGTGAAGGTATATGTAGAACCTGTATCAGATTGCATGCCACCATGGGGGGAGGGGTAGAAAATTTGGAACTCAAAAACTTGTGGAACTGAATGTTGTAAACTAACAGTAAATAATTTTTTTAAAAAAGACAAAAAAAAGAATAGAGATTCTAGACAAATGAAGTGCAGAAGGTTTGTAGTAGAATTGGCAACAAAGGGGCGGGGGAGGGGAATGTGACACAAAATTACACAAAATCATATCATCAAATTATCACAAATATACAGCAGACAATAGAAAACCTTTCCCTGATAGTCATATGTAATAAATCCATAAAATGAACCGTGAACTGGTAGAACCCACTCACTCACACAATTCTTCATTATAAAAAATAATTGTTAACTAATTTACTTTTAGATATATTTCTGCTCTATGAAGAAAACACAAATGATTGACATTATCTCATTTTTGAGAAGACAGACTATAAGAGCCTGGGGGGGGGGGGAGGGAGATTATCATCCCACTTAAAATCCTCCCAATCCTGGGGAGGTTACAGAGTATTTTATAAATATGAAAAGTGAAACAGAGAGGTTAAGCAACTTTTTCAGGGTCCTACAGTTAGAGGCAGACTCAGAAAGAACTTGTAGGTTGCCTAATTCTTTTCACTACATTAGAAGCCCTTTCTATAGTTCTTCCTCAGTGGGGAGAAAATGACTGTAGGGCATCTGGGCCAGGTCTTGAGTCAAAGACAATGAATGAAAATGGGAGCTCAACCAGTTGTATCAAATAGCTTGGACCAGAGTTTGATCAAAGGTAGCCAGATTATAACCATAGTACTGGACTGGGAGTCGGGAAACCTGCTGCAAACTAGTAAAAGGTTGGCTGCACAACCCTACGTAAGTCATCTAACTATTCACTATAGGTTGTAGTTTTCTCATCTGTAAAATGAAAGGCTTGAGCGGATGATCTTGAAGTTCTCTTCAGACTCTAAATTTATGATTCTATGATCCCTTTAACCACACGGGTCTGGTCTCTAGGCTTTGGGTTCTGGGCTCCAGGGTAGAGGCTGGGCTAGACTCTTGGTTTTGCCCTGGCCCCTAGATCTGAGACTTCTTGCTCCCGGCAGTCTCTGCTCTCCAGGCAGATGACCCTCAACCCTCTCTTTCCTCTAATTCCAGCTTCCTGCTGCTTTGGAGTGCAGTGCTCATCATGTACCCCACCAGCCTGGCCGTCATCTCGTTGACCTTCTCCAACTATGTCCTCCAGCCAGTGTTCCCCAACTGCATCCCACCGTACACAGCATCCAGAGTACTCTCCATGGCCTGTCTATGTAAGTGCCACCCTCTTAGGTCTCCTTTCCCTCCTTGTTGCCCCCCATAGTGCCTGGGGAACCCACTTCATGGTTTGTTGGGAAAGGCTTCAGGGCTCTCTTGCCACACACACACACACACACACACACACACACACACACACACACACATACACCCCTTGTGCCCCGTACTTTCCTCTTTCCCTTTGCATAGGTCAAAATCTCTATATTCTTTTTTAACTTTGTTCTTCGAGTAAAAAAAAAAAAGAGGGAAAATAGTAATATTGAGAAAGACCTGGCATTAACTCTGAAATGGACATGATTCTCCACATGTCTACCTCCTAAGTCCTTATGTGATCTAGTTCCTCCCATACACTCCTCCATCCTATTCCTAGAGAAATAGAGTAGGTGTCAGAGCCTTCCTTATCTCAGGGAGGAAGACTCAGGACTGCCATCTCTGAGACTGAAAGAGGGATGCTTCTGGGTCAGGTGGGATGACAAGGATCCAACTGAGCTTCAGTTATAGTCCTGTGTCTGTTCCACAAGGAGAACTGTGTTCCAGAAATGTTCCCAGATGGTAGAACTCCTTATCTATGACATTTTATCCCTCTTTTCCCCCTAGCCCCTTTGTTTCCTAGTCTACAGAAAGTCTCCCAGAGCTGTGTCTGCCTCTGGGACAGGAGGATAGGGAGAAACTGGATGAAGATGCCCTGTCCCCTCCTCCTCCCCCTCCTACAAAGGGTTGGGGGTGTCAGAGGTAGGGAGAAGGGAGGTTTCTGTCACAAGCAGTAAGTGGTAGGGAAAGCCCCCTGGACTAGGCAGCAAGCTAGACATTAGACTCCTAGGATCCTCCCCAACATAGCTATTGGTGATCTCTTCCTCTTCAAATTATGTTTATTTATTCATTTAAATATTGTATCCCCCTCTAAAGAATGCAAGCTCCTTGAGGGCAGGGACTGTTTTTGATTTCTGACTTATCTCCAGTGCTTAGCCCATTTTATTTTTAGAACAGTCTTGTGATCTCTATGAGAAAAGGAATTTCTGATGAGAAAACTCCTACCAATGGAGACTGGCATCTGTGCTGCAATTGATAGGCTGAGAAAGTTGGGGGCACTGAGAAATTAAAGTGACTTGTCTAAGGTCACACAGCTATCATGTCAAAGATGAGACTCAAGCTCAGGACTTTACTTCTCCTCACTCTAGACCTCCTCTGTGTCCATTACATTGCCCCACTCTCTTCTCTCCCTACCTTTCACCTCTGGGAACAAAGAAGGCATTTCAATGTTTTGGGGGGTAGTAAGAGAGCCTGCCTGTGACAGCATGAACATGGCAGGAGGAGCTTATTAGAAGGGGTTAAATTCTGACAGGAGTTTAGCTGCACATAAACTGTCTCCCTTCCCAATTTGAGAGTCCCACTCCAGGACACTTACTTTGTCTTCGCTTTCACAGTTGCCCATGAAATTGTGAGAATGTTTATAGAATACAACAAATGGCTGATAGGTGCAAGACCACCCTCTTTTTATTCCACCCCTCATAAAGCACAACTATATATCTGACCATCCATGTCTTAGTCAATTAACCTGCCTATCACCCTGCCCAGGATTTCTTAAATCCATCCCAACCCTCACCCCCTAGCCATTAAAATAAAATTACTTTATGCTTGCTTTTTCAGTAGTAGATTTTGTTGTTTGAGTTTATCTAAATGTGCCCAGTGCTCATTAACATAGATAATCTGGGATCTAGGGAGGCATTCTGTCCCCCAGTTTGTGGCTATATCTCCAGGATGTGGTGCCTAGTGGTCTCATGCTCTGTTCCAATAACACCCTTCTCCTTCTGCCCAGTGCTCCTCACATTTGTGAATGGCTCCAGCGTCCGATGGGCCACACGGATCCAAGACATCTTCACAGGAGGGAAGTTGCTGGCACTTGCCCTCATCATCACCGTTGGCATCGTCCAGATCTTCTGGGGTACTGACAGAGGGGTGGGTGGGCTGGTAGGGGCAAGCCTGACTCCTGAGCCCCAAAGGAGGCTGCTTTGCCAGGAAGGGGTCTTTGGGGTTGGAGAGCTCCATCAGCCTATTTCCCCCAATACTCCATCTGGCCTTCACAGGCAACTATGAGGAGCTAAGACCCAGCAACGCATTTAGCTTCTGGAGGACACCTACCGTGGGACAGCTGGCACTTGCTTTCCTGCAGGCATCCTTTGCATTCAGCGGCTGGAACTTCCTCAACTATGTTACGGAAGAATTGGTTGATCCCCGCAAGTGAGTGAGCATCAGGATCTGAGGGCTGATGAGGTTTAAGATGCTGAGCGATAAGGGCCAGTTGTCCCCACAACCTCGATGGAGGAATGATGCAAAACACGAAATGTTTCCCAGGATGAGAGAATGGGAGGGGTAGACAGGTCCTGTAAAAGGAAGCCAAAGGCCCAGTTTGATGAGGGTAGGTTTTCAATAGCTACTTTCCCAAGGGAAACAGAAAGCTATATTTTGGAGGCCTCTACCTCAACTAGCAATGAGAACTAGTACCCTGGACTTGGAGTCAAGAGAACTGAGTTTGAATCTCAAAGTTAGCACTTACTAGCTTCATGATCATGGACAATCACACTTGTGATTTCACTTTTATTAAACCTCAGTTTCTTCACTTGAAAATGGAGGTAATGATTCTTATAGAACTATTCACCATAAACAGTTATTGTGAGGACCAAATGAGGAAATATACAGGGTGTCCCAAAAGTCTTAGTACAGCTTCAAGCTTTAGAAGCTACTTTACAAGTTTGGAGCCACACTAAGACTTGGGACAGCCTGTCTATAAAGTATGTCAGCTGTTATTATCATTCTTTAAGTAGGAAAGGAAGCCTAAACAAACCTCTTCTCTGTGTATAGAGCCTTGCAGGGCACAAAAAGAGCCCTGCTCTCAGGGAGTTTCTCATCTGAGAGGTTTACAAGAGGCAAGAATGGATTTCCCAAAGAACAAGATTAATGGAGCCACTTCTCTAAGAGGGAATGCCCACCCCGTAGAGAGCAGGCTGAATGGTCTGTGGCCTTTGGGTAGATGCACCATAACCTCCTGAATGCTAGTAAGAAGAATCTGGGTCTAGGAGCTAGAAAACCTGTGTTCTTGTCTTGTACCTCTAGAATAAACAACTAGTACTAATTGTATTACTGGGTGGTTTGGGGCAAGTCATTTAACTTCTAGGCTTAGTTTCCTCATCTGTAAAATGGAGATAATATGAGGATCAGAGGGATGTTTAACCTGGAGCAGAGAAGACTTGGGGGCAAATGAGAGCTAGCATCACCTAGTTAAAGGGCTATCAAGCAGAAGAATGATTGTATTCTTTCTGCTTAGCCACTGGCAGGCAGAACTGAATGCGGGTTACAGAGAGGTTCATTTTAGCATGGTATAAGGAAGAAAAGATGGAGTTGTGTGACAATGGAATAACTTGTCTTATGAAGTAGCAATTTTCCCTGTTGTTTTTTTTTAAAGCGTTCAGAGCTTGGATTCTGGCATTGAGCAGGAGGTGGGACTAGATGATCTCAAAGGTCCCTCCTGGTTCTAAGATTCTCTGATTCTGTGAATCTCTGCCCTGACTGTCTCACAGGGCTTAGAATCAAAGAACATTAGAGCAGGATGGGACCTTATAAGCCATCTCATCCAACCCTTTACTCTTCAGATGTTGGAACTAAGGCCAAGAGAGGTTAAATATTTGCTAGGGATCACACAGCAAGTTAGGGGCAGAGCCAAAACTGTTGTGAAGCTCAAACCAGATCACAATTTAAGATGCCTTGGAAAGTATAAAGCCCCCTGCAGCTGTGAGACCCCAGAGCAACCCTCCCAGCCCATATGAGGAATTCTGATTCCATGTTAATCGGCGGAGGCAGGAGGAAGCTTGACGTTGGCCCTTACTCTATGTAAAGTGGGGAGAAGCCAGTTGCTAAAATAAGCAAACAAAATAAAAACCTAGACAGTTGCATTATCACCCAAAAAGGAAATGTAGGTAGAACCCGATATTAACTAGCCAGAAAAGAGGAATATGGGGCCAGACCCTCTGACTCAGCAGCCATCCTGAGCCCTTAACCTCTCAGTACCAGAGCATTTACCAATAGGCTACCAAGTGAAGGACCACCAGCTCTCCATTATCTGGGGTCTGAAGATCCAGAATGTGGAATTATTCAGGCCTCTACTACTCCAGTGGCAAGGGTGGGGGGAGGGGCGGGGAGGAACAAACCAGTCTGTTGCTCCTTGTAAGCTATTTCTGTTCCTGGCGTGGCTCAGAATTCACTGGTGGTGA
The DNA here is from genome assembly GCA_028646515.1 of Pseudochirops corinnae. NCBI lineage: Eukaryota > Metazoa > Chordata > Mammalia > Diprotodontia > Pseudocheiridae > Pseudochirops > Pseudochirops corinnae. Next base: position 236,402,842 of record CM053585.1, on the reverse strand, counting down.
GCTGGGATTTGAGTGATTTTCCTGGATTCCAGTGCCACTAGCTTCCCAGAGGCCATCTGGTCCAACTCCTGCCTGACTAGAAATCCCCTCTAAATATGCCCAATAAGTGACCATGTAGCTAACTTTGGCTTTAAGATCTTCTAGCCTAAATAACAACAATAATAACAACTAACATTCCTATGGCACTTTAAGGTTTGCAAAATGCTCTTCATTTGTTACCTCATGTAATGCACACAACTACCCCGGGAGGTAGGTGCGATTGTTATGCCCATTTTACAGATGAGGAAACTGAGGCAGAAGTTAAATGACTTGCCCAGGATCACCTAGCTAGTGAGTATATGAGGCAGATTTTTAATTCTAGTCTTTCTGACTTGGGCACTCTGCCCTTCTTGTCTTCTTCTACCTCTCCAAGATACATATGTGGAAAGGGACCATAGATGGTCCTGGATGGCATGCTAGTAGCCAGGAGACAGCGCCTCAGCTGTCCCCACAGCTGGGCCCCAGCCCCTGTGGCTCCGTTCTTTCCCTCTCCCAAGTACCAGTACTGATGAATCCCTGTTATTGTCTCAACAGGAACCTACCTCGGGCCATCTTCATCTCTATCCCCCTGGTAACATTCGTGTACACATTCACCAACGTGGCGTACTTCACAGCTATGTCCCCACAGGAGCTCTTGTCTTCAAATGCTGTTGCTGTGGTAAGTGCCACAGCCTCCCCTAGCTCAAGGTCTGGTGTGCTGCTTCCCCCTCCCCCAGTATCCCAGGCAGGCTAGCCTTCTCACTCCCTCTGTCTTCCATTGCTGTAGACATTTGGAGAGAAGCTACTGGGCTACTTTTCTTGGATCATGCCTGTCTCGGTGGCCCTCTCCACCTTCGGAGGGATCAATGGATATCTTTTCACCTCCTCCAGGTGAGCAGCCTAGATCTATCAAGAAAGGGTGATGGCCAGGGGGACTGAGAAGGGTTAAAGACCTCCAAGGGAGATGAGAAAGAGTTGGGATGAGTCCTCTATTAACATTAACATTGAACCTCTCAGGGACAATTCCCAGTTCCACTCAAAACAAAGCAAGAGGGAACCAGGGTAGAGAAAGGAAAGAATTCCATGGCCACCTGGGCTACTGAACTCTAGCTGAGGGGAACAAGAAGACACAGTAGAAGTTTTCTTCAGTGACACAGAGGAAAGTGGGGAATTGGGGGTATTGAAGGGATCCCCTAGCCACTGGTCACAGGCTAACCAAGCCAGTGTCTTAGACACCTAGTCAATAAGGCACCAGAAAGGGATGAGAGATCTAAGGCTCAATTCTGTGTCCCATATTACTGCCATCAACTTCCCACTGTCTGATGTGTCCAATGTAGAGTTTATCCAGGCCCCAGATTGGTATTTCTTCTTTCCCAGATTATGCTTTTCTGGAGCCCGTGAAGGCCACCTTCCCAGCCTGCTGGCCATGATTCATGTCCAACACTGCACCCCCATCCCTGCACTTCTCGTCTGTGTAAGTCTAGCTATCCCCAAGTGTACCTCAACCCCTGCTCAAGGAGATTCTAAGGCTCAGCTGGACCCTACTGACTTCTATATACCCTTAACCACAAAGCCAGGGCCAGTAGAATCTCATGAGCAGTGAAAATCAATTTGCTTGAATCATATGAATAATTAGCCTCAGTTTATTTGCTAATAGACATCTATCTGGCTTCATACATTGGCTGAAGAAGACAATATCTACACAGTCACTGTGAGAGGGTCACTTTTCAGCTTCTTTTTTTTGTAGGATTCTAAGGTTCTTGTTTGGGTTGGTCTCAACCTTTCAGAGGCTAGAGAAAATATGTCCCCATGAACTCCCCGCATCCTACACTGATCACCTAACAATGTCACCAATCCAAGCAGCCTCCATCCCAAAGCTGATCTGGGAAGAGTATCTGGAAGTGTAACATAAGAGCCATCTGTGAGAACACATGCATGTGCACACGCACACATACACACACACACACACACACACACAGAATCTTCTAAGTTTGGTTTGGGCTCATCACAAGAGATCGGGCATTGGTAGAAGAGGTAACATCTCTGACCAAGGGCAACTAAAGCAGTTTGGAATGGGATGCTGTAGACTGAGGGTTCCTGTAGGGCAGCTATGAGAAATGGGACTTTCCTTAAAAATACTCATGCAGAGTAAAGGTTGTAGGAATAAGAGAGTTAAGTCAGACTTCAGAAATAAACAACAAAAAAACCACACCTTACTCAGCTTCCCATAAAATACTGCATCCAGGACTAGGTAAAAGAATTGCTTCTCTGCATCCTTGACTTACTCCCGCTCTGATCAGATGAGAGACTGAGATAGGAAGCTTCCCAGAAAACTTTCCCGAAGTATTATGGAGCCAGACCTAGTGGGTACATGAAACCTCCACTCCACTTCCTCCCCCCACTCCATTCTCCCACCTACATCCTGACATTAACCATCTCTTGCTCTCATTGTACTTTTTATGCTTCCCCAAGCACTCTCCGTTATTCCATTGTGATCCCCAGAGCAACTCTGTGAGCTAAGAGCCAGGCAGGGAAAGAGTTCTTATTCCCATTGTGATAAGGGCCATCTCCCGCTCCCCATCTCTCCCAGTTAGGACACAGATATCCAGCCACAATACAGAGAGATGACCATGCCTTGCTCACTCACCCTGAGAGGAATTCTGAGAAATTATGAAGGTTGTCATCTCCCACCCTGCCTTCCTTTTATCTTCTCCCTCCTTTCACCAGAATCAATTTGCTCTCATCCTCCAAACTCCCTGGGCCTTACCTAGTCCTTCCTCCAACACAGAACCCTCACCTGCCCCAGGATCTTCCTCTAAGATCCCCCCACCCTCAAGATTTGCATCTTTCTCAAACATCTTTATCCCATCTTTACACTGGCCAGGAGGACCCCAGGAAGAATCCAATTTTATGATAAAATTACCAAGCTGTATTAACTCTCTTCTTCCTTGGGTCCAGCTTAGCAAGGACGGAACCTGATGCTTATATAGCAGTAGTGAAGGCACCACTGAGTCTATGTGGTCCATGTAAACGTTATTGCATTCCAGTGCAATAACAATTAATCCCTTTTCACTTCCAGTGTGGAGTCACAGCAGTGATCATGCTTGTGGGAGACACATATACATTAATTAATTATGTGTCCTTCATCAACTACCTCAGTTATGGAGTGACCATCATTGGCTTGATTGTGCTGCGATGGAAGAGACCCAAGCTCTTTAGACCCATCAAGGTGAGCATCATTCAGCTTCAGCCAGGGACTGAATGTGATGTGAGCATCCTCACAGTCCCTCACTTTAGGTAGCCCAGAGACCAAAACAATAACAGTAACAATAACTGGCTTTTATGTAGCGTGTCAAGGTGTGTTATCTCATTTGGCAGCTATTGTACAGAGAGCTTGGAAGGAAATCAGGAAGACCTGAGTTCAAATATGAAAAAGTCCCTTAATCTTTCATCGCCTCATTTTCCTCATTTGTAAGATGGGGATGATGATAATAATAGCAAGGTTGTTGTGAGGATAAAATAAGATAACATTTATATAGTGCTTTGCAAAAGTTTTTTTAAATTATTATATACATATTTTACTATATAAATTATTATTTATATAATATATTATTTATAAATATATTATAATTATGAATAACATAAAATAATTATAAATATCTATAATTGTATAAAATTGTTGTATAAATATTAGCTATTATTGTTATTAATATTTGTATTATGATTAGATGCTCACAATAACCTTTTTAGGTAGGTGCTATTATCACCCTTATCTTTACAGATGAGGAAACTGAAACTAGAAGCTAAGTGACATGTCCAGGGTCCTGGAGCTACTAAGTGTCTGAGGCATTACTTGAACTCGGCTTCCTTACCCTCTTTCTGGCTCTCTCTTTATCCACTGCGCCATCTAGCGACCTCCGCGTCATCTGCCCAGGCTGAGCCGAGCACACAGCAGAGTAATGCAATAGTCTGCCTAAGGAACACAGCAGAATTTGTGCACCCAAAGGAATACTGTCTCCTCACCAGAGTCCCACTAGGGACTACACTTACTCCAGCAACACTGCTATGCTCTCCAGGTTTCTGGAAACCATCTCCAGAGCCAGTTTGGAAACAAACACACAGAAAAAACCTCGTCATGTTGTCTCTTATTTTTCACCCCACATGTATGATCCTGCCCAGTGACCTAACTTAATACTAACAGCTGACTTTATAGAGTGTTACCATGTGCCAGGCACTGTGCTAAGCGCTTTGCAATTATTATCTCATTTGGTCCTCATGACAACCCTGGGAGATGGGGGATATTATCATCATCCCCATTTTACAGATAAGGAGACTGAGGCAAACAGTGGTGAAGGGTGACATGGTGCTGCCCAGGGTGACACAGATAGTACACGTCTGAAGCCAAACTTGATCTCGGGTCTTTCTGCTGTATCTACTGTGTTACATCGCTGCCACAGACTTGTACCTGAATGCCACTGAGTCCCCTTCTCATCATCCTCCCAAGGGCTCAGCTCTGAGGCATTCCGCATCCTTCAGCATGCCCTGCAGCTGAATATTCTTACACATGTTGCCCCCATAATTCCAGCATGAGATCCTTGGAATTGGACTCTGTCTTGACTTTTCTCTTTGTGTTGCCAGTATTTAGCACAGAGCTGGGCACAGAGCCCTTAAGAAATGCTTTTTCACTGATTCACTCCAAAAAATCAAGCCCCTTCCCCAGTAATTGTTGGGAAAAGGGAGATGAAAGAGGGAAGGACGAGGAATTGTAGAAGGTTGTTGGGCTGAGAATAGGGTTGTCCTAGTCTCACTTCTGTCTTTCCGATGCATGGTCCAAAACAGGCATTTAATAAATGCTTGTCAAGTGGGTATCCAACTACTGGGAGAATCTGGCCCCTGTATTAAGTATTAAGGCCCCTTTCTCTTTCTCTTTCTCTTTCTCTTTCTCCAGGTAAATCTTCTCATCCCAATCACATACTTGACTTTTTGGGCATTTCTGCTGATCTTCAGCTTTTACTCAGAGCCTGTAGTCTGTGGCATCGGCCTCATCATCATTCTCACAGGCGTCCCTGTGTTCTTCCTGGGTGTGTCCTGGAGAAACAAACCAAAGTGTGTGCACAGGCTCATCGGTGAGTGAGAGGACGGGGTGAGCAGTGGCTGGCAGGAAGGTTAGGATTATAGGAGCTGATAGCAAGAGCTGGAGGGGACCTCAGAGGTCATCTAGTCCAACTTCCTCATTTTACAACTGAGGAAACTGAGGCCCAGGGAGATTAAGTGACTTGCCCAATGTCATACAGGTAGTAAGCTGTCAGAAGCAAGATTTGAACCCAGGTCCTCTGACTCCAGAACTGGCCCCCTTTCTACCATACCACACTGCTAAGCTATTTACTGGCCTTCAGGAGAAGGGAACAGAGCCTCGACTGGCTAGGAAAAGGCGACGTACCTAATTAAAGGCTAAGTGAAACTCCAGAGGAGAGAAGATTTCTCCAGGCCCTGGAAAAGTTTATCTTCAAAGTACATTTCTGGGCCCCTAAGTTCCAGATTACTCATCATGCTGAATAGAGGACTGTTTCAATGTTGTGACCTCCCAATCACATTCCCTTCCTCAATCACCCCAGAAAGAAGAAGCAAAGAGAAGGAAGAAAGGAAGGAAGGAGAGAGGGAAGGAAGGAGGAAGGCAGGGAAGAAGGGAAGGAAGTAGGGAGGGAGGAAAGAAGGAAGGTAAGTAGGGAGGGAGGAAAGAAGGATGGAAGGAAAAAAGGGTGGGAGGAAGGGAGGAAAGAAGGAAGGAAGAAGAGAGAGGGAGGAAGGAAGGGACGAGGGCAGATAAGACCTGACTAGCTCCTAGTATAACTAGATAATACTGTGCCATGAGGCAGTAGGAGAAGCTCTGGACCAGGAGTCCGGAGAACTGGATTCCAGTCCTGGCTCTGCCACTAACTTCCTATGTGACTTTCAGCAAGTCCCTTCCCTTCTCTGTGCCTTCTTCACCACATGTAAAGTGAGGGGGTTGAATGAGATGACCTTTAAGGTCCCTCCCAGCTCTGACAGTCTGTGAATCTGTGACCTCAGAGACCAGCAGGTATGGGAATGGGGATTGTTTTCCAAGGGACAGACTTAAGAAGTAGCAGCTTTGGGGTTGTGTTATTGAGGGGTAGATAGAACTGAACAGGTTTCTTCTGGGAATCCTGGCTGGGTTACTTTTCAGTTTTCTGCAAACCATAAAGTGAAGGGTGATTGGTCACAGCCCTTGCCTAAACAGCTTCTGTCTGCCCTTAGAGTCCATTACATGGTGGGGCCAGAAGTTGTGCTTCGTGGTATACCCTCAGAGTGATGCCCCTGAAGAGGAAAATGGTCCCTGCCCTCACCCCACCCCTTCCGGAAGTGAAAAGGCTTTGAAGACACAATGAGATGCTTATCAAGACTCAAGTAGATTTTTTTTTGTTTACATGTTATGTTTTTGTTTTTGAAAAAGTTTTCTTGGGGAAAAAAGATATGTTTCTTAGACACTTTTAATAGCAAAGCCCCCAAAACAACAGCCCCCACCCCAGATCAGCCCACCTTAGCTATGAAGACAACAGGAAGTCTATAAATAAAACAAGGATCCGATTGGTTAATTTTGATACTTGGTTCAGTCCATCAGTAAGGCTGATTTGGAAGCACGATGTATAGAGGCCAGGTGGGCTAGCTGAAGTCCTGGTGGGCCAGCCAGACTGGAAATGTTGGCCCATACTCCCACCTCTGCCTGAGAGCTTCACATCTCAGAGAGGGGGAAAAAGAAATCGAATCAACATGGTCACATGCTGGATTTGTAATTCCATATAATGTGGTCAGGGCTCATGGCTCATTGTCCATACCCTGGATGGCAACAGCTGAAGACATATGGTCAGTAAGCAAGTTTGAGGGAGTGCCCCCTTTATGCAAAGAAATCATGAGAATGGGGGAATCACCAGTCACTCATACCTGAGAGGATCCTGTAATCTGAAAAAGGGGACCCCATTCCTATCTCATACACCTTTTCAAGAAAAATGCATTATCTTGTCTTTCCCTTGTATCTGGCCCCAGTCATGCTTGCTTGGCACAAGAAACAACTGATGCCGGGAAAAGACAGCAGAGGGAAGAAGACAGAGACAACTGAGATCACAACAGGCTAGGGCTGGAGGGAGGGCTAGAGAATTCTTTCAGCATTTCTCACCTTCATGGGTGGGGGTGGTATTAACTAAGCAGCCTTCTCAAAGAGACAGAAACAGCAATGGCATCAGCTAGAAAAGGGTGGGGGAACTGCCCCATCCATCTGTCCTCGACCATGGTTCCTCTATAAAGGTGTGACCAAGAAAGACAGCTGGAACTGAGGCTGATTTGTGCACTGAAAGGTAGGGACAGGACCAGATGGAAGTGTTAGGAATGGGCCAAGTGGAACCAAGGTCATAGCTGTTCATCTAGGTGACAGCTGATCCAGGGGGGCTCCTCTTCTCTGCACTCTGGGGCTGCTTGCCTCAGCAGTAGGGATCCAGAACTACTGCAGCATAGGGAAAGAACCCATAAGAACTTCGGGGTGCCTTCATATCACCCTGATGAAAGTCATTTCTGACACCATAGAACTAGTCACAGGGGTTTCCCTTCAGTCCTGAGGCCTCGGAAGCTACAGTAGTCAACCAGCACCACCTGTATCCAAACCCAAGGATATATATAAACACTGTCCTGACTGAATGTTGATGGGTCTCCCTTTACCTTGGCTTCATCCCATTGTGTGAGCACTTTAAAACAGGGAAAAGATGGTGAGGTCTGGGGTTTCTGGGACCTCATCAACCTTGAGGAGGGGCACAGTGGCAGGAACCATTGAGCTTTCCTGAATCTTTGTCCCCACTCCCAGGCTTTCCTTCCCAATAATACTTTACAACCTATCTCCTGAGCGTTCCCTGACCGCATGTACACAGGTTGGGTGTACTGGAGAACAGATAGGCAGGCTTGCTCAGCTGTCTTACAACTTAAGGGGACTCATCTATGGCAAATGAAAACTTCAGACTCTGAAATCCTGACAGGAGAGAGGAAGGTGGAAAGGAACGGAATTAACTATAAGACAGCAAACTGGCTTCAGCAAGAATATGAGATTGCTTATGTAATAACAGGTGCAATGTCGTCTGAGGCCTTGTGACTACACAGACAAGAAAGCTCAAAAAGCCATCTCCATAGCTATGACAGACAAAAATATAGAAGCAAAGAATGGACTGGCCATATGAAACAAAGACACCTCCTCCTGAACCCCCATTCCCATCTTGGCCCTACAGATCCTTTCGCTTACTGTTTCTAAGAGCACCTGATGATACCAGAGAAGTTACTAGGAATTTCTGCACCACAAACTGAGTCCAAGGGAAATAGAGACAGGAAAGAAGTCCCTTCAGTGTGTTCTCTCTCAATTTGGCGCACTACATCAAAGCCCTGGTCATTCCATTCTAGTTAGAGAAGCTCACTGTGAGACTAATCTCACTCAGTCTTAAGCCAGTCTTGGTTCTCTGCCTGCAGATTTAAAGACTATGGTAGAGCACCCTGATATTTAGCCTTTCCTCCTCAAGCTACCCCTACCACTCCCCAAAGGAACCGGTCTAAGCCCATCTTCTGAAGGGATACAGGCCCAAGCTCATACTTTATACAGGTAACCTCACTCAGGCCATCCCAGCCATAACTTCTTTGGGGATCCTCCAAACCAGGGTCAGACTGTCCTGGAACTGAACCCATTGTCCCTCTCTCAGTATAACTTTTTTCACTGGACACCTCAAATGTTGAATGCTGGCATGGACACCCAGCATTCATCACCATGCCTACAGTGGGAAAGGACACTCAGGTACCTGGGTGCTAAATAGAGCACTGAGCTCTCCCAGGAATCACTGATTCTTATCCTAGCAGGGCAAGCCTGTGGGACCCTTTCACCATCCCCAACCCCACCCAGGCAGAAAGAAAGAAAGAAAGAAAGAAAGAAAGAAAGAAAGAAAGAAAGAAAGAAAGAAAGAAAGAATCATAACAAGGGTAAAAATCATCTTGTATTCCCTGATTGTAAAACACGGACAAGGAGGATTAGGAGAGGTGGTGAAGGATGGGAGAATTCTCCCAGACTGGGTGGTGACAGCTGACATGCCCACCAGGGGCCCCATACACCCATGTTTAGTCCAGTCACCTCTCCCTGGAAACGGTCACTGCAAGGAGTGTGAGGTCAACCTGTCAGACTTGAGACACTTCCTGCTATTCCACTGTAGCAGGTGCCACATCAGCACACCAGGAGGGACTCATCATCACTGACATCAGAAAGCAAGGAGTGGGGTGAAGTTGGCCCATGGACACCTAAGGGCTCCTCTTGGCATGTCTGGGGTGGACACAGGGAGCTGCCCGAGGAGACTGGTTCCCGCTTCCTGAGGGGCAGCCGACCTGGTCCCTCGCTCAGCAGGGGAGGACTGGTGCCATGGGGGTCACCCTGGGTTTGGAGCCTCTCAGCAACACTTTCTGACAAGGGGTCTCTGAAGGCCTTTCTTGGCTCAGCCTGGCCAGTGGCTCTGAGCTCCTTGTTCAAATGCCTGGGCTCTAGGCCAGGTGCTGCACAGGTAGGAGCTGCAGTGCCTGGGGCAGGGGACCCCAAGGTTTCTGTTTCAGTTACCAGAGTACAGCTGGAAGCATCTGGTGGCCCTTCCCTCACAACCTGACCTACAGTCTCTGGGGGGACAGGGGGAGGCCCCGTAGAGGATGCAGGGGGGCTTGAGGAAGTGCCCCCGGCCCGGCGAATGATCCCATCCCCCAGCACAGTCTGTGAGGCACGTGATGGAGTCAGCAGTGGGATCTGCCCTCGCGCCCGTGGTCGGTGGAACAGTCTGTTCCAGATGCGGCCCAGGCGGCGGCGGGAGGCACTCCGGCGAGAAGTGTGGCGCCGCATCTGACGTCTCATGGCTGTCCTGATGTTCTGCAGTACTGATGCCTGCAACACAAGCCCAACACCATTATCAAGGAACTAGCCCTCTCTATGCTTTCCTCCCTCCACCCTGGAATCTTTGACAGCTTCTCTCCCTCCATACTGCTTTCCCAATTTCTTCAAAGATCTGAGAACCCAAAACCTAGGTGGCCCTGAAAACATTCCCTGGTCCATGCCTCTGACAGCTCTGTTAGATTGAGCCACCATTTTACATCGAGACCTAAAGCCAACAATGTCACAGGGGAAGGGGACTTGGGAATTGACTAAATGTCCTCCCATTTTTGCTCTGAGCCAACGGGCTAAAGACACACCTCCAAACTTTTTTTTAGCACCCAATTTAGTGATTTAGTGCTACTGCCATACTAATAGGACCATATAGCCTGTGTTTATTTTTTTTTTAATCAAATTAATCTGAAATTAACTGCCTTTGGGAAATTCCATACCACCACACACACACACACACACACACACACACACACACACATGACCATCATCATCATCATCACCACCACTAACCCCCCTGGATCAGGAAATGGCCCAGAAATAAGGCCCAGGGACCCACCTTACCTGGGATGCATTGTAGACAGGGAAGTCCTCCACAGGTGGGATGAGACCCTGGGCAATGAGTTGGCCATAGGATGGAGGGGCCTCTCGTCGAACAAATTCAGCCTCTAGACGAGTCATTTGGGTCTCAAATGCCCTGGGATTAATAGAATCTTTGTTATAGGCAACTTTCTATATCTCAGAAACATGAGCAGGGTCTACCCATGGGCTATGCAGGATATAAGCCCCTCTCTATCCCCACATCTCCCAGCCTAAATCTCCAAAGGGAAATACAAAGGCCTCAGGAAGATGGCTACAGAAAACCCCCAACGTCCAACTCCTGGGCAATGGCCTCTCCTATTTCTGGGCTCCAGTCTCACTCAGACCTACATGGCACCCGTTAGCCTTAGTGTTTCGTTGGTGGTTTGGTCCAGCAGGGTAGTATGTTAGCACCATCACTCCCCTCCTTCCCATTACATACATGCACACCTCTCTTCCTATGGGACCTTCCAGAAGTAACACCAAATACAGACTAATCAGACTGACTGATCCTGCCTCAAAATCTCCAAATGCCTATAGGAAGAGATGCCAGTAATGCAAACCTACCAGAAATGAGGGAAAACCAATACATGAAGAGACCAAATAGAGTTTCCCAACAGGATCTCCTAGCATATGAAGGGACAGGGAGAAAGGAGGGACAAGTCTCTGGGTCACATATCCCACCAATGGCAGCAGCTTGCTTTCTTTCCACTCTTCTGGACACCAATTCCCTCATTTGTAAAATGTTGACAATCATCCCTGCCTACCTGTGATGTGCACAGGCAGAGGTGACTAGGATGCAGATGTGACCATGCTTCAGGGAATTGAAATTCAGTAGCAATTAGATGAGGGCAGAGTTTCTTAATTTTTTTTTGGCATCAGGGTTCCCTTTGGCAGTCTGGTGGACTGCCTTCTTAGAATATGAACCCCTTCTTAGAATAATTGTTTTTGAATGAAATTGAATGAAATGCTAAATTTCAGTTAAAGGTTAGTGAAACTGAAGATGTAATTGTGTTCCCATTCAAGTTCATGGACTCCCTGAAACCTGTCCGTTGACTCCTTGGTAACATGGAGACTCTGGGTTCAGAATCTCTAACCTAGAGCCTTGCCCTCTGAACCAGACTTCTAGGTGCTCACCTATACTCTTGTGTGCGCAGGGAGTAGAGCTTGAAGGCGCAGCCAAGGGCAATGACAAGAAGGAGCCCACAGACTAGGCTGCCAATGAGGGCAGCAGTGATGACCTTCCGGGGCACTGCTGCCAAGCAGTCTCGCTCATCACTGCCATCTTGGCAATCCTCCTGGCCATCACAGCGCCATGTCTCAAAGACACACAGATTGGTGCCACAGTGGAAGGTCCCTGGTTGGCAGGAGAAGCAATTCTTCTCATCAGAGCCATCAGGACAATTCTTCTGGTTATTGCAGCGGTCAGGAGGTGCATAGCACAACCCACTGCCCCCCTCACATGGGTACTCATCCTGTTGGCAGGCTGGACAGCCCTCCTCATCCTTCCCTCCTGGGCAGTGCCACCAGCCATCACAGCGCTGCATCTCAGAAAAGCAGCCCTCATCACTTCCACACGGCTGCTCCCAAGGCAAGCAGTAGCCCTTGACCTGGTAGGTGGCATTGAAGCCATGGCCAACACTATGGGCTCGAGCATGGTAAGTCACAGTCAGCTGGCCCTCAGAGGCCTCCACACTGACCAGCCGGTGGTTGCTACGGTAAGAGAGGGTCTGTAGCAGGCGGTCAGCACGTTCCCCCAGGCCGTCATAGACCTGCACATAGTCATCATAGCCCAGCTGCAGCTCCAGCTGCAAGAGGACACGCCGGGCATCCTGTGTGTCCACAAGCCACGTGCACTGTAGATCATCAGAGCCACGGTCAGCCCCAAAGAGGTCAGGTGAGGCAAATGACCCATAGAAGTTGCCCAGTCGCCTACCACACGAAAGGTCAGGGCAGTAGGCTTCATCTGAATTGTCACCACAGTCCTGAGTCCCATCACAGCGCCGCTCAGTGGGTAGGCACCGGGTGGAACGGGCACCACTGCAGGGAAATGTGCCAGGTGGGCACAGGCTAGGTGGGATCTCTGTGGGTGAATTTGAGCAGTTCTTCTCATCTGACCCATCCCCACATTCATCCATGGCATTGCAGTGCCAAGGGCCCGGGAGGCATTTGCCGTTGCCACAGAGAAATTCATCTGGTTGGCAAGCTGCCTGGCCTAGCTTTCCTGGGGGAAGGAAGGAGGAAAATATCAGTTTGGGTTCTACCACTTACTAGCTATGTTTACTTTGGATAAGTCATTTAGCTTCCCAGAACCTCATTTTTCTCATCTGTAAAATGGGTACAGAATCACACCACCTACTTCACAGAGCTGTTCTGAGGATTCGATGAAACAGTAGATGTCAGATTAATTGAAGCACCACCATGTGAACTGGTGATAGTATTTAGAGGGACATGTCTTGAGGGATTAGGTTCTTAAAGAGATCTTGGCATGTTGGGGACCTTTCTGTAACCTGTCAAGACCTGAGCAAAGGCAAACACAGTTTCCCCATCAGAGGTAGCATTTTAGGATGAGTATGGTGAAGAAGGTGGGGAACCATAAAGCTGAGTTTTATTGGGGCCAAGTGATAATGGTTAGCATTGAGAAGGGGATACCTCAACCAATTCTTTTTTCCCACCCATCTCTAGTCATAGACAAAATACCCTGAACATGCTATGTTTTTCTCTGTGGGGAAGCCCATCTCTACCTCTGATGTAGGATAGGCGGAAACCCTGGGCCTGGCCTGAGCTGGAAGCATCTGAGTGGAAAAAGATCCAAACGTGATCTCGGGCTGAGATGAAGGCAGGGGGGATGGCCGAACCACAGATTCGGTAATCTTCTCGGCGAGATGATGGTCCCAGCATAAGCCAATCCGTAGTGCACTGGTGGGATTCTTCCACATCAAAGTTTCTGAAGCTAGGGCAGGGGAATGAAGAGAAAGGTGAAGAAGGCCTGGCAAACCACAGGCAGGGCCCAAACCCAGTCAGATATTAGAACTCACAGCCCAGGAAAGGAAAGTGGGACCATTGGGTCAGAGACAAGGACTTGAACTTACAGTGCTGGGAGAAATCAACATCTGAGCTAAAACTTACAGCCCAGAAATTCAGACTTCCTTTTTACCTCTCTACTACAAGTCCCAACTCAAAAGTTATGCCCAAGATCCCCTACCGGCAAATAAGACATCTGGTGCTCCAAAAATAAGTCACCTTGAGTTCTGGGAGCTAAAAGGATGCTAAGAAGAAAACAGAACTCTATCTCTCCCAGGCAGAGATAACCACAGACCCATGCACGTATGTGTGTATTGTGTGTCTCCTGTTTCTGTGCTCTGGAATCAGTTAAAGGGGACTCAGTCACCACCTAGTCCAACCCAAACCAGAAGAGGAACGCCCTCTACCTTCCAGTCTCTGTTTAAGTGAAAGGGAGCCCACTATAAAAAGTCCATTTACTTTGGGATAACTAACTGGGGAATTTTTTTTTGTCTGACATCAAAACCAAACTGGCATCTCTGTAGCTTCCACCCCGCAGCTCTCAGTTCTGCCCTCTAGAGACCAAATGGGATACCTCCTATCTCTCTTCTAGATGATGGCCCTTCATTACTGACCCTCTCTGTCATCCTTCCCTTGTTGGCTTCTGAGGTTCATTCCAACTCTAGATCCATGATCCTATGGTCCTCTCTCCTTCCCCTCCTGACAAACTCTACTTAAAATTACCTCCCTCTAAGAAGCCTTTCCAAACCATCTCTATCTAATGTGGGGTGGGTGGTGGAGGGAGAGGAGAAGTACAGGTTGTTAAATGTGTGACCCCCACAAAGACAAAGTCCCCTTTGAGGTCCACCAGAACAGGGAAGGTCTGTGCTCTTCAGAGTAAAACAAGCAAAGAAAAAAAATCTGGGTGTAGAGTTGCGTTAGAAAATTAGAACAGAAAAATCCTTATTGCTGGATCTATCACTCCAGACCAATCTAATCTTTTCTTGAGGGTCTTTTTGAGCACAGCTGCCTACTCCCCCAGGCTTACAGTTCCTCCTCTTTCTATAGGTGTCATTTAGAGGCAAAGATTCAAGTTGTGGTTTCTTTAAAACACACACAGAGACATATATACACTAGCAAAGCATGATGTAGCTGGAAGCAGGTCAAAACTCCCTAGCAACTCCTAAATACTCAAGGGACCCAGCACATATGCCCATAGATCACCTTCCTACCTGGTGTGAGGCTCTGCACAAATCTCATCTCATCTCAACATCCCATGTTCCCTCCGTTCAGTCTATTTACTCCAACCCATGCCATGTTTATACCATGGCCCTGACCCACATCTTCCACTCAAACCCCTAGAGGAACATGACAGCTGCCCGCAGTTGAAAAGTGCTGCCTTGCACACCCTTGGAGCCAAGAAGGAAGACAGTCCAGACACCTGTCCCATGCTGAGAATGATGGGCCAGCTGGCTGCCCTCTAATATGGCAGGGAGGAGGTGTGGGAGAGACGGTAGATACCTACACATGAGCATTTGTGTGGACCAAAAGCATGTGTGCTACAGTGGGAAAAGCACAGTATATGGAGTCAAAGGACCTGGCTTTAAATCTCAGATCTCCTCCTACTTGTGCGTGAGCCTGCTCAACCTCTACAGGCTTCCATTTCCTTATCCAAAAAATAGACCAGATGACCTTTAAGGTCCCTTCCAATTCCAACCTAACATTCCTATGTACGCTCACAAACACGTGTTTAACCAACTCCTTGTTCTGAGGTGGCACAGTGGATGGAGCCCTGGGCCTGGCCTTAGACACTGATAGCTATATGACCCTGGGCAAGTCTCTTAACCTCTATCTGCCTCAGTTTCCTCAACTATTAAACATGGATCATAATATTACCTACCTCCCAGGTTGTTGTGAGGATCAAATGAGATAATAATGTCTATAAAGCACTCAGCCCAGTGCCTTACATGTAATGGATGCTTAAAAATGTTTATTTCCTTCTTCCCTTCCTAAAAAAAAGGGGCTAAGTGGGTGATGCAATCAGCTGGATTATAAGAAAGGCCCACTGTCTGCAGGGCCAACCGTAAGGTAGCTAGATGAGGGTCAGGCCACGCATGGGAATCAACATGCCTTTTCCTGTTCTCCTTCAACTCTACCCTAACCATATGAAGTTTCCTTATTAAACCAATCACAGCCCACTACCCTTGAATACAAACATATGCTTCCAGATCCCCAAACAGAAGATTGCCTAGGCCCTCTGGGATGACCTCATCCTCAGCAGCCAACATCAACCATCGTTGTATGCTCTGAGGTCTATGCTCTGTGCCTTTGACACCTGATGCTTCTATCCAGAAGTGACTCTAACAGGTGATTAGTCATTCAGAGCCATGATAGAAGCTAATTTACATCCAAATTTGCTTGCCCTTGCAGCAAATACTTGGCATGGCTAGTCCTGTTGACCCCAAAGTGTGTAGACAGAAATCAGGACTCCATTGTCAGGACCACCATGGTATAGTCCCTAGCATGAGTGTCCCAAACGACGTAACTCTAAGCCCTGGTAAGTTGAGGTCAGGACCATCTCTTAGGGAACATCCCTGAAGTTGACTGATACCTTACAGGCCTCGGGGTAGCCAGATAGATTCCAAGGTCTGCCCTTGGCAGACTGATTTCTCACTGACTTTTTCATTATACATACCTCCTCTCCCCAATCCATTGACCTAGTCTGTGTCTTTAGCACTCCTCACTCAATTTTAGCCAATTCCCATATCCCAACACATATCTTACTTTGTAAAGTAGAGACTTCCTCTCCATGGAAGACACAGTTGCCTTTGTCAATATCCAAACAAAAAAACAACCACCTGGCAGCCAGGACCTCAGGCACCCAGCAAGTTTCTCCTTAGCTCAGTGCATGCAACATTATTAAATGGGATTTACTTATCTTCTAAGTAAGTAGAAGACTTCATGACTTATCACAGCTATCAGGGTGAAGGGACTGCCTAATGCTATTGTAGGAGCCTAGGACTGTGATGGCCAGTTTCTGGGCTTTGGGTCCAAAGGCTGATTTTTAGCAAACATATGGAGGTACAAACTCCCTCTCTACTCCTGCCCATGATAAGACTGACCTTTTTTCATTGCATCTAAGAACACTCCACTATCAGAGGGTTTCCCTAGAATTATGAGGCAACTTGTGTTTCCCGCCATAGGCAGCAGCAGAGCTAGCAGATGGTGCCTAGCAGAATGAGTCACTGCCTCATACACACCCGCCGCCAGGAAGGTGGCTGTGTTTGCTGGCAGCCACGGGCAGTGGTTGTACCTAACTTCAGCATTTGTATGCAAATGCCAAACACCCCTTAGCTGCTTGAGAATTTCCATCCATGGACACCCAAACTTCACCCAACATCAGAAAAACTCCCTCACCCCAGCTCTGTATCCCAAAAGGTACATACAAAAGTCCTCACAGTCAGATCCCATTGAACTCACCCTGCTCCCACCCCTTTCACCACACTCCTTCTACTCCCTTTAAGACACTGCCCATTTTATAGATGGGAAAATTGAAGTTCATAGAGAATCCTAAGCCTGATGCTTCCCAACACTGCTTCCTGAACCCCCCAAGGCTAAGGACCTTGTCATAGAGAAAGAATTCCCACTGAAAGAAGCTGCACCTTTCTTTCATTCCCCACTCACCAACTCCTGAAAGAAGCTCAGAGTGCTTCTAGGTACCCCATGAGGCCCCCTAAACCTCAGTTCTTCCCTTACTCATTATGCCCCTGAAAGAGCACAAGAATGAGACAGGATTCCAAATAATATCCTACATGCTTTCCACACCTCTGTCTTCCCAAATGCCCAGGAGTATTAACCAGGAAAGAGCTGGGGACACGTCCCAAACCAGGATTCAAGGGTGAAACCTCTCCTCCAAGTATGTGTTGTGGGGATAGGGGCCTGGGGGAAAGTAGGTCCTGTTGCCCCCTCAGGACCTCAAGTTTCAGCAGCTCAGAAAGGTCTTTCGCCCAGCCTGGGGAACCCCACCTCTTAGCCCTCAGCAAAGGCCTAGAAGTAGCACCCCGGTTACTGCTCAACGGTTATCATTCAAGTCCTAAAGCCTTGGAAATGCAGGAAGTCCTCAGACAAGAATATTTCCTGTCAAATGAGTTAGGCCCTCATTTCTAACCTCTCTAAGTAGAGACTCATGCACAGATGTGTGATCCCTCCAGGTAAGCTGTCGTGGTGGAGGGGACACCAGATTTAGAGGCAAAAGACTTGTCTTCTAATCCCAACTCTTCTACTTACTGTCTGTGTGACTCCTGATAAATCACTTAGCCTCTCTGGGTAGCAAAATGAGGGGGTTAGACTAGATAACTTCCAAGATCCTTTCCAGCTTGACACCTATAATCATATGATTGTCCATACAATCATATAAATGTAAGAACATAGAGACAGCCCCTAGGCTCTTCCAGGCTCTTTACTTTCGAGGCAGGACCCAGGAAAAGGCTCTCTCTTTCCAAAACTTAGGAAGGGAACAGCAGTTCCTTGAGGGCAGGGGCTGTCTTTGTATCACCAATGCCAATCCATTGCTTGGAATTCAGGAAGCAGCTAATAAATGCTTATTGATTGATTGAGTAGACCGACCCCCAGCCTTTCTTCTGCAGCCCCAGAGCCCATCCATACCTGATGGTGATCATGTCTCCATGGTCTCCCTGGATGTACCAGCTACAGTTGGTGCCTGGGGGATAGTTAAGGGGCCAGGATGGACTGTAGATGACTCCACGTCGCTCTGTGTGCTGCTCTAGCTTCCCACTGCAGGCAGCTGATGGAGACAAAGCAGAAAAACAAAATGAGTGGGGCTGGCTCAGAGATGTGACCACTGATTCCTAGGCCACTTGTGACCAGGGATTTCTAGGCCACTCCCACCAAATCCCAGACTCACACAAGAACAAAAAGAGATCATGAGCAAGACAGAAGGCCCAAGACTACTACCCTCCAATCACGTGGGGTCCAGGCTCAGAAGCTCCTCCACTGAAGCTGCCTGTAAGCAGGCAGGGGCACTTAATGTGGCCAGATCCCAGGCCTACTTCCCTCCCCCCAAAGGCAAAGTTTGCTTTGCAAATAACACCAGAGGAGAGAATCAAGAGCCAAGAGGGTCAGAACTCAGATTCAGGAACCAGAGGAGCCTTGACTGCTGGGACCAGAATTTGATTACTTCCCTTTTCTGCCTCTTCCTACCTCCTCCCACGTGCCTAACACCAGACTTGACTTCACCTCAGAGAAAAAAAGGCAAGAGATGAGCCGATGGAAGAGACTCCACTCATCCACGTGAAACAGAAGCCAGAGACAACAAACCAATGATATATTCAACTAATTATAACCCTGTGTCTACCATACATACCAAGGAAGAGAAGACAGCAGTTCTGTCCCCTTGAGAAGCTAATGATCTAGTTGGGAATAATATCCAAGAACTACAAATCTGCAAAATAATAATACCTAGCATTTTTATAGCATTTTAAGGTTTTCAAAGCTCTTTAGAAATATTATCTCATCTGATCCTCATGACAGCTCTGGGAGGTAAGTGCCATTATCACGTCCATGTTACAGATGAGGAAACTGAGGCAGACAGGTTCAGTGACTTACCCAGGATCACACAGCTAGCAAGCATCTGAGGCTAGAATTAAGCTCAGGTTTTCCTGACTCTAAGGCCAGCACTCTACCCACTGTGCCTCCTGGCTATCACTAAATATACCAATGTATTGAACACTATATACTGAACTAGACTGAATCTATTAGAATCTTTCTTTCCAAACATCAAAGCTAGAAAGGCACAGTAAGAAGACTTTGTTCCTGGCTCTACCATTACTTCCCTTAACCTCTCTGAACCTCAACTTCCTGCCTACCTCACACAGCTGTTGTGATTCTCTACTGAAATAATGTTCATACAAGTACTTGGAGAACCACAAAATGCTACACACATGTAACATGTGTAGTGTTGGCTCTAACACTGACTTATTTTGGGAAAACCACTTCACCTTGTGACCACTGACCAATGAAGCGGTTTTTTTTTTTGGAGGGGGGAAGGCAAGGCAATTGGGGTTAAGTGATTTGCCCAAGGTCATGTAGCTAGTTAACTGTCAAGTGTCTGAGGCTGGATTTGAACTCAGGTCCTCCTGACTTCAGGGCTGGTGCTCTATTCACTGTACCATCAAGCTGTCCCCAATAAAGCATTTCTAAAATGCTTACTACCTACTGTGCCCCAGAGGGGACCTTAGAGGTCATGTGGTCTAACTTCCTCGTTATTCAGGGGAGGAAGCTGAGGCCGGGGATCACACAGCTAGTAAGTGTCTGGAACTGAGTTCTCTCATCCATACAATGGGGACACCTTAACACGCCCTACCTACCTCAAGGGGGTGTTGTCAGGCTCAAGCAAAATAACTAACATGTATACAGTATGTTAAGGTTTGCAAAGTGCTTTCCGCATATTAGCTCATTTGATCCTTATAACCACCCTGTAAGGCAGATACTATTAAGCCCATTTTATAGATAAGGAAACTGATGGTAAGAGGTTAAGTGGCTTGCTAGAAAGGGTCATGAAGATAGTAAGTGACTAAGGAAAGAGTTGAACTCAGGCCTGTCTGACTCCAAGTCCATCACTCTATCCACTACACAATCTACTTGCCTATAATGATGCCTATTAAAGTGCCTTAGGAAGCTGAAAATGTTGTACAAATGTAAAAGATGACTGCAATTAGAGCTTGGAAGAACCAGCTAATAGAAATCTTTCATAAAGGATGGTGGATTGCATGGCTTCTGCCATATTAAAAGCCCAAAACTATATACAGGAAAAATATCCAGGAGGAGACATGCCCAGAAGAAGAAAATGTTCTTAATTTTTTTCCCTCATCTGTAAAATGAGGGGAAGGGCCTAGCTAGGCTCCAGGGTCATTTTTAGTTCTACATCTATGATCCCAGAAAAAGTTCTCTAAAGCTAATTATAAAAGAAAGTAATCAGCGTGTCATGATCAGGAGATCCAAGGAAGAGTTGTGAAGTTTCACATATTTGCTGATCTGGCCAGAATATTTTAGAACATCTACAGTGGCCAAGTTTCTCAACACTTACAGAAAAATCAGATGCCTCAGATTACAATTTCCTTTGTAAACTCAGACCACGGTTTTAAAGGGTTGCAACGAGCCTCCCCACTCCCCAGGATTTCTATCCTCCACTTTAGTTCTGCAGAAGGACATTTTAATCCTCAACCATTACAGAGGCTGCAGCTGTGAGCTCATCTCTCCTTTGGAAGTGTGGGAGAGGGACAGAAAGGATGGGAGAGACAAGAAGAGAAGAACCTCTCTGAGAAGAAAGTGGGGGAAGGAGAGAGGGAGGGAGAAAAAGAGGAAGGGAAGGAGACAAGAGTCAGAAACAGAGTAGGAGAGGAAGAAAGGGAGAAAGGAGAGACAGAGGTAGAGGGAGGGAGAGAGACAGACAGAAAGAGAGAGAGAGACCGAGACAGATGGAGACAAAGACAAAAACAGAGTCAGAGATAGGAGTGGGGGAGAAGGAGAGAGAGACAGACAGAAAGTAGGAGAGGAAGAGAGAGGGGAAGGAAGAAATAGGGGTATGGGGAGGGAGACAGAGAGACAGAAACAGAGACAAAGAGAAAGATAGAATCAGAGACAGAGTGGGAGGTGGGCAAGGGGGAGGAGTGGGCGGGGAAGGGAGGAAAGAGGGAGACAGAGACAGAGAGAGACACAGCAAGAGACTGGGACACACAGAGAGACACTCAAAGAGAGAAAGGAGGGAGAAAGACACAGAGAGTGGGTGAGAAAGAGGGAGACAGACAGACAGAAATAAAGAAGACCAGGACAGACAGAGACAACCAGCCAGAGAGGCAGCCAAAGACAAAGTGAAAGAGACAGATTCAGAGAGAAGGGGCAGGGATGGAGGGAGAGAGGGAAAGAGGGAGAAAGAGTGTTCTGGAAATCTCAGAGGTGTAACTGACTACTCCTTAAGCTTGCTCTTGCACTATTAAACAGGCTCCTTTCTACTGAGACAGTCTTTCAAGCCCAGAAGAAAAGCTTCGGAACTAGCAACACTGTCTTTGCAGCACAATGTAGAAAATAAGTCACTGGTTATAGATTCAGGAAGACCAAAGTTCAGCTCTCCTTTCTGTGGCTTTTGGGCAAGGCTGTTAACCTCTGAGACTCAGTTTTCTGTCCACCTTGCCTCAAAGGGTACGAAAGGGATATGGGACAGCAAGATTCTTGAGGATATGTATGGCCCAGTAAGAGACCACCCTCCCACTCGCTCCCTCATCTTCTTCAGTAGCCATGATCCCAGGACTTAGTGACAAGAAGCACAAATTAGCTCCTCATCATTTGAGACCACGAGTCTGACCAAACTTCATTTAAGGCAAAAAGTCAAGAGTCCCCCAGCTGCTCATTTTGGTTGGCCAAGGCACAAACATATCCATGCCACAGTTTTTAATAAGTTTCTTCAACTTAACAAGCCCTAAGGAATTATTCTGGCCAGAAAGCTGAGATGCTGAGCCCTAGGAAAGAGACAGAGATTGGGGAGGGGCAGGAAGCATCTCAGGGCTCCTGCATCTTGGCGTTCAGTGTAAGACTTTGCTCTTCTCTGGACTCAAGATCCCCATAATGCAAAATGGGGCTGTTGGTACTGAATAACCAAGGAAGATGAGAAAATCTGTAAAAGATGAGAGAATTCTGCTAGGGAAGATGAAGAGCAGCTCAGATCTATGATGATAATCACAAG
This sequence comes from Pseudochirops corinnae, assembly GCA_028646515.1. NCBI lineage: Eukaryota > Metazoa > Chordata > Mammalia > Diprotodontia > Pseudocheiridae > Pseudochirops > Pseudochirops corinnae. Next base: position 236,380,529 of record CM053585.1, on the reverse strand, counting down.
CTGGCCTGGTCAGTGAGGGGGGGGTCACTGTTTATAAGGCAATATGTAATTTTAAAAGGACTCTGAGGGTCCCTTAAACCTGTAAGTCCTGGGACAATGGCCACTTCTGCCCTTAGCAGTGTCTTAGGTGAAAGAGGGAATGCATGTGCACATATGTGTCTCTCTCACAAGATCATAGATATAAGGGCTAGAAAGGACCTTGGAGATGATCTAGTCTATCTCTCTCATTTTGCATATGTGAAAACTGAGGCTCAGATTTTGGTGAAAGGACTTGCCCAAGGTCATACAGATTGTAAACAATATAACCAGGTGTCAAATCAGGTCCAAATCAGGTCAAATCCAAATGTAATGGGTAGGTTTGGGGGTGAAGACAATTCCACTGGCTCTACTCAAGCCAGACACAAAATACACACTTCTTAAAGTAATATGTTTTGACGTATGTGTGCATGTGTGTGTTTATTTATATGTGTGTATCTGTATATGTGTGTATATATGTATATGTGTGTATATATATATCAAGATGCCATCTTAGCCTGGTATGTCCATCAGGGCAGAGTTCAACATTCAAGTCACTCTTTTCCCTCTTTCCTGGGCCAAGGAAACACCAAAACAAAACAATTTCTTGTCTCTAAAAGTGCTTAAATGCAAGTACTGATCATGCACTATTGACTAAAAAGATTTTAGGGGGATCAATACTTGAGTCCTCTGCCTTCAGTTCTAAGCCTTGAGTGAAGCAGCAGCATGCAAGTAAAAAAACCTAACACCTTCTCTAAGGAGTTTGCCTTTGCTTGGAGATTTTCCAGATACATACACCTTCTCAGCCAAAGTAAGGGGCTTGCTCATGTGCCTCCAGAAACCTGACCATCATTCACAGGAGTCTGAGTGAAGAGAAGGGTTTATAAGCCCACACAAAAGGTGTTCTGGGCCAGTACACATAGGGCTATTCCTTCCCGTAAGTGTGTACATACCTTTCTGACCAAGAGCCCTATTTGTGGCTCACAATTTCCCTGATGTTTCTAAGTTCAATGCACAAGGACACAATGGTAGAGAAACGCTAGAGCCCCAGATGTCTCTTCAACTTTCCAACATGCCCTGTGCTCCTGGAGCAAGAGTAAAGCAGAATATTTGCCTCTACAGACATTGGCTAAGGAACTTACCCACAGCCTGGCTGATGGAGAGAGTTCAGGCTTACTCCAAAAAGAGCCAAAGAGCTTGTCAAATGGAATATTAATATTTACAGGGGATAAGTCATTGTCGATTTAAAAACAAGCTAAAAAAGGTTCCTAAGATAATTTAGCAAAAAAGATGCTCTCAGGAGACAGTGGCCAAACTGCCCAAAAAACCACATGAAAATATTATGAAGAGATGATGTAATTATAAGATACAAAACATGGAAAAACCACAAAGTCATAGCCACTAAAATTGGAAAAAGGAAGTAGCGTCAAGGACAAGGGCTCTTACCCTGGTGTTTGTGGATAGATTTCAGGGAGTCCATGAACTTGGATGGAGAAAAAACAAATCACATGTTCATTTTCATTAACCTCTAACTGAAATTTAGCATTTCCTTCAATATTTAAAATGTTATTCTGAGGAGTTCCTATGCTTCAACAGACTACCAAAGAGGTACATGACCCCAAAAGGTTAAGAACTTCTGATCTAGTGTTAGGATAAAAGGGATTTGATGTACACTATTCCTTCATTTTCACAAGAGATCAAAAAATATGTGTTCAAAATAAGGTAATTTGAGTCATATACTAAAGAAAATTAGTGGAAAAATAAAAGAAAAAAGGAGAATTGTAGATAGGCTTAGCAGACCTATGCTGCCTTAAAATGAGATGCAGAGTATCCTTTGCTGGAGAGGCTTCTGAAATAAAGATTTGCCTACTTCTTCCAAACCAGTTTAAAATAAGCAAGCCCCAGACTCAGCCTAATATTTGCACAGAATGCAAATATTAACATACCTGCAGTTCAAAAAAAGGAAGATGGAAAAGCTCACACATAATTAAAGGGTCCCTGGACTTTTTTGAAACCCAGAGTTTCCGAGAAACTTTCCTGAACGTCTTCCAAAAGAAAGTAGTTCTTGATAGTATGCCTCTGAGTCAGATTATGGGCCCCTGAAAAGTGCTGTTCCTTGAGGGACTCCTCAAATAAATGTGGACAGAATCAGAATTTGGTAAAAAAAAAAAAAAAAAAAAAAAAAATCAGGAAGTGGTACAGAGGGGAGGGGAGAAAACCAATCTACATCAACTTCTGCTCTTCCACCTCCCCCTCTGCTAAACCTTCCTGTCCATCATCTCACCCAGTGCTGAGCACACAAGAAATCCTCAACAACGAGCTGCCACTTGATTGGCTGATTCTAACTTGGGTCAGGTAATTATCAAATATACATTTGACTGTGCAGGCTACATTTCAGACATGGTCCCTTGCCCTGAAGAAGCCTCACTTCCTAGCGTTGCCTTAGGGGTTACAGATACAGAGCTTTTATTTAAAAGCAAAAAAAAAAAAGTCATTTCTCAGTATTATCGGTGCCAAACAGGGACAGGGAGGAAAAGACATTCAGAGTCAGATTCTGGTCTGCTCAGACTCAGGAAGTCACCTAATGGGGAATAAAAGAGCAACATCAGCAACAGAGGAAGTAGGAAGTTCAATCCCCTGGAGGAAAGGATAGGAGCATCTTACCTAAGGAAGGAACTGCACTGCTGAGCCTCCCAGTTAAGAAGAGATTAACTGCAAGAAACACAAAAATAGGATGTTACCAACCTTATCTCATTCCTCAAAGGCCACATACAGCAGGACTAATGATGTAAGCCATGGTCTAACTAGAACCATGTGCTTTGCTTTTTAAAATCCCTCCATATTACCATGTGAGCACATACATACACATACGCATATACAAATGTACACATAACACAGCATATGTATGTGTGTACGCATATATACACAAACATGCAACACAGCATATATACACATAATACAGAATATACAGACATACACAATATATACCATGTGTACACATAATATAGCATATATACACATATACATAATATGACCGCATATACATATATAATGTGTACACAATATATCATACATATAAATAAAACTACTATAGTATCTTATCTTCTTTTATCTTCACAACAGCCCTGTGAATAGATGGTGTATATATATATAAATTTATGTGTATGTGTGTATGTATATTTATAAGGCTATAAATGGCAGAGCAGGTGCCCATCTGCATTGAGAGAGGAAGTTCCTTACCTGGAGTTTGACCAAGGCATAAATAAACGTGCGCACACATGCACGCACACACGCGCACACACACACACACACACACGCTCTTGAACAGTCCTCTGATTGCATCAGTATAGGGAACTCCCATTGAGGAGCTCCTTCTGTGCAGATGGGCACCTGCTCTGCCATATATAGCTTTAGATAGTAGCCTGGGACATTGAGAGGTTCAGTGATTGGACTAGGTTCACACAAGCCAGTATTTGCCAGAAGTAGGATACGATCTCTGGTCTTCCTGACTCCACAGACAGCTCTCTCTCCACTATGCCAAATTATCTCTTTCCATTTTATAGGTTGTATTACAGCTAGGTAGCCCAGTGGATAGAGCTTCAGGTCTGGAGTCAGGAAGGCAAGTTCAAATCCAGCCTCAGACACTTACTAGCTATGTGATCCAGAGCAAATCACTTAACCTTGTTTGCCTCAGTTTCCTCATCTGTAAAATGAGCTGGTGAAGGAAATGACAAACTGCTCCAGTAGCTTTGCCAAGAAAACCCCAAATGGGTTAATGAAGAATCGGATACAACTCAACAACAAAAAGGATACTGAGGCCCCAATCGAAAGATGGTCTGACCCAAGGCTTTTTACAAAACCTGCCCCTTTAAATCCAGGTTTTCTAAGTTTCCTGACATGGAATGTTCAAGGCTCTTTCTACTATCCAGTACAGTTAGTGAGAAAGATTTCCTTGTCCTTCATCTTCACCCTCATACACATACCCCCAAATCCAAACACCTATTAATTTCTCTAGTCCCATGAAGGGGACTCTGTTTTCCAAAGTTGATCTTTCAAAGGCTTTCTATTACATGTGCCAGTTAATTGATGGGGATTAGGACCAGTTACAGAGTGCTGCAATCATTTACTATGTGAAAAAAATCAGGTGACCCTGGAAAGTGTCCCAACACAACCAATACCCTTCCTCCAACTCCCTGCAGCAGCAGCAAGGCTCCTCTCCTCTACAATACAGCTGGTTCCCAGTGTCTATCCCCCAGCCTACTCCCACAGAACTACTTTCCCCTTCCTAAGTCCCTAAGTGACTAGTTGCAGGTATCTATCTTTCTTTGATTTTTTGTATCCCCTCCTCCCCCCCCCACACACACACATCCCGCCCAGTTAGGTGGCTTTGATGGTATGGAAAACACCCAGGAAAATGTTCACAGTCTGCCTGGGGAGGCAAGTCTCAAACCTGTAAAACAATTAGAAAAAAGCATAAGGCAAGGTAAGACTGAGAATTAGAATTTATCTGACCCTCCTCTAAACTCCTCCCAAGCCACGCCCCAGCTCTTCTTTCCTTTTCTAAACACTTACAGTATTCTACCTTGTATTATAGTTCGTTGTCTAATCCCTACCAGACTGGGAATTTCTAGGAGGCAAGCCCCATCTTGTCTCAGTGGGCAGCACAATGCTAGGGATGAGTTAACAAACACTTACTAAGTGTTACAAGGGGTCCAGCCCTAGACCTTAGCTGGGCTTGCTTCTCCCCCAACTTTCCAGAGAGCTCATGTCCTCTTTGGAATTGATCCAGAAGACCTGGCCCTTTATTCCAGGACTTTCACCTTCCTTTGTTTTTCTTTTTTTCTTTTCTTTCTTTCTTTTCTTTACCTCTACTGGTTTCTAAAGCTGAACCCAAAGCACTTAGCTTCTAAACCTTAAGCTTCCTAGACCTTAAGCCTTCTTAGCTCCCTAGGTTCAGAGATCTGATCAGCCATATAACTGAGTGCCTGATTCCTGGTATCTGTTTCCCTTCTCCCCTTCCCCATTCCATCCCTCCAAACCATCACAATACATTCACTGCAATTATAAACTCCCCAGGAGCAGGGAGGGATTGTGTCATTCTTCCTCATTATCTATCAAGCATCTACTTAACTCAGTTCCTTCTATACATGGGGCACAACATAAATATTTACTGAATTATAAGGCAAAAGAAAATATATAAATTCAGAAATGGTATGCCAGAGTAGAATAACTAAAATTATATATAAAAGAAAACTTTCCAGTCTGACTGAGTGGTAAGACAATCTAGTTATGTCCTAGCCCTGAGTCAATCAAAATCAACTCTAGGCTTGAAGCATCCCTCTTCCTATGTGACATTCCCATACACTTCCCTTCCCCCCTAAAAAAATTATCACTCCCAGAATTCCTAAGGGTCAATATGGGACTGCCCACCTGAGTACCATTAATGAAATTCATTTGCCTTTTCTACAATCCTATCTTTCTGGTGGTCATTGTCAGGCTTTTGGTAGGTTGCCCAAAATCACTTATCACTCAATCAATTAGATTACTCCCACTAATGTGAAAGGACTAAAAAAATCCACATACAATTGAAATTTTTCTGATCATTTCAAACACAGAATTGAGTGCAGAATGTGTGCAATCACAGGGAGCGTAATGACCAACATAGAAAGAGCTAAATGGTCAACCTCTGAACTTACACACTCAGCCCATAATAGGGCAGACTCTAAATCACTAAAAAATAAAAAAAAATAAAAAACTTCTGAGATACCTCTCCCACTATAAAACCAACATAACCTATTTGTACAAATCCAACCTCAAAGTTAAGGCATATTTGTGTGCTTTTCCAATCACTGAAGGGAAAAATCAACCTCCCAACCCAGCAGCTCCAAATTGGGGGTGTCCAACTTGGCTACTCTCCCTATCCTCCAACTCCAGCTCTTCCTGAAACTTCAGGCCGTATCCCTTTCTCTGCCCACATTGTGACTACATACTGGAAAAGGACCTTCTCCATCTAGGTCCCAGAGAGAGTTCTGGGCCCTCCCTGTCCCCACCCTCTCTCTGATAATCTTGCCAGGGACCCAAGTTGGACCATCCAAACTATTTCTGTATTTAGATTAAATAGGAACCCCCTGGAAAGAAGAAAAAAGGAAAGGAAAAAAAGAGCTAGGGTCCCATCCTTATTAGTGTCACTGGCTGTCTAATTCAATAGCTACCATCTAGTAGAGCTCCAAGACTGTAAGGGACAGCCCATCCCAAGAAGTCTGTCCATGGCTCTGGTCTCCACTTTCCCCTCCCCCAAAGAAAGGCTCCCCCCAAGTTCAGGGTCCTCCTACTACACCTATTGACCTGGGGCTTCAACCCTTCTCCTGGGTTGCTAACAATCAAATGCTATCTCAGTTTACAGAAACAAAGCCAAGCTCACAAAGAGAAGCAAGAGAGATGAAATCAAAGGGAGGGACAGAAGATTAAAAGTTCAGGAGTAGAAAGGAAAGAGAGTTGGGGGTTGGAGAAGCCAACAGGTATTTATTTTTAATCTCTGTATCCCCTGTAGGGAGCACTAGCACACAGTGGGTCCTTAATAAAGATTAGTTGAATGAATGAAGAAGACATATGCCCAGAGTCATGAAACAGAAACTCAGGTCTCTCCTCAGTCCCAGAGTGCTATGTAAGGCTAAAAGAATCACTTCAACATGAGCCTAAGCAGAAAGGCGGAAAGAAAGGTAACTCTATCATCCCTTCCTATCCTGCCTTTAAGGAAGCAGAGAAAAATCCCAATCAGAAGCTACAGAAGGAACAGAAAAGTATTGCAGCAAACAGCTTCCAGACCCAGGCAACAAGCAGCAGCAGCAAGATGTAGGCCTGGCAGTACCCCCAAGGGGTCTGATCAGAGCCAGTGATGTCAGCAATGCCAGGTACCACACACACCACAAGAGGGCTCCTCCAAATGCCCAGAGAGCTTTACTCCTCTAAGGTAAGATGAGTCAGCTCCCCAAGTCTGAACTCGACAGCTTTAGGCAGTTTCTAAAATCAGAATTCAATTCACCTACAGGGAATTTGGTGGGGGTTTTTCCCGCCACTGCTACCCAGGGAAAAGACAGTAGGGAAAGGAGAGGAGAAGGGGAGAGGCTCTGCGGTTTTTTAATCTTTGCAGTTAGAAGTACACTTTTAAAAAAATTTAGCATATAATTTGAGTTTTCAGAAAAAAGTAATTTGGGGAAAGAAATGAGCTGGTCATGAAAAAAAAAAAAGAATCCTAGCAAAAAGAGCCCTGAAAAGAGCACTAAGATTTCCTTTCTGTCTTCAACTGAGAAAAAGCCCCCAACCCCACTGCAGGACCCATCACCACCCCTACACACTCTGACAGTCAGAACCCTTAGCACAGACTTCTCCACCAAATGTTCCTGGAGACAAATGGAGAACAGGTCATTTGAGGTCATTTTAGTACAAAAACTTATCAGTTTGAAATACTCTTCATTCTGTTCATCATGTGGAAGTCTCAGAAGTCCAGCTCTCTGCAGGGCAACCCACTTAAATCAGAGACCCTATTTAAATAGCAGGTGGCACAAAATGGGGCCAGTTCTAACTAGGCCAACTTGCAAGAGACCTCCCTCCCTAGGGAACAATTTTACTTTATCTGAGAAATAACCAGCAGCTCAAATTGGGGGGAAATTAAGGAAAGGGACTGATGACAGAGGCTGAAACAAAACCCACACATAGTTGAGTTCGCAGACCTCACAATTCCTGCTGCAATACTCCAAGTACTTTCCTACAGTCCTGTCCCATGCAACAATCCTTCAGTGGCGGCTGCCCCTCCCCCACCCCATATACACAACCGGCTTTCTGTGAGCCCCTCTTCCCCACGTCCTAATGAATGCTGGGTCTGAGAACCATGAAGCCTCACGTTTTAGCATCTGGAAGGTACTGTATGTAAGGTCTAGAGTGATGATGGTTGTTTAAGGAGACTCTGGGAGATGCTATAGCCCCCAGACCCGTCTTTAGGTCATGGTAAAGTCTCCAACATGGGTTCCCTTGAATCTTAAAAGTCTTGTCAGCGACCTCCTACCCTCGGGAAAGGCCGACAGGATTGGTGGAAGATGGGGGCCAGGGCAGACCCAGGCCCACTGTTTCGACCTTCTGAGATGAACCTAGGGCTCAATTCAGGTGGCGTTGCTACCTGGAGAGGAGGGAGGCAGTTCCAATTAGCTGGGAATGTAATGATTTTTTTTACCCGTTTTTAAAACCCAGTTGCAGCCCTGTCAGAGCAGTAGCAGTCCAAGCTACACTGAAGGCGACTGGAGGGCTTTAGATCTCTTTAGATCTCTCCCCTTTCCCCCCAGAACTCCCCTTCCCTCACCCCGCTACCTAAGAAAAATCTGCACTCCAGATCGCAGTAACCTAGGCTCCCAAAGCAAATGGGGTAAGGGGGGGGGAGTAGATGGGGGGCAACCTCAGGCGAATCTCCAACTTCCGGGGGCCATGGGAGGAGGAGCCACAGGGCAGGTGTGCTGAGAGAATTGGGGTGGGGTGGGGGAGAAGGGGGAGGAATTCAAGTCTTTTCAGAATCTACACACACACACACACACACACACACCCGCCCCAGAGCCGTAGGTCCCCCTTTCCCAAACACACCCCCCACGCCCCACCCAAGCCGGACTCACCCAAGCAGACCACAGCAAGCTGCGCCCGGGCGCTTGGGCCCCCCTCCAGCCCGGCAATGGGTGCCTTCTCCATGCTGTAGCCGGGCCGAGGGCTGGACAGCCTGGGAGCCTCCGGCTCTTCGATCGCCTGCAACTGCGAAGGCTTCTTTGTGCAGAGGCCCGGGGGCGCCGGGGGGCCACATCCGCGGCGGCCGCGCCGGGCCCGGGCTGGCTGCAACTGGAGGCTTCAAGGACGACGCTGCTGCTGCTGCTGCTGCTGCTGCTGCTGCTGCTGCTGCTGCTGCTGCTGTTGCTGCTGCTGCTGCTGCTGCTGTTGCTGCTGCTGCTATGGAGAAGAAGGAGCTGGAGGAGCTGCTGCCCTGGAGGAGGCACCCTGAGCCCCGGGCTCGACCAGCCTCTGCCTGCTGCCTGCTGGCCCCCTGAGCCGTGGCGCGAGGCAGTGGCGCCGGAGGAACCCGAGCGCATCCATTCCCGGCAGGCCGGGGCTCCCGCTCCTCGCCTGCAGATGCCAATCCCCGAACCTGCTTGCTCAACACCAGCAGGGAGACCAGCACCGAGCCCAGGCGAGCCAGACGACAGACACGTGACGGCCCCGTGGGCTAGGCAATGGCCCGGCCCGGAGAGCCCATTGGCTGGGCTGGCCTCTCCTGGAGGAGGGGTCCACAGCTAGAGTGTAGCCCGCCCCCGGGCCCAGGCCCCTGCTGGACAGCTCCCCTGAAAGCTGCACGCCAGACCGCCCGCCTGCCCCACGGGGCACAGCAAAAGAAGAGTAGCCGCTACTGCTCCATTATAGGTGGCGTGGTGGATAGATACCTGGGCGCTGGCTGTGCGACCCAGACCTTTCAGGACGTCACGCCAGGCTTCCTCTCTAAGATCCTATAAGAGGCCTACCTATACGCCCATCAGTTCTCGTTTTCCAATACCCTGCTGTTTGTGCCTCTATCAAAAAAGAGTATTCAAACACTTAAGTCAATGGTATAACCACTGCTAAATAGTGGGTCAGACTGATGTCGGTCTGGATGGAAGAACGGGATGCACCTGGCCCTTCCTTTTTAAGATTTGGTATTAGCACATTGCAGGCGGCCAGGCCTTCGTTTCTGAAGTGAGAGGAGAGGAGTAAAACATCATAAACAACCCTATTCCTTAAATACACTACTGCTACCTCCAATCAGATCTCTTTTGGGAGAGAAAGAACCTTGGCCTTGGCGAGAAGGGGAGGGGTACTAGGGCTTCCACCGAGGTGGGGAATGCAAGGTGGAAGTACAGAGCGAAAGAAGGCTACATTTAGCTTTCCTTAGCTCCCTTAATTTTGGTAGCTAAGTCCTGGCCCTCCAGCTATGAGAAAATTCTAAATCTTAAGCAGGCAGAGCTCGTACATCCAATTTTCTCACCCAAACCAACAACAGCCAGACCTACTCTCCAGCAGGGGATTTCACATTTCAAATATCAGGGCTACTTAAATCTCCATAGAACAATGGGTGGGAAAGTCTATCTGCTACATATAAAATCTCTACCTCATAGGAAATCTATGTATCGACTTCTCCAATAGAACAGAAGCATAAAGATTTCATTCAGCATATCACTAAGTCAAAGCCCCCTTTTCAAGATGGTGATGTTCTGAATGATATGAAATTGCTAAATGCTTCCATAAAACATAAAGCACTTGGGCTGCTGAGGGATATGCACTGAGCAACTCAGGCTTGAGGCTGTGGGTGAAGCAGCAAGTACTTCCTAAGAAAAGGTTGCTTAAACATTTGCAGGTATAAGGGCCCAAAGATCTGAAAATGAATTGGGGTGTGAGGGAGTGCTACAAAGCAAAAGCTATAGCCTTGCTTACTACCTTTCTTCAGAGTTCCAACACCAACAAGTACAAGGTAAAGGAGTAAGGGATAAGGGAAGAGAGGCACTGGGGATGAGCTAAAGGGCACTGAGGAAACATCGTGGTTCAGTAGAAAGAGGAATGGATTCACAATCAGGAAACTGAAGTATGAATCTCAGGTTTTACTAGTTGTGTGACTGATCTATAAAAACCCTTCCTGCTCTAAACTCTGAGATGCTATATTACTAAATGTAAAGGATACAACTCTTCTATCCACAGACCCTAATGTTCTTTCACCTAAAACTGGGGTAGTCTGAGAAAACTTCAATGCCTCTCTGTAGACACACACACACACACACACACACACACACACACACACACACACACCTCCGCCGCCGCCGCCACCACCACCACCACCAAAATACACTTCTTCAACCTTTTTCCATTTCTTCATGCTGCTCCCTGTTATAGAATATTCCCCTTTTTTCCCCTTGTAAATTTGTAGTGATAGGATTCTAGAAATCATCTCCCTTGTGGCACCTGAGAGATGAGTCATCATAGCAGCTTAGGGAAGGGGATAGAGCTAGTAACCTGAGACAGGAAAGGCTTCATCATTCACTTAGCCAAGAATATGTCAACTATCTATGTCCAGCAAATGAACAGAAAATTGGAAGGTTCCTTTCAGATCAAAAACAGGAACTTAATATGCAGCCCAAAAGGGAGTTTGGGCTTTGAAACAGGAAATGACTATCTATATAATTTGATACTAATCTGAATAGTTCCTGCTAAATATGGCACCCAATAAGCCAGTCACATGGCTGCTAACCAAACAGGGTTGAGGCAAGGTAAAAGAAATGGAGACTGATTCAGTGTATTGTAAGATGTAACCATTCAGCCAATATTTGTAAGTTATGATCAGAAAGCTGTATTCTATAAGTTCATATTTCTAGGTTTTCATAGTTTTTACTTTTGTTACTTCAAAACAAGTATATTAAAATAAGTTGTTTTTCTCTGAGATGTTGCTGGAGTTTACAAAGAAGCTAAGGGGGGAAGACTGTCAAATGAGGAAGTGGGTCTAGATAAACTCTGAGGTTCCTTCCAGCTCTAACCCAATGATTTTCTGATTCATTTTTCCCACATACCAGTTGGTAATGACAGGATCAGCCACCTTTAATGACTGGGTATAATGGTAGTAGCAGCCACCTAAAGAAATCAAAAAGAAGCAACAGATCTGAAGCAAAAAGAAATAAAATTCAGGAGAGACATTCTCATCTTTTATATCTTCTGCAGCAAAACTGGTTGCTTATATTTTGATTTTCCATAGGCAAGGGGGCTTTTCTATAGATTTCAGTCATCTTGGATTAGGAATCAATGAAGTAGCAAGTTAGTTACAAGAGTCTAGAAATATCTTGATTCCTTACATTTTCAAACCTTCTACCCTCCAAGGGTTACCCTTTGCTAAGAATCGTGATTATGGCAAGAAAGTACATAGATTACATAGTACAGCATAGGGCAATCCATAAACTATGGCAAAAGCATGCAATTCACAAGAAACTAAGAGCAGGAACTCAATGTATCCTTAAGAATTGAATACACATACTATTGCAAGAACAGTGGCCATCACAGATATTTTAACATTACTCCTTACTGACCATGCCACCTTGCCTGGCCCAGACTCATAGCAGACTGTATTTGGCAAATCATCCTACCAGGGATATGCCAGAGGCTGGACTCCCAAATAATACTCATCTATGCTGCTACCTTAGCTTTGTGGCTGAGCTAACTGCCAGAGAGCCTCTCTGCCAAACTCTCTAAGACACATAAGTCTTCCCCCCTGCCTCTCTGTTCCCTGGCCCCATCTACTGAATGCTATCCAGGGGACATACTTGCCAAAATTTTCTCACCTAACTGCTTTATAACATCCTACTTCAACCTTTCATTCTATTCCAGTTTCTCAAAGCCTTAGACTTGCCTGAGCCAAGCAGTTTTATTCAGATATAGAACACTTTCTAAGATACCATAGCCCTAGGCTTGCTTAGCAATGGCCTTATAGATCTATGTCTTCAATGAGATGGCTAAAATTTGTCTAGAAATATTATCCCCAGAGTAT
>CM053585.1:236351538-236367828 GCA_028646515.1 Pseudochirops corinnae | reverse complement strand
AAAGACATAGGATGAAATTACCTTTAAACAAGAATTGATAAAGTCAGATTGAAGCTTGATTTCTTCTCTTTCTTTTTTCCTCTTTTTTTGGGGGTGAATAGGGGTGACATGGCTAATGTGGGGATTTTTTTGATGTAATTATACATATTTTAATAGGTTTTGGTTTTTCTTGCTTTCTCAATGGAAAGGGGGGAGAGAGAATTAAAAACTAAAAATTGAATTTTTAAAATTTAAAAATAAAAAAAATTAAAGAAAAAAGGAAGAGGAACAAAGATAAAATATAAAACTACATCTTTCCCTTCCTTCTCCATGAATGGCTAGACCCACAAGTAAACATGAGGTCTCAAGTAGAGTGTCCCATGGATCTATTCCTAAGAGTCCAGGGAATAGCATTTATCCTTCCTCTCCTAACTACCAATCCTGCTTCAAGCCTAGCCCCTAGAAACATCATTTAGGGAAACAACCTTTATGAATAGGCAAATTATCAAGTGCTTCTAAAGGTGTTATAGCCTCTACCTCCTCAGCCACAGCTACTCAAGACCCAGAAAAGAAAGTTCCCACCATTATAAGTATTTGGCATTATCAAATCATTCAAAATCAGGGGGAAAAGATATGATTTTCTCAAGAGAAATGGCTTTAAAGAAGAAATACTGCCATCTGCTTTGCCATTGAAGTGAGTCACAGGTGAATATATGTGTTGTCTCCCTTTTAAGAATGTGAATTTCTAGAGATTATGAACTGTTTTGATTTTCTGTTTATATCCCAGCCCCAAAAATAGTGCTTTGCATATCGCAATCACTTAATAAATGCTTTCTCACTTATTCATTCATTCATTCATTCATCTGTCTTTGATCATGTAATGTTGAACTTTCTTGGCAATAATTTGGATGAAAGGCATAAATAACACACTAGAATATTGGACTAAAACAAATGAAATTTATTTGAGATAAATGTAAAGTTTAACACAGGCTCAAAAATCAACTTTACAAATAAAATGGGAGAGACATGACTAGGTAACAGTTCATGTGAAAAAAATTCTAGGGGGTTAATAAACTGAAAACTCAACATGAGTCAACAATGTTATGTGGCAGCCTGAAAAGCTAATGTAGTCTTAGACTACATTAAGACAGGCACAATTTGGTTAAGAAATAAAGATGTTGATACATGGAATAGGTTAGGTACACAACATACCGAAGTAAACAAGCACAATAGCCTACTGTGGGATAAATCCAAAGATCCTAGCTACTGGGATAAGAACTTACTATTCAATAAAAAATTGATGGAGAAACTGGAAAGCAATCTGGCAGAAACTAGATACAGACCAACATCTTACACCACATATCAAAATAAGTTCCAAATGGTTATATGACATATAAATAAAGAATGACAATCGTTAAAAAAAAAATTAGAGGGGCAAAGAAGAAATTACCTGTCAGATCTCTGGATAGGGGGAAAAATTCATTACCAAATAAGACACAGACAGGATTACAGATAGTAAAAAGGTATAGTTTTGATTATATAACATTAATAGGTTTGTGCACAAACAAAACTAGTAGAGCTAAATTTAGAAGGGAAGTAGGTAAATAATGGAAAGTCTTTGTAATAATTTTCTCCAATCAAGGTCTCATTTCTAAGATAAATATATATATATATATATATATATATATATATATATGGAACTGATCAAGTTTATGAGAATAAGAGTCATTTTCCAAATGGCAAATTGTCAAAGGATGAGAATAGTAGTTTTCAGAGGAAGATATCCAGTCCATAGCTATATGAAAAAATGTTTCAAATCACTAATAATTAGAGAATGCAAATTAAAGCAACTTTCAGGCTTATCCCAAGTAAAATGGCAAATGTTGAGGGAACTATGGGAAAACAGCTACATTAATACACTGTTGGTGGAGCTGTAAACTCATCTGGCCATTCTGAAATAACAATCTGGAACTATGCCCCCCAAAATCTATGAAATTTTGCATACCCTTTGACCCAGAGATGCTAGATCCACTACCAGATCTATGCTCCGAAGAGATCAAAGAAAGAGGAAAAGGACTCACATGTAGAAAAATATTTATAGCAGATCTTTTTTATGTTTGTAAAAAATTGGATAATGACTGAATGATCTGTGGTATGAATGTGATGAAATGCTATTGTGCTATAAGAAATGAAGTAGCTTGTTTCAGAGAAACCAGAAAAGGCTTGTATGAACAGATAAAAAGTGAAGGAAGCAAAATAAGGAGAATAGTTTATACTATGACAACAATATTATAAAGACAAATTTTTTGAAAGACCGAAGAATTCTGATTAGTTAAATTTCCAACGATGATTCCAGAGGACTCACGATGAAACATGTCAGAGAGTCAATGTACTCAGGGTGTAGATAGAAAATTTTTTTAATATAGCAAATATAGGGGATTAATTTTGCTTGACTACACATGTTTGTCAAGAGGGTTTTGTTTTTCATTCTTTCTGAATGATGGGGGAGAGGTGAAAGGAAGAGAAAAAAGATTTTGGTTAATGTAAAAAATCATTTTTTTAAAGAAAGGTATAATATCCAGAACTAGGAATATACTCTACCCTACTCAAACCACATCTGGAGTGCTGTATACAATTCTTAGATTCACATTCTAGGAAGAGCACTGACAATATAGACACATCCAAAGGAGAGCAACAAGGATGTTGAAGGGTTTTAGTTAAAAGAACTGGGGGCGTTTTACCTGGAAAAATAAAAAGACTTAATGGAGGCATTTCTTCAAGTATTTGATGGTCTGTCACCTAGAAAAAGAATGAAACTTGCTCTATAGTTGTTCAAAACAGAATTCATTATCTTTTTCTCTAAACCCTGCCCACCCCCAACATTTCCTCACTTTCTTATTACTGTTGAGGGCAACATCATCTTCTCAGTCGCTCAGGCTCACAACCTAGGTGTTATCTTTGACTTTTCATTCTCACTCACTCCCCATCTCCAATCTGTTGCTAAGGCCTGCTGATTTCACCCTTGCAACATCTTTCATATATATCCCCTTCTAATCTCTGACACTGCCACTCTAGTGCAAGCCCTCATCACCTCATGCCTAGATAATAGGCTGCAGGTGGGTCTGCCTGCCTCAAGTCTCCCCTCACTTGAATCCATTCTCTATTCAGACACCAAAGTGATTTTCCTAAAGTACAAGTCCAACCATGTCAAGCCCCTACTCGATAAATTTTAATGGCTCCCTATCATCCCCAGTGTCAAATGCAAAATCTTCTGTTAGGCATTCAAAGCCCTTTATAACCTAGTCACCTCTTATCTTTCCATTCTTCTCACATCTTATTCCCTGCCATATACTCTGATCCAATAGCACTGGCCTCTTCGCTATTCCATAAACAAGACATTCTGTCTCTCAACTTTGGGCATTTTCTCTGGCTGTCCCCCATGCCTTCAATGCTCTCTCTCAATCTCTGCCAACTGGCTTTCTTCAAGTCTCAATTAAAATCTCATCTTCTTTCACAACCTTTCTTAATTCTGGCACCTTCTCCCTTTTCATTATTTCCTGTTTATCCTGAATATAGTTTGTTTATGTATACATGTTTATAGATATTTGTTTGCTTATTGTCTTCCCCATTAGATTGCAAGCTCCTGAGGGCAGGGACTGCCTTTTGACTCTTTTTTCTATCTCCAGTACTTAGCACAATGCCTGGCACATAATAAATGCTTACTAACTAATTTGTTCTACCTTGTTCCCAGAGAGAAAGAACTAGAAGCAGTGGGTGGAAGTTACAAAGAATCAAATTTAAGCATAATGGAAGGGAGAAAAGGCCTAATACTTAGAGCTGTCCAAAAGCGGAATGGCCTGTCTTGGGGCCAGTCATTAGAGATCTTCAAGCAAAAGCTCAATGATTCTTATTCAGGTATACATAGGAGTAGTTAGTCTCTAGAACCCTTTCCAGCTCTATGATTCCATTATTACATGAGGGAATGGAGACAAAGTATGGAAGTTGTTATTCAGAAACTCCATAGCCATTTGCTAACAACATTCCCAAACCATCTCCCCCCCGCACACTAAAATATTCTTCCCAGATGCTTATATAAAATACTACGGCTTTCATGAAATGGTGCCATTGCTTTTGAAGTGATGTGATAATAAAAGCTTTCCTTGCATTGATACTATTACTCTATTATAGACCTCACAACCAGCTTAACATTAGATGCAAAAGAACACACATGCCCAGTTAGAATAGCTTAAGTAAAAACGTCATGTTTTTTTCTCAATGTCAAAGCATTAGAAATAAGTTGCCATATCAAAGTCTTGAATAAACAAGCAAAATGAAGGGTCCTAATCCCTGCATTCATTTATTCATGCAGTCATTCAACAAGCATTTATGAATTATTTACTATGTGCCAGACCCTGTGATTGACACTGAGAGTATAAAAGTAAAAAACAAAATAGTATCTGCCCTCAAGAAGCTTGCATTCTATATGGAAGTAACAATATATGTACATAAATGCAAAATACATACAAAGTCAGTGGGTACGAAAGACGATAATAACTGGGAGAGTAAGGAATGGCCTGATGAAGGAGCTTGAGCTGAGTCTTGAAGGGAGCTGAGAGTTCTAAGACACAGAAGCAAGGAAGGAGAGCATTCCAGGCATGGAGTCCACCCATCCAGAGGCGCAGAGATAGGAAACAGATCATAGTTGGTGGTCCAGTTTGAACGGCATGTAGCATGTGTAAAGGAAGTAATTTGTAGTCTGTCTGTAAAGATTAGCTGGAGTCAGATAATGAAGGACTGAATGAGACAAAGGAAGTAGTTTTTATTTTATCCTCATGGCAATAGGGAGTCACTGAAGCTTTTAGATCAGGGAGTGATGTGATCTTACTTGTGCTTTAAAAGTATTAATTTGGCAGCTGTGTAGAAAATCCATTTCAGAGGGAAAGAAACTGAAGGCAGAGAAATCAAGTAGGAGGTTTCTAACCACAAGTGTTCAGGACCTGAACTAAGGTAGTGGCCAGGTGACTCGAAGGAAGAGAGAAATGGGACAGGGCTTGTCAATATGGGATTGGGGGAGGGGGAATGGAGGGGGAGTGAAGAGACAAGTATAATTCTGAGGTTAGGAACCAAGGTAACTAGAAGGATATTGGTGCCCCAGACATAAGCAGGGAAGTTTGTCCGGTATATAGCTTGTCTGTACAGTCTGTAAATAATATATATTTATCCTGTATCTGTCTTGTTGATACATTGTTGTCTCCCCTATTAGACTGCCAGCTCCTTGAGAGAGGAGACTGTTTGGCTCGTCTTTGTATCCTCAGTGCTTAGCACAGTTCCTGGCACATAACCGGTGTTTAATAAATGTTTATTGACTGACAAAAAAAGTTAGGAGGAAGGCTGGTTTGGAGGGAGAAAGATACTAAGTTCTGTTTTTGTCATACTGAGTTTTAGATGCCTACAGGACATACAGGTGAAAATGTCTTAAAAGGCATCTGGTGATGTGGGACTGGAGCTCAGGAGAGAGACTAGGGCTAGACATGTAAATATGGGGATCATCTTCATAGATATAATAATTGAAACCATGGTAGCAAATAAAATCACTGAAAATGTGAAGAGGGAAAAAAGGGAACTCAGGGTGGGACTTGGGGAGAACATAAATTGATATGGAGTATGATATAGATGAATTTAAGATATATCTAGGACCTCCAGTTTGAAACATGCAATGGGGAGTTGATGATACAGTGCTGGAGGTCAGGAGAGATACTGGGGCTGGCTATATGAATCTGTGAGTCATTTGCATAGAAATGATAGTTAAACTCATGAGAGCTGATGAGGTCACCTGGATAAAGGGTATTGAAAGAGAAAAGAAGAGGGCCTAGGATAGAGAAAGCCACAGTCAGGGAGTGTAAAATGAAAGATGAGCCAACAAAGAATTACTGAGGAGCGTTCAGCCAAGTAGGAAGAGTACCAAGAGAGCAATATCACGGAACATAGAGAGGACAGAATACACAGGAGGAGGTGGTCAGTGGCATCAAATGCAGTGGAGAGGTCAAAAAGGATGAAGTCCAAAAACATCTTCAGATTTGAAAATTAAGAAATCACTGATAACTCTCCAAGAGCAGTTTCATTAGAGTGGAGAGGTCAGAAGTCAGACTGCAAAAGGGTTAGAGAATGAGAGGAGAGGAAAGAGGTGAACAGCTTTCTCTCAGAGATCATTAGTAACCTTAAAACAGTTGCCAAAATTGGGCCCCCATTCCAAATCCCTGATCCTCTTCCCATGATGGGAAGAAGATAAAGGCATGCAATCAATGGAAGCAATCCCAGTATGTTTGGTTGGTCTCAACACTGTGTGCAGATTCTCCTGATCACTTCTTTGCTAAAAGATCCTGCCAAAGTTCTTTTATGTCTACATCAATGTCTTGGGAAGTTTCAGAAAGATAAACTCAAAAATGAGCTATCATTGACTCCCTGAGGGAGTTACTTCTCTGTTCTAACTGGCTACAGGTTCTATCCCATGGCAGCGGCACTTGGGAGAGGAAAGTGTAAGATAGGTAGGTGAAGGGTTTGCCTAAGTACTATGTGCTTTTCTTCTGTTTCTGATTTGTGAAATATTTTCCCTTGAAGAAAGTATTTTTAGTAGCCACCCTGATTTTCCCAAAGGTTGTAATGGCTTGCCATCTGAGCAATGAACCTTAGGAAAAAGTATGTCCTAAGTGATTGTTTAGCACTCACACTTATCAAAATCCAGGTTTGCCTCATAGGAGTTTTCAATCTTCTAATTTGGCATTTATTTTGACCTCCTACTCTAACCAGGTAAAGATCTATCTGACTATACAGCTACCACTGATTCAGAAATTACTGCTATTTCTATGTAACCAGTCATTTCCTGACTGTTAATATATAGTTTAGGGCTTGCCAGTGCTTTCTGATTTTATTCTCAAAGAAAATATTCATGAGGCACACGTACAAGTCTTCTTGGCAATATGGAGAAGAGAAGGAGATCGATTAGATTAGATTTGGGAAATTGTGTCATGTGTTCAATGACACCAAACTGCTTGTAGACGCAAGAACTTGTATCTCATATGAGCATTTTCTAGGCAATGTTATATGACTACAAATCAAGAAATGCCATGATCTCAGAAGAATAAGAATTACAAATGGTCCTGAGGGCAATTGAAAGACTCATGGCAGGTATAGGTCGGCTACAGCATATTACCCATGATGATGTGAAAACTGTTATAAAAAAGACATTATTGAAAATATTTTCACCCAAAATTTAAGTGGGTCAGTCATGTAGTGAAAATGAGAGAAAACAGACATAAATCCCATATGCCACACTGGTACTCTAGCGATATGAAAAGATTGAGAAGAAGGCCTCCAGCACAGTAGATCTACCCTCTGTGGAAGGTTTATGGAAGCACATGGACAGAAATCACACAGGATGAAAAGGCACGGAAGGGTAGTGATCTCGACCTATGATGGTCGCAACTATTTGGATAAGTTCAGAATCCCATCAGCATATCAAAGTCAGTCATTTAGGTAGCAAGTGAGAACAAACCCCATACATTTTGGATTGCTTGAACTGAATCTAACGGAAGAGAGTGTTGGAACTAATTAGATAAAGGACTGGAAAGGAAAAGTCAAGAAAGAAAGAGATATAGTCAAAGACATGGAAACAGAGGGGCCCTAGGAGGAAAAGAATAGGACTTCAGATAAAAATATTTTAAACTCTTCTAAACTATGAACACAAAAAGAATAAAGTCAGTTTTAAAATACACAGTTGTAGATTTTCAATGCCATGTTAGTCTAAGGGTTTGGCGTATGTCAGCCAAATTTTTTATGGCTTGGTTCCTGCCCCAGTACAAAAACTCTACTCTTCTTCTCATCTGTACAGTGCATCAATAGTTAATTCACAAGAGTATGGCTTAAATGTACGCAGTTTTTTATTCATAACAATATGAAAAAAGAATAAACTCAAATGCACCAAAGTATTCAGCATGTGGCAGGTGCCTATAGCTATTTCCCAGAACAAGCAACTACCCACCTTGATTCAACAAGCAAACCAAATCCCAGGAGTGCAATGAAACACAATGATGGTACTCAGACTCAAAACTCCACCTTCAACTTCTGCAGGGAATCATACAATTTTAAACTTATAGGGGATTTCAGTGGCTATCTAGTTCAGTTCACACTCAAAAAGTGGTATCTATTACAATATAGTAAGTGGTCATCAAGTTTTTTGCTTAAAAACCTCCAAGGAGGGGAAACATACCAGTTTCCCTGGCAGCCCATCTTACTTATAGAGAACTCCAAATAGAGAACCCCAACAGGGAAGTTTATCCTGATGTAACCCTGAATTCAAGACTGAAATATTCCCATAAGATACTGATACCTGTTCAAGAGAATGACACTGAATGTCAGCATGAGGGAAAGAGTTAGTATGAGTTCTTGGGAGAGGAAAGACATTCTCCCATCCTGCCTTGAGAGAGAATACATGTAGGAGAAATATTCCAGGAGAGAGACAGACAGACACACAGAGAAACTTTGGGAAGTGACAGACATATAGAGGAGCTGGTGCCTCAACATGTCCTTGATTTCCAACCTGCCTTCATAAAGACTTAAGGGAATTTTCCCCTTGGGTGTGATCAGGGAGTTTCACTTGGTTGAGCAGAAAGATCTTCTCCCCAGTGGAAGAGCTCATTCCCTTTATATTTTCTGGCATATTCTGATTTCTGTTTGCTATCTGCTTGGATAAATGGGTTATTTGCTATTCATTATTTGTGATAGCCTTTTTATGTAACTAGCATTTGGTGGGAAGGAACCAAGACCAAGGATATAAGCTTTGCATACTCCTTTCCCTTTAAAGGATAGTAATCAGGAAAGTGTCTTGATCCCAAAAATCATTCTTCTAGACTAGCAATATTTAGGGGAGCAGACAGTAATAATTCTAGTCTGGTACTCCCTTCCAGGAACAGGGCAGTTAGCCTTGTGGCCCCTTCTCCTACTCTCTTCCAGGAAGAAATCAGTCTCCTATGGAGAGGGATGGGCAAAATTCCCACAATATCCACCAAAGCCCATTCAAACAGATTCCACCCCCCATGTCTTATCTTTTCCAGGTTAAATATCCCCAGTTCTTCCAACTAATCATCATGACATGGACTTGTCTGTTCACCATCTTGTTGTTCTTTGAATACTCTCCAACTTATTAACATGTTCCTAAATGATGGTGCCCAGAATTTAAAAGATATAGTCTGACCAGGTCAGAAGATTGTTTAGAAAAGCTCCACCTATTCATAGAGTCCCCAGACTGGGTGCTGAAGATGCTGGCCAGCTCCTTCCCTTTTCATTTCTCCACTAGATTCTCACTTTGTTCTGGTCATGTAGCATCTTGTTTTTTGATAATACATATATGCACTGCATACTTTTGAGCCTCCTCATGCCCAAAGAATTTGGTTTCACAATTAAGGTTTTATTTTATTTTACCTTTTAAGAAAGGAGCTGGGGAAGGAAAGCAGCAAAAAAATCAGTTGGCTCTGTGACATTTTGTTTTTTCTCATTTCTCTGTGTTCTTTCTCATTAAAAAGTCTCCTCAATATCCTATAATCACTTCCCACCCTGCATATTACCTCTCCCAGGAAGCATAGCCATACCTAACCCCAACATAATGAAACTTCTTTTTTAAATTAAATTTTATTTTATTTTCAAGTCTGCATTCTATCTCCCTTCCCATTCCCACTCCCAATTAAAAAAGCAAAACAAACAAAACCCTGTTACAAATATGTGTAGTCAAACAAAATAAATTTCTGCACTAGTCATGTCCACAAAACAATATGTTTCAATCTGTACTCTGAGGTCATCACTTCTCTATCAGGAGGTGAGTAGTTTGTTTCATCTGAGTCCTCTGGAACTGTGATTGGTCACTGTAATGATCAGAGATCAGAAAGCTTTCAAAGCTGTTTGTCTTTTAAAATCTTGTTCTTATTGTATAGATTGTTCTCCTGGTTCAATTCACATCACTTTCCATTAGTTCATTCCCATGTTTCTCCAAAACAATCTTCATAATTTCTTATAACACAATAATATATAATGAAACTTCTTGATGCCTGTCTCTCTTTCTATCTATAGAAAGTCCTCCTGAAACTCTACTCCAAACAAACAGAATTTCTAGATTTGGTTTTGGGGAAAGAATAAGACAGAGGTAGAAAGCAAGAACACCACTAACCACTAGGTAAAAGGTTCCTCATTTCATAAAAAGTCCAAAAAGAGACCCCGAGATAAAAGGATGTCTTGAGCAAAGAGCCTTGTTAAAATCACGTGGACCTGGAAAGTGAGCCCTGCTTATTGTTTTTTGATACTACATATATGCACTGCATACTTTTGAGCCTCCTCATGCCCATTGATTCATCTATGGGGTGGGGCAGTTTTAAGTTCAGTAAATGACAATACATTTCAAAGCAGACACATTTTTCTCAATCTAACTAGCTAGTTCTTAAAATGTTAATGGACCAATAGCTGTAAAATCATTTTCCTTTAGGTTCTGAGCTGTAATCTTTAAATTATAGGGCTAGAACAGCAATAATGGAGAATGTGATAAAAATATCATCCCTCTGCAAGGCTATTATTGCACCAAAAAGATATGTAATAAGTCACCTCTACAGACTATATTAACCCTTTTAAGGTAATTATTGGGCAGTGAATACATTTCCCTGTGCAGTTCAAAAAAAATCTTCCCACTACTTACTGAAGTAAGATACAATAAATATATGGGGACTGAAATAATCATTATTTGTCTATTGATTTGAAGAGAACTAGTACAGATTACTAAATTACTAATGAAACAAAACATAGGCACAAATCCCTTTATAGGTTAATACATGAACATCACTCTTTAGTGTCTGATTCTAGAGGAGCAAATGGATCCTGAGACATAGGTGCAAAGCATAGGGAAAAACCAAGGATAATGGAATTAAAGATTGTCACTCATGAAGGAAGTCCAGACACTGCAAAACTGAGCAGTAATACATTTTTTTTCCATAGGACTTTATAGGATTGGAACATGAAGAATGTTGGGTCCAGGAGCAGCTGCTCTATTACCAACAAAAAATCCAAATTCAGTAGATATTCATTAAACTGTCATTAAGTCATTAAGACTGAAAGATCCTGCCTCAAGGCCTTAGAAGCCATAGTCGTCAGAACTGCAAGTGAGATGAAGAAGTAAAAATCAAAAGTTTTGGGAGCAGGGGATGGAGGAGGAAGTAGAGGAAAAAAGAGAAGGAGAAGGAGGAGGGGGGAGAAAACTGCTCAATAAGGCTACAAAACTAGGTTATGCCAGGGTATAAGAGACAAAATTTTCCTCTAAACTCTCACAGCTCATTGCTTTGCTTTGTTATTGAAGCCCTTTGTTGTCATATCACATTCATTTCCAAATATATCCTTCCCCTTTACCTTACTAAAGAACAATTTGTTTTTATAAAGAATTTAAAATGAAAGCAGAAAAAAAGAAATTCAGTAAGACCAACCTACACATCAGTATGCAATATTCTGTATCCATAAGCCTCTAGCTGTGCAACAAAGGGAAACTGATGCATTTTCTCAACTCTTCTTCAGGGCCAGATTTGGTCATAATCATACAGTGTTCAGGTTATTGTTGTTGTTGTCATTCTAATACTTATTTTTAAGACATTATGTTTAGTTGTTTTTTTTTTCCTGGATCTGCTTACTTCCCTTTGCATCAGTTCATATAAGTCTTCCCATGATCTGAATTTTTCATATTCATCATTTCTTACAGCACAGTACTATTCCATTACATTAATGTACCACAATTTGCTTAGCCATTACCCAATCAATGGATTTCTACTTAATTTCTAGCTCTTTGCTACCACAGAATGTGCTGCCTCATAGACCTTTGTACTTCCCGTGCTCTTATAAAATTCCTCTTGGTTTTATAGTTATTTGTGTAATGCATGTAGAAGTCTGTGATCTCTCCAGAAGAAAGTTGGAAGGGAAAAGACAAAAATAAGTCCAAAAAGGAATGAGCAGATCCTGCCTACTCACTTTTATAGGCCAGCACAAAGGACTGTTCCTCCTAAAAGAGTCCATCTTCTCAAGAACCTAAATGAACCAACCGAGGATAGCCATGGGTCACTGAAACTCATCTGTTAGGAGGCATCAAGGGAAAGCTCCAAACCAACAGTATCTTTTTGGGGAAATGCCATTTGCTGAGACTTAATCAGAACTTTTATTCTCTAATTAGACATCATTGGGCACAGCCATACCCAATGACTCACCTCCCAAATGAGCTTATCAAATTGATCAGGAAACTCCCTTGACCAATCCCCCTTAACCTTGAACATATTCATTGCTTATCAAGTACTGTAACCTTCTTGGGAGCAAAGATTGGGTCCTAATCCTCTTTGTTTCTCAGCAGTGCCAAATATCAAACTTTGTTCATGGTAGGATATCAGCAAATGTTTGTTGATGAATGGATGGGTGAGTGAAGGGTTGACCTCTCTTGAATGATTGCTTTCTTTCAAAAGTTTTAAACCTACCCAGGGTCTACGAATAAAGGAGCTTTCCTCTAGGTCAGGATTTTTTAACCTTTTCTGTGTCACTTGGTGCTCTGAGCCCTTTGGTAGTCTAGTGAAATCTAAGGACCCCTCCTTAAGATAATATGCATGTTTTTAAAATTCAAAATTGAAGGAAATGCTAAATTTCAGTTAGAAGTTAGTAAAAATAAAGTTGTGATTTTTTTCCCCATCCTGGTTTGAAATCAACCCTTTGAAATCTATCTGCAGAACCCCAGGTTAAAGCCCTGGTTCTGGGCCCTTGCTGAAGTATTTAGAGATATTGACCCAAAATGGAAATGTTGGTATTCCTTTGTATCCATATGTTTCTTACAGGAAAAAAAAAATCACTCACAAAGAGAGAGATGAAAAATTCTACAGAAGCATGCCTGAAATGATTTGGCTAAGGTTTCTTTTATTCTCTATCTAATTTTCCCATGCACTACCTCTGTTGTTCAAATAAACTGTTGTTTATTTGATCTGTTGTTCAGATAAAAATTTCTCTATGTAATCTTGCTTCAACTCATGAAATCTTTGCTCCTAAATTCAACCAAGTTTTCAAGGAATCACTCACATTTATATAGCCCTTCAAGATCTACAAAATGCTTTAACACATTATGTCATTTAAGTCCCACAACAACCCTGTGAAATAGGTGCTGTTATTATTCCCATTTTACAAATGAAGATACAAAAACTTAGAGAAAGTCAAGTCAACAAGCATTTCTTGAGAACCTGCTATGTACCAGGCACTCTGCTAAGGGCTGGGGATACAAAGAGAGGCAAAAACAGTCCCTGCCTTCAAGGAACTTACAGTCTAATGTGGGAGACAACATGCAAGTCACTATGTACAAAACAGATCTACATCTATACAGTTATAGATATATATAGGATAAATTAGAGTCAATTTCAAAGGGAAGACTTTCCTATTAATGGTCAATGACTGTCTGAGATACATGTTTCCTAGGATAGAGCCTGGAGTCAGGAAGACCAGCGTTCAAATCTAGCCTTGACTGTGAAGTCTGTGTGACTCTGGGCAAATCACTTAACCTCTGTTTGTCTCAGTTTCCTCAACTGTATGATGGGGATAATAGCACCTACCTCCCAGAGTTGCTGTGAGGATCAAATAAGATAATATTTGTAAAGTTCTTAGCACAATGCATGGCACCTAGAAGACACTATGCAAATGCCTATTTGAGGCAGCTAAGTGGCACAGTGGATAGAGAGCTGGGTTGGGAGTCAGGAAGACCGGAGTCCAAATCCAGCTTCAGAAACTTCTTAGTTGTGTGACCTTGGGCAAGTCACTTAATCTCTGTTTGCCACTGGAGAAGAAATGGAAAATCACTTTAGTATCTTTACCAAGAAAGCTCCATGGACAGAGGTCCATGGTGTCATAAAGAGTTGGCTATGACTGAAACTCCTGAACAACAAAAAAGCCTATTCTCTTGTGCCTCTTCCCAGTGTTATACAGGTAGTAAGTAACTGAAGAAAGATCTGAACCCAGATATTCCGGACTTCAAGTCCAGTATGAATTGTCCCTTCACCAGCATAGATTACAATCTTTCCATGACCCAGTAAATGGTTTTTAAGAGTGACTGTAGTTAAAAATAAATTCATAACCCTTGTGCTGACCTGATGATCAGTCTCTCCAGATTTAGCCAGGCTGGTCCTCAGACAACAAACATTAAGTCCATCACAGTGTTTTTAGGCAAGGCCTTTCTAGTTTATTAGGACCTGTCAGAGCCTCAAAAACCCAGGGTCACCTCCACACTTTGATCAAATATCAGAGAAGGTCTTTGATGGAGCAGTCGAAACACCAGACTTCTATTAGTAAAGCCTAAGCAAGAATTAGCTTCTTTTGTCTGTCACATCAAAATATTCATTCATACTAAGCTGGATGCATTAAATCCATTAAAACTCCAGATTTTTTTTTGTATGAATAGCACAGTGCTTGGCCCAGTGTCTGACATGTTCCTTGTCCACTGACTAACATGAACACAATTTGGATTACTTGTCATTGAATATTTTGAACCTAAACTCACAATTTCACTTTTATCCTGGTCCACTTTTTACATGTTTAATTCAGCCCATCTTCATTGGGCTGATTGAAATCTTTCTAGATTCTGACTGTCCATCAAGTTCTTAGCTCTCCCTCCTGCTTTCAATCATCCCCAAATCTGATAAGAATGCCATCTGTGCCTGCATCCATGTCACTGATAAAGTATAAGTTCACAGCTGAGTAGTGTCCTCAGGAACGAGATCAAAGTTGGAATTCCTCAATCAATTTCAAAAGGGCAAGCTCAATGCTATGTACCTAGAGTGAAGGTACCTTAGAGTATTCACTTTAGCTAAAGGTTTACAGAGCTTATGTGATCAGTATATGACTCAGTTGAACACATCAGTGCCAGATTGCTTATAGATTTCCTTCTAGCTCCCATTTCTGAAAGAAAAAAAAAATCAGTTATCTGGTCCCAGATTTGCAAATTCAAACAGTCCCACAAAACCAGGCAATGAAAAGTTGGCACTTAACATCTGTTGCAATGCAAAGCAAAGCAAATTATGTTTCATGAGGAGATTTCAGAGGGATTTGGGGGATACACCTGAGATCAATTATCAACGGAAGTTTTGTCCAAAAATCAAGGAATAATTGGCTACTCCAAAGAAGTAACTAGAGGCAGCTCAGTGGATAGAGTGTTGGGCCTGGAGTCAGGAACATCTGAGTTCCAACCTGACCTCAGACATTTATTAGCTGTGTGACCCTGGGCAGGTCACTCAACTTCTCTTTGCCTTAAATCCACTGGAGAGGAAAATGGTAAACCACTCCAGCATCTTTCCTAAGAAAACCCCACGAACAGTATGGTTCACAAGGTCACAAAGAGTAGGATCTAACTGAATAACCACAAAAAAGAAGTAACTAGGGCAGGATGATTAGGTTTTGATCCAGGGCATTGACAGCACTTGCAGTCTTTCAACGGTATAAAAACAACTGAGCTTAGCATTTAATAAAAATAATTAGTTAAAATAAGAAGCTAGCAGATGGTTCACTTCTCCCTTGCAGCTCTACCTGAAGTGAACTATTTTACAGCCTGATTTTACCTACCTCTTCCCTACATCCTCCTGAAAGTCTTTTCTCTTTTTAAAATTCAATTTAATTTTTTTAATTAACAAAAATCTATTTCCTTTTCCTCCCATCTCCTCTCCCATTAGAAAACAGAAATGAAAACTTTGTAACAAATATACGTGATCAAACAAAACAAAATCCCTCCCTGGTCATGTCCCAAAACATATGTTTCATTATGCATCCTGAGTCCATCACTTCTCTGACAGGAAGTGGGTCACACAATCAATCTTTGATCCTCTGGATGAGTCCCTTGTCATTGAACTGGTACCTCGAGGTCCTCAAGTGCAGCCCTTTGACTGAATCCAAACTTCACGGAACAATGCTTTTGATTAACTTCATAGAACAAATCCTAATCAAATCTTTTGATTAACTTCATAGAACAAATTCTTTTATTAAGGGCATTTGTTCTGTAAAGTTTGAATTCAGTCAAAGGGCCATACTTGAGGACCTAGAGGGCCTCATGTGGCCTTGAGGCCCCAGGTTCCCTACGCCTGGCTAGAGTTCTCAAATGTTTAAAAATTATTATGTCAACTATTATAAAATTAGGAAATGAAGGAGTCTTATCAAATTCTTTTTATGTTACAAATATAGTCTTGATACCTAAAACAAGGAGAGTTTAGAGAAAGAAAACTATAG
>CM053585.1:236282703-236351038 GCA_028646515.1 Pseudochirops corinnae | reverse complement strand
CTCATTCCTATTAAAAACACTACAGAACAGGGGTATAAATAGACCTTTCCTTAATATAAATAATATTTATCTAAAACCAAGAATCACCATTATGTAGTAAGGTAAAATAGAGATCTTCCCAGTAAGATTAAGGGTAAAGTAAAGATTTCCATGATCACCACTATTTAATTGATATAGTGCTGAAAATGCACAGTAAATAACTTCTTAGACCCATTAATATCATTACTAGACCTATACTTCAAATAGATCAGTAAAAGAGGAAAAGGACCTCTATGTATAAAAAAGGCTTTCATAGATCTTTTTGTAGTAGCAAAAACCTAGGATCTAAGGGGAAGTCCATCAATTGGGAGACAGCTAAAAAATTATGGGATAGGCGTATAATGGAATATTATTGTGCCATAAAAATAAATTAGAAAATGGATGACTTCAGAGAAAACTAGGAAGACCAGTATGAACTGAAATAAACCAAAGTGACTAGAACCAGGAGAAGGATTTCTAAAATAATAATGACATTAAAAAGAAAAATAATTTTTAAACATTTGAGAACTCTAGCCAGGGGTAGGGAACCTGTGGCCTCAAGGCCACATGAGGCCCTCTAGGTCCTCAAGTGTGGCCCTTTGACTGAATTCAAACTTTACTTTAAAGGTTTATAGGAATTCATTTATAAATCCATCTGGTCCCAAGGTTTTTTTTGTTTTCCCCCTTTGGGAGCTCATATATGAGTTACTGAATTGCTTTTTCTGAGATCAGATTATTCAAGGTCTCTATTTCTTGTTCTATTAATCTGAGTATTTCATAGTTTTATAAATATTCATCCATTTCACTTATGTTATCAATTTTATTGGCACATATAGGGCAAAAAAGGTTCTAATTATTTATTTCTTCATTTGTTATGAATTAACTTTTTTTTTTTAAGAAAAAACTATTATTTGGTTTTCCTGTTTTTTTAATCAAATTAGGTAAAGGTTTGCTTATTTTATTTTTAAAAAATTCAACGGGGTGGCTAGGTGGCACAGTGAATAGAGCACCAGCCCTGGAGGCAGGAGGACCTGAGTTCAAATCCAGCCTCAGACATTCGACACATTTACTAGCCACGTGACTTTGGGCAAGTCACTTAACCCCAATTGCCTCCAAAAAGCAAAAATAAAAAATTCAAAATCTTCTTATGCTTTTTTTTTAAAAAGCTCCTAGTTGTATTTATTCATTTAATTGGGGTTTTGTTCATCTTTACTTTGATTTCCAACATCTCTATTTCGGCATTTGGGGTTTTTAAGTAGTTAGTTTTTTAGTTTCAATTTGCCTTACAAAGTTGCCATGTTTTGTGCCAGTTGTGCTGGGCACCAAAATTGTGAGGTATTCCCATGGAGGGAGAGCCAGAAATTTCTCTTTAGAAAGACCAATTAGACTCTAGGTACTGAGGACACTATTTAATATTATTTCAAGAGCTAAGAGAATATTAATTTTGAAAGCAAAAATTAAAAGTCTAATTTAATTTCATCCCTCACTATGGTCTCAAGTGGGTACAAAATATCAAGATAAGAATAGTAACAACTCACATGTATATGTCTAGCATTTTAAAGTTTGCAAGGAACTTTACATATATTATCCGATTTAAGCTTTACATCAACCTTGGAAAGTAGATACTACAGATGTTACCATCCCCGTCTTTACAGATGAAAAATACTGAAACTGAAAGAGGTCAAATGACTAGCCTATGATCACACAATTACCAAGTGTTAGGGGCAAGATTTGAATTGAAGCTTTCCTGACTCCAAGGTCAACATTATATACATTATAGCAGGGAGCTGGGGTACAAGGGGAGGGAAAAGAATGAGTCAATATACTTTATATATTATATATTTCTAGTGCAACTCCCACACAAATGAACACATCCACTTTTTTCAAATAAACCTAATTTTAAAAAATTCAACAAAAGGTAGACTAACATGGCGAATTGGCTCCAACTGATACTGAACACAAGGTGAAGACCTTTAATACCACACGACCAAACAAGGTCAATCTGAGGCGGGGCACAACAAAATCTCAAGAGGCTCGATCTGCCCACCCTTACCTGAAGTTGGGACGGGATCTTGACCCAGCTGAGTTGTGTCTTCATGTTATTTACTGCATTTGAACATGAAGCATGTAAACTGAAAGCTAAATGATCTTTGTGTGGAAGTAAACAGTATCTGACATATTTCTTAAAGTTGGTTTTTAAAAACTGAAACCTCTAAGAAGTGAAATGACTCCCAAATAGTTATCGATATAAAAATTATAAAAGGTTTTGTGAATAAACATCTATTTTGCATTGTTTCATGATGTTTAAGATGATTATAAAATTATAAATTATTTTATTTGGATAAAATATGAGCTAAGAAAATCATTTGCATATATTATTTTTCCTCAAAATTTTATTTTAGACTTAATGCCAGAACACAAATAGAGAACAGAAAAAAGAAACAAAAATATATCATAAACTTAAATACAAAGTTAGAAAGAAATAAAAGCATGTCGTGTATAGCAGAACATAAGAGGGGATTCAAAATATTAACAATAAATTTTCATTTCAAGAAAGCCTATACGATAAATAATACTCATTATGTTGAGAGTTATCCATCTTTTCTTTGCTTCCTTATGAGTTTTCTTTTGTTCTCTGCTGTGCACTTTTTTACTTTGTTCTTTTCCCCCTACCCCCAACCTCCCCAGAAGGCCACAATAAAGTTCAGATATGTTTCTCTATAGCTATAAACACATACATACTGCATATATTATTTTATGAAAATATATGGCAGCATCAGCAAATTTTTAAAGATCATTTCTGCATAAGATTTGGAAACCACTGCTGTTCTCAATTGCCTCTTTCTTTTTTTTAATTTTATTATAGTTTGCATCATTCATTTCCACAAGATTTTGAGTTACATATTTTCTCCCCCTCTTTCCCCCTCCCACCACCTCAAAACAGCCATCCCAGTGTGTCCCCCCTCCCCCAGTCTATTCTCTCCTATGTCACTTTTCGGTAGGGCAAGATGGATCTCCCAACCACCGTCTCAATTGCCTCTTTCACAGAAGAAGTTATAAATAAATCTTGAAATCCCCCAAAATGAACAAGGTCAATGGAAAACACTCAAAAACTCAAGTGTCATTTCTACTTCCTACGAGTCATAAAAATGACAAAAGTATTGTCATCACCATCTTAACCTGCAATTCAGTTTACCTGGTGACCTATCCCTTGTAACTAAAGATAAAAAAGAAAGAGGGAAAAAAGCAGTTTAACAAGTTTATCCATACACCAACCATGTCCGATAGTCTATACAAATATTCTCTATCTTTAGTCCCTCACCTGTGCAAAAAAGAGAAGACAGTGTACATTTTCAACTCTTACCTGAACTCAAGCTTGGTTATATACCAAATGCTTTCTTAGTTGCTGAATCCAATGACCTTTTCTAAGTCCTCGTCCTTCTTGATATCTCTACAACATTTATTACTATTTACTACGCTCTTCTGACTATTCTCTGAGTTTTCATGACATTGCTCTCCCTGGCTGGCAGATCAGTCTCAGTCTCCTTCTTTGGATCATCATTCACATCTCATCTCTTAAATATGAGTATATGTCCTAAGTTCCTGTATTGGTCTCTTTCCTGAATTCCAGTCCCATATCACCAACTGCTCATAGGCATCTATGGAGTACAACATGTCCAATACTGAACATACTAGCTTTCCCCCCAAACCTACCACCCCTTTTGATGCCCCTATTTCTGTCCAGGTTACCACCATTCTTCCAGTCACTCAAGTTCCCAAACTCAGAGTAATACCTGACTTTTCACTCTCCCTCACTCCCAATATCCAATTTGAACTGATGAATCTTGTCCATTTTACCTTTACAACATCCCTCGAATCCCTCCCTTTCTCTCTACTAACACAGCCAACACAATAGCTCAGGCTCCTATCTCCTCTCATCTGAACTATGAAAATAGCTTTCTAATTGGGCTTCCTGCCTCCAGGCTGTCTCCCCTCTAATGTATGTTCTACACAGTTGCTAAAGTGATATTCTTGGAGCGCACAGCCCAGGTCCGATCATATCACTCCCCCACTGAAAAATCTCGAGGGGTTCCCTATTGTCCAAAAGACCAAATACAAACACTTACCTCTGTTTGGATCATAGATTATGGATATCAAACTAGAAGAGACCAAAAAAGCTACTAAGTTAAACCCTTTTATTTTACAGATGGGGAAACTGAGGCACACAGAGGCTAAGTGATTTGCCTAAGGTCAATTAGGTAGTTTCAGCTGCAATATTTAAACTAAGGTCCTTTGACTTCAGACTCAATTCTCTTTTCTCTCTATCATTCTCACTATATATATATATACATAGTGTCAGAACAACTGCCAGGGTCATAATGAAAGCTAAAAGGAATTCATTCTCTCTAGACTAGTGAGGCAGGGCCCTGAGTCAGAAATACTCATCTTCCTGAAGTCAAATCTGACCTCAGACACTTACTAGCCATGACACCCTGAGCAAGTCACTTGACTATTTGCCTCAGTTTCCTCATCTGTAAAATAAGTTAGAGAAGGAAATAGCAAACCACTTTATCTTTGCTAAGGAAACCCCAAATGGGGTCACAAAGAGTCAGAAATACTGGAAATGACTCAACAGCAGGTATAGCCTATTAAGGGTTTGGAAATGAGTATCTTTTTGAAATGAAGTAAGGTGGGAAAAAAGCCCCCAAAACTGCCTGTTAGACATTTTTTCATGTGTTATCTGGGTATATTCGTTGTATATCTGACTACTAAAGAGCTGAAATGAATGTTGCTTAGCCCTCAGCCAGGGTTGTCCTTTCCTTCTCTTTTTGTATGAAAGTCATGTCTAACATGAGGCTTTGTCTATAATGCCTGCCTAGGGATTGTTTTCTGGACAAATGGTGGAGAGAAATTGACAGGCCAAAAAAAGCCAATTTTTGAAAGGGGAACTTTTGAGTGACAAAGGAAACAGAAAAATCCATGGCTGTTCTTCCAGCAAGTTGTTTCACCCAACATTGCATTGCAGTCAGAAGTCTTCTCTCAGACCAAAAATCAAGAAACTGACCTCTAAAAATGTTTCTCCCTAATTCCAGAGAAATACTAATAACAGTTAACATTTAAGGTTTGTAAAACATTACATACGTGTGTGTATGTGAAAATTTCATTTGATTTGATCCTCCCAACAACCCCACAGGATAGGTGCTATTACAATCCTCATTTTACCAATGGGGAAACAGGATGAACAAAGTTAAATGACTTACCCAGGGTCACCCACCTAGCCACTGTCCAGTGCAGGATTCAAACTCAGGTCTCCCAGACTCTAGGTCAGGCATTCTAGCCACGATTCAACCTAGTTGCCTATAACCCTGGACACTATCTTCAGAAGCCAGATCAAAAGAAAGTAGGCAAACTTCCAAAATGCATTCAAGCTTCTTGTCTCCTTCATTAGACCAGGAACCAATAAGGATCACATCTGCTTCCATCTTCCCCATAGCATAACTGAGCTCCCATTAGGCTAGAGCTATAGGAGAAGCTGGTAGTAAGACCACCTTCAAAGCACAAGTGCACTATGTCTACACCATACAAAATATTGTTCTCCAAATCCTATACAACTGCACAGAGGTGGTAGAGCAAAACATTCAGGAGCAACCAGTAATCACACATTGCTTAGCCCTCAGCCTGGGTTGTCTATTACACAAGATTACACAAGAAGCTCTAAAAAATCCAGAGCCTGTGATCTTGTTTCTCTGAGGAATGGATGGCATAACCACAAATTATCATTTGCTGTACTTGTACCCTGAGGATTGTCAGTGACTATACCAGCTCTCTCCAGTTGCTGTCCACTAATATGGTATTGATCATTCATTCACTCATTCAACAAACATGGATTAAGCACTCCCTTTGTAATGAGTACTACTCTAAGCATGGAGAAAAATATAAAGTTTAGATGAGACATAGTTCCTGCCTCCCACAGTTTGACCAATCAGCATGTGAGACTAAAGAAATGACCCATGAAAAACCAAAGAGAAAATGCATGACTTTATGTCCCTGAGAGAGAATACCTCCTAGAATGAAAATATATGAGGGATTGTCAAAGGAATCATAGCTGACTGTGACCTTCCTGCAGGGCTAAAGTACAGGATAAAAGAAGTTTGATTCAGCATATCTAGAGGGATGGCAGTATAATAAATATCTAAAGAATTCTTCTTATAACCAGACTTGTGGGTTTCAGAAACCAAATGGCAGCTGAGGTAGAAAGAAAATGGTGATTACAAAATCCAACATGTGGCTACTGAAATGAAGAAGTCTACAATAAAGCTATGCAGTTCCTAAGGCCACATAACTGTATTTTCTAAGAAGGGAAGAATTATGGCTTACCTTGATAGTGCTACTGTTTTCCAGGGATGCCCATTTGTTAAGTGGTTATTGACAACCATGAGACTGCTGTCCTTCATCAAACCCCACCAGACTTCCCTTTGGCAGAGGTATTCAGAAATAATATCATCAGATGAAATGGCCACATCTTCTCTGTCAACCCAAGAAATGTAAGGCGAATGCACTTGAATTTTATAACAAACACAAATGGAACTTTGAACATAATCTCTCACCAATGAAGGTCAAGGATCTAGTGTATTCCTTACCATACTTAGGGATAGAGATAGGGATTTGTAGAGGCAACCACATTGGCATACCCAAGATGGCTGCTAGCACAGGTTTTTAGATCTGCTTTACTAGGAAAGACAGCTGTTTAAAGGGTCAACATTTACTAGCTCAGAGGAAAAGTCAGCACCCTGAAGTTCAGAGAAAATACAAACAGAGAAATATAAGCAGAGAAATAAAGACCAACGGACAGAGTTCTGACTACCTGAATCAAAGCAATATTGCTATACACTTTACATACATCCCTGGATCAAGAGAGCCTTTACTTCTGAGCAGTTGGGGAGCTCTAAACATACAGTTACTCAGAATCTCGACCAGGGAATCACAAGTTCCTTCTCCATAAGCGAGTCCCCAAAGCAAAATACCAACTCAGAGTATATATACACTTCTCAGAGGCAGAAGGCATCACAACCTTCTTGACTCAGTGCCTAATTAGAAATTAGCAAAAGGTATGAAAGTATTCCTACAAGCAAGTCTCCCCTAAGCAAAATTCCCTTAATGAGCTCCACCTGAGGTCTATTAATGGGCTGGGAAGATCCTATATCCCATTAATGTTACAGGACTGCACTTCTGATTACACTGGCATAAGGAAATCCTGGAAGAGGAAGCTCCCTCCATTGATGCAGGTTGGCCCATTCTCTTGAACATATAATCATAGAGAGTTTCTTAGAGCACTGAAAAGTTAGATAACTGGCCCAAGGTTACACAGCCAGTAAGTGTCAGGGGCAAAGCTTGGAATCCAGGTCTTGCTGGCTCCACTCTATCCTTAATGCCACACTGTCTCTCCTACTGTAGGTAAAGTCCTAAAAAATAATCTCTTGCAAAACAGTTCTGAAAGGCTTCAGTAGCAAACTCAAGCCATACCATGTTCAAATCATACCACATTTCCATCTCCAATTTCAAAGTGATAGAAAAACTCAAACTGGAGAAAGAAGAAATATACACTTGCTCTAACATAGCCCACAGAATGTAGGTGCCCTCATCTGCCTCAGAAGCCATCCTCAGCTCCATATTCCCATCAATTATGGTCTAAATGGCCTTTGCTGAAGCATGTTTTTCTTTAACGGCATCCTTCTGTGTTGGCCCAGTTTCTAAAAGGTGCTGACAAACCATGGATTAAATGCATGTAAAGTCTCAAGGACAAGACAACTGAATGCATTTATTTGCATTTGCTTTATTTTTTAGAATCACTTAGCCTACCCATATTGCCAAATGCAGGGTTCTGATCTTCTGCCTCTGAATTTGTTCCTGCTGCTTCTAAAAGGCTGCTTTTAGCATGTCAATAGTTACTGCTTTAAAGACTTCTGCCATAACTAAGAGGCTGGCTAAAATCACAGAGGAGATGTCGCCCTGATGTACATATACATTCCACTTTTTTGTGGTTTTATGAAAGATTTCTGAAGCCCAGCATGAAGTTTACATCCTTGAGGGGGTCGGAGTGGGGAGGGGGAGGAAGGAGAATGCACATGTTTATAAATCCAGTGTATGCTAATGACATGCTTGTTAATTTTAGAAAGTAAAGGATGAAGAGTCTATTATAGTAATTACAGATTTCTTCATTAGCCCAACTGAAATAACAGGCTTCAGCTCCTGTTATGAAATGCTACAATCCAAAATGAATTTTCGGTTCAATAATAAGCATATTTTATAAACTTAGAAAATGTGGTCTAAGGAGACATTCATGTGCTGAGATTGGTTTACATTAGTCTATTTCTGTGCCACATTTTGTAGCAATTATAAACAAAATGCTATGCATATTCTTTATCCCAGAGAGTTCTGGGATTCAGGGAAGGATGTAAAGCAGACCTTGCCCATCCAAAGGATCAGGTGCACTCCTAGCAGCTAGGCCCTTGCCAGTGTTTTATCCCACATAGGTATGGCTTTCCTGAAAGTAATCCCATTTAGAAACCATTACACAAGTCTCCGTGCAGCACCCACATTCAGCTCTGTACCACTCCAGTGAGCACACTGACAGTTTGCCCAATGCACTCCAGTACAGAGTGACTCTCTCAGAATTGGACTTTCCACATGCTTTGAGAACACAGATAGAACTCATTAAAAGCACCTCATTCACGCTACACAATTCCAGTCAAAGGAGGGAGAGAGGTCATTTGACACATGTAACAGAAGAAATCTAGCAGAACTACTTTTTTCCTTGATAGTTTTGAAGCATTTTGTTATACTGTATTTTTTTTTTTTTAGAATCCTGAAATATCTTTCCAAATGGCTACTAGTTGGCCTAAAAGAGTGAGTAGCAAAGGAGGCTGCTCCCAGGACCATAGGACAACCAGAAACTAGCAATATTAGGGAGGTGCTAACATTTAAATCTCCTTCCTTGCTCTCCAATTCTAAATCTTTTGAAGATCTCGCATGTGGACAGAGGCAGCAAGGGTTCCCTTTAATAACTAACTGTTTTATATCTTTGGGCTCAAATATCACCACAGACCGCAAATTCAGCCAAGACCTCAAAAGATGCTTGCTCCTTGGAAAGAAAACTATGGCAAATCTGGATGGCAAACCAAAAGGCAGAGACATCACCTTGCTGACAAAGGTCCATATAATCAAAGCTATGGTTTTTCCAGTAGCAATGCATGGCTGTGAGAGTTGGACTATAAGGAAAGCTGAATGTCACAGAATTGATGCTTTCAAACTGTGGTACTGGAGTTAAATAATATTTTATTTTTTCCTCAATTACATGTAAAAACAATTTATAACACTTGTTTTTTTTCTTTATTTTGAGTTCCAAATTCTCTCCCTCCCTCTCTTATTTCCTCCCTCTCTAGATAGTAAGCAATTTAATATAGGTTATACATGTACAATCACGCAAAATATATGTCCATATTAGTCACGCTGTGAAAGAAAACACATTTTTTTTAAAAAACACACAAAAAATAGTATGCTTTCTGCATTCAGACACTGTAGAAGACTTCTCAGAATCCCTTGGACAGGAAAGGGATCAAATCAGTCAATACTTAAAGAAATTAATTCAGACTATTCACTGGAGGGTCAAATACTGAAGCTGAAGCTTAAATACTTTGGTCACATAATGAGAAGGGGGAACTTAATGGAAAAGACCCTGATGCTGGGAAAGATTGAAGGCAAAAGGAAAAGGGGATGGCAGAGGATGAGACGGAGAGATAGTGTCATGGAAACAATGAATACAGCTTGGAGAGACTTTAGGAGATAGTAGAAGGTAGAAGGGCCTGGTGTGCTATGGTCCATGGGGGTCACAAAGTTGGACATGACTGAATGACTGAACAACAAGCTTAGCTTTTCACTTCTAGAAGGAAGAACAGTGCCACCAGAGTCAAGCTGACTCACCTACTTATAGGAGGGAAAGATTCATTGCTTAAGAGCAAGTATCCATGTCAACAAAACCACTAGCAATTCGACTCCTAGCTCAAACTTCCATTGTCCTGGGAGAAACTGACTGGGTTGGCTCTTCTTTCTTCTCATTCTTTCATTCTGTCTCAGTGACATGACATTCTGTCATCTTTCATGGGTAATTTCTTTAGTCTTGTGTGCTATTTGATCAAACTGTGGGGCAGGAACCACGTCTCACCTAAATTTTGTCTTTTCTTTCAGTGCCTAGAGGTGTACTAAGTGCAAAGTAAAGGCTTAATACATGCTTGCTGAATGGATGAATGAAAGAATGGTTATCACCATACTGATTTTTACAGCTGAAGAGAGCTGGTACAGTCACTTACAACGCTCAGAGTTGTAAATGGTAATTTGTGATCACGCCATTCATTAAAAAAAAAAAAAGAAACAACATGTTAAGGCTCCATAACTCCCATTTTTTTCCTGGTTCTCCTCCTACCTATCTGACTGCTCCTTCTCTGTCTCCATCATTTCTTTGTTATTCCTCTGGCCTCTAAGTGTAGGTACTTGTAAAGTCATGTATCAAGCAGCTTTCCAGAAGAATGCTGCTGTGAACAGCTTTCAAGGTTCTAATTACATAGTATAGCAAACTCTCTATTTATTCAATAACAAATAAGAGTAAAACATTCACAGAAAATCAAGGTACAGAATTCAGAATGTTACAACTTATCACAGAAAATCAAAATACAGCATTCACCATGTCACAACTCAACAACTTATCACTAAAATGGCCACACAGTTTTCACCAAAGTGGTCACAATAGTTTTTCAATGAAGTACAATCATTTAGTAACTCAATCATTCAATCATCCTTAAGAAGGTTTGTCTCCTTAAGGGACACAAAATACAAAAGTCAGAGTACTCCAGCCCTGGGATATTCTCAACTGGATATTAGTTTCCAATCATAAACAAAGTATATTCATTTAGTCAACCACAAAATCCTTAATTCAATCACAAAGTACAAAAGTCAAAGTTCTCCTGGGTCACAGTAAATCATAATCTTCTCTGTCAGTACATAGTATCCAAGTAAAGTCTTCTTTTAGCTTGATTCAAGGCTGGCTCTCAGCTCCCTTGGTTCACCTTCCATGGTCCCAGATCCTACCTGAATTCACCAAACTGTCACCTGGGTTCAAAGGCTGACAGCTCCCAGCTCCTTGTCTAGCTCTCTGTGCAGTTCCTGTTCCACACTGAAGCTCACAGTGTCCAGTCCACCTTAAATCCTTCACAGTCTCTATTCCTGGGAAGTCAAGACTCAACAAAGCCACCAACAGATAAAGTACCAACATCACAGTCATGCCTCCTCTGGTAGCTCCAGCTGGCCCTCAGTAGTCTTCAGCAGCTTGACTGGCCTTTGGAAGTCCTCAGTAGCTCAGGTGGCCCTCAGAAGAAGCTCCACCACCACAAGTTCCCAGGAAATTCTGACTTTCTCAGCTGGGGTTTTTCCTTATATACAGTATTGCTCCTCCCTGTTCAGCCCCTTCCTGTTACATCATCAACAGGAGTTTCCTGTTTAGCCCCTTCCTGTCACACCAGCAACAGGGGTTCATAACTTCTGTTTCTTTAACAGAGGCTTAATTTGAAACTAGTTGCTAAGTACCTGTCAGCTTTCCAATACAAAGGGATCTTCAAATTTCATTACCATTACAGTACTCATCCACTATTAAAGGTTCAATTTTATTCTCTCTAGACAAATGATTCTCAAAACTATATATTTAACCTTAACCTCTGCCCTTTCCGATAGGTCTGTCCCCCATGCATAAACTGTACTCCCTCCTCATTATTACCTGTAAAAAAATCTAACTGCCAAGACTCCTTCAAAGCACAGATCAGAAGCCAATTTGTTCATACAACCACTGATACCTCAAAGTGAATTTGTTCTCTCCCTCTTCAAAGACTGCCAGAACAATGTCTGAATCTTTTCTTTGGCCTCATCATATCTAATTTATCTGAACAAGTGTTAAGCTCCACTATCTCCCATCCCTGGTAGAATATACACTTATTGAGGGCAGGGACTATCTTTGTATCTCCAGTGTAGTGAGTGACGCTTAAAAAAAATAGAATCCATTAGTTGATTGGCACAGGGAACTCCTGGTGAGAGACTCTACCTTCCAATGAAGATTGGCACCCATTTTACAATTCAGAGTCATAGGGAGATTCTCAGAACACTTCGAGGTTAAGCGATTCATCCAGGGTCACACAGCCAGTATTTGTCAGAAGTGGGCCCTTGGGTCCTTAATGTTGGTGAAATTGTTTTTAATTAAACAGCAGACACTGCTTTGCTGGTTTCTCTTCTCTCCAATCTATCACCCATGCAGTTGTCAGACTGATATTCCTAAAACATCTGTCCATGTCACTCCCCTACTCAAAATTCTTAGTCACTCCCTACTGCCTGCAAGATAAAACACAAAGTTCTTGGCTTGACATTTATTAGCCACCACCACCCCCTAAATTTGGATCCCATATACTTCCTGAGTCTTATTTTGTGTTACTCCTTTCAACTCATTCAACATCCTAGTCAGTGGCAGGTTAGTTCTTCCCCAGAAAGGACATTCCAACTTCTAACTCTACTGAATGCAATCCCCTTTCATCATCCCTTCAGAGAATCCTCAGCTTCTTTAAAAGCACAACACAGCTGCCACATTCTACATGAAGCCTTCCCTGATCCTTCCTCCCCTCAACTGTGAGTTATTCCTGTTTTAAAGTTATTTTCTATAATTGTGTATATACTATAGTTTGCATGTAGCTATCTAAGACTCCATAATAGAACATAAGCTCCCTGAGGGTATGCACAGTTTCCTTTTTCTCTATGTATCCTCAATACTTAATATTGTTCATTGTACAAAGTAGTTGCTTAATTAGTATGTGTTGGATTGGTTGGAACTGAATGCTGACTTAATTGATGCTTCCAAGACAACTTTTCTATCATACTTTAAGGCAGCATTAACAAGTTCTAACAAACTGTCTCCCCAGATGCTTTGTAATCCTTTTAAATCAAATCGGGGAAAAAAAAGAAGGCACACCTAATTCTCTTTGGGGTTCTAGTCCTAGCTTTGCCACTAAACAGTTGGGTGACCCCACAAGTCTACTGCCTTTTCCATACTTATTTTCTCACTGGCAAAATGAGTGTATGTAAGAATAGCTCCATCACCCTCACAGGCATCAACATGCCAAGGATCTGGTATTTGATTTTGCCGGTATTATGATGAGGCTGAAATGAGAGAAGAAAGGTAGAAGAGCTTTAAAAATAAAACAAGTTTTATAAATGTAAGGTAATATTATGTTAAAAACCATCTGGACCAGTGGTTCTCAACCTTCC
This sequence comes from Pseudochirops corinnae, assembly GCA_028646515.1. Lineage (NCBI taxonomy): Eukaryota > Metazoa > Chordata > Mammalia > Diprotodontia > Pseudocheiridae > Pseudochirops > Pseudochirops corinnae. The sequence goes on along the minus strand of CM053585.1, from coordinate 236,337,664 downwards.
TAATGCCGCGACCCTTTAATACAGTTTCTCATGTTGTGGTGACCCCCAACCATAAAATTATTTTCGTTGCTACTTCATAACTGTAAGTTTGCTACTGTTATGAATCTTAATGTAAATATCTGATATGCAGGATGTATTTTCATTGTTACAAATTGAATATAATTCACAGGTTGAGAACTGCTGATCTGTACTGTGCTATAAGAAATGATGAATGTCATGATACAGAGAAGTACAGAAGAAAACAATCTATACAATGACTACGCCAATGTAAACAAAAAGAACATCGACAAAACAACCAAATACGAATGTTGCAAAATGACAAAGAACAACCGTGTCTTAAAAGAAGAGCTATGAGCAGACACCTCCACCCCATTGCCTTACAGAGATGAGAGATCCACAAGTACTGTACACTGGGTATCTTTTCAGACCTTTTTGATGTGTTGATCAGTTATGCCGATTCTTTTCCTCTGATTTTTCTCCTTTTTTGTCTTTAAAAAATACTATTTGTTATACGGAATGGCTTTCTGGAAGGTGAAGGGAGGGATAGTGGGAGAAATTATGGTGATATAAAAACAATGAAATACATTAATAAAATTTATTTTAAAAAAGAATCATCAGAGAAGCAGGGTAGCACAACAGGAAGGGCACTGGCTCTGTAGACAGAGGACCTTCCTTTGATGGTCATTCTGTGTAACCTTGGGCAAATCATTTAAACTCCTTGGGCCTCACTTTCCTAATCTGTAAATCAGGGAATTGGACCAGATAGCCTTTGAGGTCCCTTCCAGGTTTAGAACTATGATCTGATATTCATATCATTAGGACTTCCTGCTTTTCTTTCTCTCTTTCTCTTTCTTTCCTTCTTTTTCCTTCCTTTCTTCCTTTCTTCCTTCCTTTCTTCCTTCCTTCCTTCCTTCCTTCCTTCCTTCCTTCCTTTCTTTCTTTCTTTCTTTCTAACTACAAAAATCAGAAGATGGTCTGTCTGCTTGCCTTTCTTCTCTAACCTAGAAGCTGTGGCTCTTCCAGGCTGGGCTATATCTATACAGTGGGTGGAACTTATTTTCCCTGAGTGTTGTCATCTTCTCCCACACCCTAGTCATTCTAAGAGACCCTATCATCAGCAGCAGTTTCCCTGGCTACAGATGCTTTCAGCAGGAGATAACCCTCAGGGCCCAATCCTGCAGTCTCTTAGCAGGCACATCACCCAGCCCACACAATCAGCCCTGAAACAGGGGCTGGCACAAATCTCAAGGTGAATCAGAGATCATAGATTGTGAGATGGAAAAGCTCTCAACAGTTGTCTGGTCCAGCCCCCTCATTTCACAGACATGGAAACTGAGACCCAGAAAAGTAAAGTAACTTCCCTAAGGTCAAACAGGTAGCAGAGTCCACATTGGAACCCATGTTCTGTGGATTTAGATTCAGTACTCCATAGACCTCTCCCCAAATTCATCCCCTCAATCTGTTGATCACATTCAACCACTTCGCCTTGCAAGCAACTATTTAATCGACAAATCAGAATGTTCTACAGCTCCTTGCCTGGACTATGGAATAAGCCCTTGTAGTGGGTAATAAGAAAAATCTGAAAAACAGTATTTAACATAGCTGAGCAGTGAAATGAATCCCAGTCATTCTCAGGGTGGAGGGAGTTGCTTTTTAAATTTTTAATTGCAATTTTTATTGATATGTTTGGTTTTTATATCATTCCAATTGCCAAGTATATCCCACCCACTCACCAAGTCATCCCTTACAACCAAAAATAGAGAAGAGGGAGGAAGGTGGGAAGAAACCAGTTCAGAAAAGCTAACAAACAGTTCAACTGAGTCTACCACCATTTTTCCAAAGGAGAAAGGGAGATAATGGCACTGTTTTGACATGTTAAAGAACAAACATGTCATAAAACAAATGGAGGTTTCTGGGCTATAAATGTATGACAACACAGAATCTTAAAATGGTACACAGTTGGGGACACTAAATAGTCCCTTGGAACAGTGGATAGAGCAGTGGGCCTGGAGTCAGGAAGACCTGAGTTCAAAGCTGGCCTCAAACACTTACTAGCTGTGTGACCCTGGACAAGCCACTTGACCCTGTTTGCCTCAGTTTCCTCATCTGTAAAATAAGCTGGAGAAGGAAATGACAAACCACTCCAACATCTCTGCCAAGAAAACCCCAAATGGGGTCATGAAGAGTCAGACACAAATTGCCAAAGCCAATGTAACCTGTGACTACATGGAGCTTACTGTCACAAGAACCACAAAATCGGAACATGAGTTATTTTTATCCATCCAAAGCCCCTTCTGTAGTCATCATGATGGTGAATAACATGGAAAAGAATGAAGGATTGAGCAGAATTTGCACACAAGGAGTACATATATTTCCTACTAATATAGGGTATGGAGCCATGCTGTTCTCTCTTGAGAATCCTCTCCAAGGAAAATTCATGCAGGAACCATATAGGGAGAAGTCAGCTCTTGAGGCATTTTTGCTCAGTACAATTTGTGAGTGGGAGAAAAGAGAGAAAGGGGAAGATTAAATGGGGGGGAAAGTATTATATTTAAGAGTATCTGGGAACTAGATGTGCTCAGCTCAGTGCTGAGAGGCAATTGTCATAGAGTTGAGAAATACTTTTCAAATCACACTGTTCCTTAAAACAGACACCGTGCAGAGCAAACTAAATATTCATTTATTTCTGACCCCATGCAATCTGCGGGAAGGAGACTGACAAACAACTAAATAAAGCAGGGCAGTTCCTGAGAATCTCATTTCCTGGCGTTCTCACACTATTTCCCAGGCCCTGCTCTGACTGAGTTCTGCCCTTAGACACATGGACAGACATTCAAACATACACATACCACCTACAGAACCATCTGTCCTCATTTCCCACAGAATCTCAGAGTAAGAAGCTGATACCACCTAGTTGGGAGAACAGTGGCTAGAGGAGTAAATGTGAAGAGAGGACCTGGGTTCAAATCCTCCCCCAGACACTTACTAACTAGGTGACTCCAGGCATTCGTCACTTCTACCTTCTCTGTCTCAATTTCATTTGTCAGATTTCCTCTTCTACCTTACAGCGTTGCAAGGATTAAAATAAATAAAATGTGTAAAGCACTTTGCAAACCTTAGAGTGCTCTGTAAATGTTAACTATTATCCATCCCACCTTAGACACCTACAAGATATGTGACCCAGACAAATCACTTCATTTCTCTCAACTCCTGTTTCCTCATATGTGAAATGAAAGGATTCGATTCACTGACCTCTGAGATTCATTTCAGCTCTAACTCAACCATCCTACGAACCTCAGAAACCATCCAATCCCACCCATCCAGAGAGAGGAACTGGAAAAAACAATCCCTGAAAAGTGGTAATCCAATCTCCACTGGAAGAGTCCCAGTCAAGGGGAATCCACTTTTGCCATCAGCAAGTCTGTTCTGGAAGTCAGCCTCTCTGAACTTGTGGATCTGATATGATCATTGAAGCCAAGTGGCACAACCCAATTTTCTCTATTATATCTAGATATGTGTGTATTCTTTTTTAACATACCTGTTATTTCATTGGTACAGGGAGCAAATGACTGGTTTTTTTTTTTTCAAGCTAACATGTACTTAGCACCTACTATATATGCCGGGCACTATGCTAAGAACTTCACAAACATGATCTCTTCTGATCCTCACAACAACTTGGGAGGCAGCTGATGCTGTTATCTCCATTTTACAGATGAGGAAACTGAGGCAAACAGTGGTCAAGTGACTTGCCTAGAGTCACACAGCAAGCGTGGATGCCCTGGCACTGCCCATTCTCCAGACCTGGAATGTACTCCCTCCCTTACCTCCTCCCCACAGAGCCCTCTTCCTCTAAGAAGGAGCTTAGGTAAAAGGCATGACGCCTTTCCTGATCCTTCCATCTGCTGGTGCCCTCCTTCCCTAGCTACCTTCTACTTCACTATTTTGTGTGTTTGTATTTATTAACTTTATGCTGTATATGTTTTTATGCATACTCATTATTTCTTCCATTAGATCGTAAGTTCATTGTGAGTAGGGATTGTTTCATTCTTTGTACTTGTATCCCCAGTGTCTAGGACATAAAAGGTATGTGATTAATACTTGTTAACTGACTGATTTGTCAAAGGCAGGATTAGAACCCTGGTAGTCCAGCTTTCTATACCATAGGCCACGAGGCACAAGAATGAGCATGGAACATTCTGTGGCCGCATGACAATACGAGAGGGTCCTTTGAGGTGACCCCATAAAGAAATGGGGTGGGCTAACAAAACTTTATCTTTTGGCCTCCTCAATCCAAAGAAAGTTAAGAGAAAAAGAAAATCAAAGATTGTTCAGGGTTTGAAAGTAGGGGCCTAAAGAAAAGAGATAGATTCAAATAAATGCAACGTCTCTTATTACTCAATCCATCTCACAGAAGCCTTGCCTAAGTCATACACAGAGAGGAGGGTTCTGCTGCCCAAGATAGAAGGCTTCTTTAGGGTGCAAGCCTGCATTCGCTCAGCACACAAATCAAGAGAGAAGCACAGACGTGGCAATACACTCTGACACTGTGTTTGCTCAAACCCATCAGTCTTTGTAAATGAATTTTATTCTCTTCATTCTCTCCCCTCCACAGGGCTCTTCTATGCTCCAAGCTCTCTCTAACTTCAAAAGCGGCTTTGAAAAAGGCAGCCTTGCTAACCACCAGTGAAAGGGGAATGGAGATTAGTCTGCCAGCACAAGGAAGGATGGGCTGGAGGGAGGAGAGAGTAGAGGTGGGCAGACCCCTTAGGAAGTGACTGTCCTAGTCCATGGGGGTGGTAATGAGAGCCTGCACTATGTTCCCCAAACCACAGAGAAGTTAAAAAAGAAAGAAAGAAAGAAAGAAAAAAAGAAAGTCTTCTGACTTTCAACTCTCTCTTGCTTTGCTTGCCTAGGGTGCTGAAAATGCCTTCTATGACTATGTAGGGGAGGCAGCAAGATTTTTTGTTGGAAAGAATCCAGTACACAAGCCAAGTCTTTTTTGCTGCTGGTAAATATACACAATAAAGGCAGGAATGTGGACAGGGAGGGTAGAAGGCAATTATCCTGCCTTGTTCACTTACCTGTGGCTTTGCTCACTGTCATTTGTATGCCGATCAAATAGGACAGGAGAATGGCATGGGCTTCGTTATCCTAGCTTCCATCTAGTTCCTGCAGCTAATTTTTTTTGGGGGGGTGGAGTGGGGTAGAGGGGAGAGGAAGTGTCTAGCAAATGGGCTCTGGGACAAAAGATCTTCATGAGGGTTTTAGTAAGAGTTAGAAGGAATATTCTAACCCTGGGACCATGGACTTCAAAATAGCACCAGACAAAAGCAATCAGAAAATCTTTGCCTGGGGATGCTCTGGCAAGCTTCAGTAGGCTGCCCTTAGCCAAGGCAGGTAGGTTAGAGCCCCAGTGGCTAGTCACCAAAGGGGCTTAGTCTGCCTTTGTCATCAAACGGTTCCTGGTCACCACTCCTTAAATAGGAGCAGAGGAACAACAGAATGCTCCTAAGAGCAAACGACAAGAAACAACACGGCAACCAGAGATGCCAAATGAGCAATGTGACGCCCTCTACAGAGAGGGTCTGTAGAGGCCGTATGTCCAGAGACGGGAAGAGATGCCCAGCAGAAAGCAGTACAGCGGCATCCATCACCAGGGTGCATCAGCAGCCCTAGCAGATCAGAGGGAGGAAGTGCCACGCCCACCGTTGTGCTATCTGTATGCTTCCCCCGTGTGTGCCCTGTCCTGGCCCAAGGGTTCCTGACATTGTGTCCTTACTGCGTGAGTGTGCCCTCCTCCCCTAGAGATGTTCCAGGACTTACCTGGATGGGGCAAAACACAAACCATGCCAGAGTTACTTGAAAAAACTTCCTTTGTAGCAAGTTTCCCTACTAAGTTTAACTCTAAGCTACAAAGGAAACTGATCCAAATACAGGGTGTCCCGAAAGTCTTAGTGCAGTTTTAAGCTACTAAAGCTTAAAGCTTTCTATACTATAGGCCACAAATCACAAGAATGAACTACTAAAGCTTAAAACTGCACTAAGACTTTCGGGACACCCTGTATTTGAATAAGGCTGTATAAGACTATAAGGATGACAGTCATTCCCCAACAGATAAATGGTCAAGGGAGATGAATAGGCAATCCTCAAAGAAAAAAATCCAAGTGATCAATAGCTGCATGAGATGTTCCAAATTACTAATAATTAGAGAAATGCAAATTTATATAAATGAGGTTTCACCTCACACCCACCAGATTGATAAAGATAACAAAAGATTAAAATGATAAATACTAGAGGTGCTAGGGGGAAATTGGCACAGTGGAGCTGTGAATTGGTCCAGTTATTTTGGATATAAAATATAAAAATATTTATAACAGCTCTTTTGGTTGTAGCAAAGAAAATGGGATGCGCATCAACTGGGATATGAATGAACAAGTTGTGGTATATGCAAGTAGTAAAATATTAATATTATTATTATGATGTTGTTGTTGTTGTTGTAAGAAGTGATTAAAGGTATGGGTTCAGAGAAACTTGGAAAAGCTTGTATGAACTGATGCAGAGTAAGGTAGATAGAACCAGGAGGACAATATATACCACAATAACATTTTAAAGAAAAACAACTTTGAAAAACTAGAGAATTCAATTAATTCAATGGTGAGGAAGCTGGTGAGGAAGCATGCTACCCAGACAGAGAGCTAACAGACTCAGGGTAAAGAACGAGATGCATTTTTAGACACAGAAAATTGGGGATTTGTTTTTGTTTGATTATACGTATTTGTTACAAGATTTTGTCTTGCTTTTTCCTATTGTGGTAGAAAAAGAAGATGGAGGAGAAAGGAACTACCTATAGTTTTAACTCCCCCTACCAAAAAAAAGGTCATTGAAGCATATTTTTAAATTCACGGAAGAGAACAAAAGGAATTCAAGGAGGAAATAGACAAGCAAGATAGCAAAGCTATTATCTACTTCCAAAAAAGTAAATTGCATATAACAGAGATTCATTGTTTCACATATTATTCTCTTTTTTTGTCCTACTTTATATATGGAAATGATCTTTTTTGCATGTGTTCCTTAAATTCAGAATTTTAAAAGTTTTTTTTTTTAATTTCACAAGATTGAATTCACTGACTGCCAAAATCAGAAAAGTCTAGGAATTCCATTTGACACATAAATGATTTGGCCACTATGCCACTTAGGACCCCTGCTCTATTTTCAAAAAGTCCCCTTTATCCTTGAACTTTCAACTAATTTTTCTTTTCCCTCTTAATTTTAAAACAAATCTGGCTTCCCCTCCATAATGCTACAGAAATCACAAAATCAAAAATGAGTTGGAACCTTAAAGATCATCTGAGTCCAGTCCAACCCCCTTATTTTATAAGAAACCAGTCTAAAGAAGTTAAATTACTTGCCCCAGGTCATATTAAGGAATAAGAAACTATGATTCAAAGGTGAATCTCTTAACTACAAAGCCAGTACCCTTTCCACTATGCCATTTTTTTTTCACATAAAATGCACTGGACGCCATTCTTTTCCCTATCTCTTAATATTTACAGGACCAGAAAGAAAAGTTGCCATATTCCTTACTCCCCAATTCCACTTCCAGACCTTCCCTCTTTTGAAGTCTATTTAACCATCTTTCCCCCCATCCTTACCATGATCATTTACTCAAAAACTTTAGCATCTAGTTCATATTCTTCCTTTCCACCCCATCCCTGTCATCCCCCTCCAGGTTTCTACATTCATGCTGACAACTCCAATAATATAATGACCACACAATTCTCCAACCTCCTCAACTCCAAGAACCAATTTGTCCACCACACTTCTACAACACACTGGCATGGTCACATCTTGTGCCATTTCAAAATTCCACTCTATTCCAGACTATAACCTATTATCTTTTCTACTGCCCCCATCCTCACCCCATACAAAACCTTCCCTTTACTCTCATCATTACTGTTAATTCCCTGACCCCTCCCACTTCTCCTTGTCCCTCTCCCCTGGGAGGTTTCATTTGCTTATATACACAGTCTTGTTTCTGTAGCCTGACACTTTAGTGCCTCAGTAGACACAACTCTAGAATTTCTTCTACTGAGTCTTATCTAGGTAGAACTTTGCCCTAAAGCCACTACATTCAGGGCTTTTATGCTTCCTCTCTGCAGCAGTTCAGAAAACACTATCTCTATACCTTATGTCCCATAAAAACCACCATCTCAGGGCCTCATGGTCTTCCACTGGTCTGCACCACACAACACAGAATGACAAGACTCCTTTGCCTGGCCCCATCTTCAGAGTCCTGGCACAATGCAAAATAACCCCACTTCTTCGCCCAATTTTTCCCCCAGGGTCCTATTGCCAGGAGGAAGACCTGCTTTCCTCCCCAAGCTGCTAAAGGTAGTTCTCTCTAACAGATGGGCCTCCCCTCCTTCTGCACCCAGAGTTTGATTGTTCTTTATATCATGGCCCTTCCCACCTATCCTAGAACATTCCTCTGTGCTCTTCATTTCTAGTATTATCTGGGACCGTCACCATCCTATACTTCTACCTTTCCTCATTTCCAACCTGGTACTTCAATTCAAATCAACCAATATTAATAATTTTTTAATGCAAAGTGGATGGTCAAAGAAGTTGTATAATCAACTTGAGGAGATTACAGGAAAATGAGGTTTTGGAACTTTCAAGAGTATCTTCTTGTGGAGTGTAAGGACATGCCTTTGGCACTTGATAGACCTAAGGCTCCTGAATTAAGTCTCAGTGACTGGAGCTATCCCCAAGATGAATTGGTTGGCTGGTACCCTTGTGAGACGGTCACTGAGGGAAGAACAACTCTCTGTGTTGCTCTACAAAAGGGAGTCTTCCTGGAATCTGCCTCTTTTTGCATAGAAGCCAAAAGAACTAAGAGTAAGGACCAGTAGTAATTGGGGAAGAACACTGGGAACTATGAGTACCAGCTGAGGTCATTAAAGAGGAAAGTTCACAACCCCAGCTTTGGAGAAACAATATTTTTTAAACATTTTTATTGATGACTTCTGGATTTTTTTATACATCACATTGTAATTTCCCCTAGTATCTCTGCCCTACTCTGCCCCAGTGAATTATCCCATATAACAAATAGTATTTTTTAAAGATGAGAGAGAAACACACAAAGAGAATAAATCAGTATAACTCATTAATATATCAAAAAAGTCTGAAAATATGTGCAATGTGCATGTGTGGACTTCCCACCTCAGTAAAGGTATGAAGTCGAAGTATCTTCACATATTTCTTCTCTCAAGGCACTTCTGTGCTTCATAATTTTGAAACTAACTTTTTTTGGTTGTTCTTTTCATTTACATTGTATACATTGTTTTCTTGGCTCTGCTTACTTCATCTGCATCAGTTCATGTAAATTTTTCTGTGCTTCTCCATATCCCTCACATTCATCATTTCTTACATCATCACAATTTATTTAGTTATTCCTTAATCAATGAACATTTACTTGGTTTCAAAATCTTTGATATCACAAAAAGTATTACTATAAACTTTTTGGTATACATGAGTAGGAACATACTGAAACATTGAGAGTGGTATTTTGGAGAGTAGCCCCCAAAGAGTAAATCTAGCTCATGTAAGCACAGAGTTCAGGATACTGGAATGTGGATTACTTTAAGTATCTATTTAGTGAAAGGAGCCCTATTTCTCATTTCAGAGTAACCTCCAGCATTTGATTATTCTGTCACTACTCTTAGACTATGAACAACACTGTGATACAGACCCAGTCATACATGCACAATGTGACAATAAGTATATTCCTGCCCCTTAAGGGCTCTTTTTCATATGTGGAGAATGAATCTCTCACATAAGATAATTAAAACTTTACTCCTATTCTCAGCACAGGTGCGACGATTGTCCCACTGTTGAAAACTCCCAATATCTAGCCTGCTAGCCACAGCTACTCCACCAGTTATCAATGTCAGAGGAATGAAAACACCCTGCCTGCCTTGGGGTCGCTAGGGATTACTGACAGCTGTTTATATGCCCAATCTTCCACACACAGATGTCTGACTTCCTCCAAGGTCCTCAACCCTACCACAATGAGGAAAGTCACAAAATCAAGCAGATTTCACATAGCCCGTCCCATCCCACCTGACCCATTATTGGTATGTCACCTCAGCTGTGACAAAGCAATTCTTTTACTCTACTAATTCCCTACCTTATTGTAGACAATGACTATTCCAAGGCTTTTCCTCTTCCCTTGGTCCCTCAATCACAACTCCATCTTCTTAATTTAGAGATCACTTTGCTGCCTGTATCTCACTAAGAAGATTGAGCCTACTACTGACAGGTACTGCCTCCACTTTACTACTGGAAACTTCCCAGAAACATCCTACACTCTCTTCCTATTTTTGATCACAAAGAAATGTGTATCCCCTTTCACTAAAGGGAACTCAGTTTGTGCCTTTTATCTCTATCCTTCCTGAATTTCTCTAATACCCTTCTCCAGCTGTCATCACTTCTCTCTTGTTCGCCTTCATGCTCTTCTTCTCTGCTGGTTCTTTCTCATCTCCCTAAAAATATACACAATGTGATGTATTTAGAGGTAGCTGGTGGTGCAGTGGATAGGGCTCTGGGCCAGAAGTCAGGAAGTCAAATACAGTTTCAGAAATTTACTAGACATATGACCCTGGGGAAATCATTTAACCTCTGTTTTTTTCTCAATTGTAAAACAAGGATAATAACAACACCTACGTCACAGGGTTGTCAGCATAAAATGAAGGGATATTTCTAAGGTGCTTTGCACTTAGGTTATACAAATGCTGAGTGTTGTACCTCTCAATCCCTCCCTACCCCTCCTTGATCTAGTAAAGTACTTTTAAAAACTGAATTGAATTAACACATTTTGCCAACATCAGTTAAATTTCCATATTTTTGAATAATTTTGGACTGTCTAAATTTCAGGCTATTGCAACAACAAAATGATGTGTTTTAGATGTCTTTAGAAATAGGCTCTTCTGCATGGTGTGGCCCTTTGATTTTACCACTATTATCGTATTCTGCATTCTTTTCTTATTAAGCTTAATGATAACACCGATACCCCTTCCCATTTGTGTGTTGCCTTCTAGGTTATGAAGAACTCTCCCATCCATTACCTCCTTTGATCCTCACAGCAGTCCTGTGGGGAAGGCATTGAGGCAGGCGCATAAATGTCACTCGATGATGAATTTGACAGATTTCTTGCATTAAAGCCTAGCCCATTTTCTAGAAGCCATCCCCTACTGTGGCATCAACTTAAAATAGGTGCTTGACTTTTATTTCTACATCATTTAGCTTATTAAATCACATCATGGTCTTATCCATATAATTTGATACAATTGTACGTCTGTTTTCTGAGGAACAGCTTGGAAGAATTCAGAGACGAGTTGCTGGATGAGCTGCTGCAGCAGCTCTTGAAGACCACTCATTAAGTTGGGGAGACGTGACAACCTATACTAGTGGAGGGAGTATCTTCACCAGGGAAATCACAGATCTTTGACATATTGATGTACAATGACAATAAAGAACATAAGGGAAGGTTTTGACTTTGAGAAACAAGTGTAGAACTGGGGGAAGGGCAGGAATAAGAGATAAAGCACTGGAAAGAATAATCTACCTCTTAGAGCTCTAGAATGTGTAACCATTTCTACAGTCAATTGATCAGCCAATCAATCAATATTTATCAAACACCTACTATGTACCACTGTGCTAAGTGCTGGGAATACAAAGAAAGGAGCAAAAAAAAAAAAACAGTTCCTGCTCTCAAGGACTCTGCAATCTAATGGGAGATGCAAATACTTCTGTTCAAATATATAAATATATATGTATATGATAAATTGGAGATAATCAACAGAGGGAAGGCACTAGACTTAAGGGAGATGGGGAAAGCTAAGCCTTCCTGTGCTGGCTTCCAAGACAAAAGCAAAGTGATGGGAATCCATTTTCTCTCCTCATAAGCCCTCACCACAACTATATCCCCTGATGTAGAAATTAGTTTGTCTGCCTCCATACACACACACACACACACACACACACACACACACTCCACTCCCTAGCCCTGGACGATATCTCTCTATTAATATAGTCTAAGATTGCATTTAACGTCACAGAAGGAGTAAATTAGGTTGTGGAAACCCAGCCTTTTACACAGTTACCAAGAAACTTTTAGCGCCCCCCCCACACACACACACACTCCATCCAGTGTGAGCAGCCAGTAGATTATAGGAGACTCTGCCGACAAGGGAAGACATCATCCTAAAATAAAAGGTTTGGAAACCAACAAGAAATTCCAGAGGGTTTATGAATAAGGAAGCACCTGCCCAAGGCTAAATAAGAGAATCTAGTAGATTAAATAGAGCCAATGCATGTGTGCACTTTGGAAATATTTCTGGCTAAACAAATGTTTACATTGGAAAAATTATCTCTAATATCTAAACTCTTTAGAAAAAGTCTACCAGACAAGCTTCTAATCAAGTGTCCTTCACAGCCCCATACCCTCTATTAGTTTAAGTTAAGAGGCCCAGATGAACTCCATTCTTGGGTGCTGAACAAGTTGATTGCTGAGCCACTGAAAGTCATACCTGAAAGTTCATGGAGAAACAAGAGAGATACCACAGGATTGGGAAGTGCAAATGATTTTCAAAAAATGTCAGAGTCTGAAAACCATAGGACCAAGGAGCTTAAACTCTTAGTATCATAGGATCACTGATTTAGAGCTAGAAGAGACCTTAAGGTTCAACTAAGCAAACCCCTTTATTTTACAAATAAGGAAACTGAGGCCCAGAAACATTAAGTGACTTACCTGATATAATGCTGGTGAGTAGCACAGCTGGAATTCAAACCCAGGTCCTCTGACTCCAAAACCAATGCTCTTCTCACGGCACTAAACTTCCTCTACTCCTGACAACATTTTTGAAAGTATTACTAAAGAACTAGCCGGTAAACATCTAAAAAAAGAGGCCTTGATCACAAAGAGCCAGCACAGTTTCACCAAAACCAGCTCTTTCCAGACTAGCCTCATTTCCTTTCTTTTTTTCTTTGGAGGGCAATTGGGGTTAAGTGACTTGCCCAAAGTCACACAGCTAGTTTCCTCTGTGTGTGTGTGTGTGTGTGTGTGTAGTGTCTGATGCGTGTGTGAAGTGTCTGATGCCGGATTTGAACTCAGGTCCTCCAGACTCCTGGGCCAGTGCTCTATTCACTGTGCCATCTAGCCGCCCCCTCATTTCCTTTCTTAACAGGGTTACTAGACTAATGATTGAGAGAATGCTGTAGACATAGTTTACATTTTGGCAAACATTTGATAATAACGCATGAATTTCCTGTGGCAAAGATGAAGAAATGTATGCTAGACAACAGATGAAATAGTGCAGCCAAATGGATTCATATCTGGTTAAATGACTAGACCAAAGAGTACTCATCCATGGTTTAGTATCTGCTTGGAAGGACTCCAGTAGAGGGCTCAAGGAGTCTGGACTTGAGCATGTACCATTTAACATTTTATCAGTGACTTGCTTAAATACACGTTAATCATATCTGCAGATGTCACAAAGCTGAGAAGGATAGCTAACACACTGGATGATAGAGGCAAGATCCAAAAATATCTCAGTGGGTTAGAATGTTGATATGAATTTAATAAGAAGAAATTTCATTGGGACAAACACAAAGTATTTACATTTGGGTTCAAAATATTAATATAGGATAGGGGATTTGTGGCTAAACAGAAGTTCATCTGAAAAATCTAGGGGTTTTGGTAGACTGGAAACATGAATCAACAGTGTCATGTGGTAGCTAAGGAAAGTTAATGTGATCTTGAGAGAGATACAGAGTTTAAGAGCTGGAAGTGATAATCCTGCTATACTCTGCCCCATCGAACCACATGCAGAGTACTGTGGTCAGTTCTAGGTATCATATTTGAGGAAAGACGTTAATAAACTGGAGAGGAACCAGAGGAATATGACCAGAATGGTAAAGGGCCATGAGTTCATGCCATGTGAAGATTGCTTGAAGAAATGGGGGATATTTTAACCTGGAGGTGAAAAAATTACTTAAGTAGAGCATTCTAGTTGTCTTCTAGCTCTTGGAGACCATCATAGGGAAAAGGAATTCCAGGTGTTCTGCTTGGCCCCAGAAATCAGAACTAGAATCAACGGGTAGAATTATCAAGAGGCAAATTTAGGCATGAAATAAGGAAAAAACATGATTGACAACACTATCCAAAAGTAGGATGGGCTGGCACAGGACCTAGCAGGTTCCCACTCACTGAATATCTTTAAGCAAACATTGGATAAACACTTGTTGAGTATGCTAGAGAGGGAATTCTTGTGCAGGGATGAGTTAGACTAGACGGCCTCTGAGGTTCCTTTTAACTCAGATATTATGTGATTCTTCCAAAGGAGCTGCAGACTTGAGGCGCAATCCCTAGAATCTGCTGGGAAATTCCCTTTAGTGAAACTTTATAAAGCTAAACCACAAGTCTGACATAAGAATGAAGCAAGCTTTCAAAACCACTCACAAACAGGCATGGGACTTCAATCAAAGCTTCAGTGACTTCTAAAAAACCACATATAAAAACAACATTGAGAATGGAACTAGAGTTTAGATTTCTGAAAACTCAGCAAACAGCAAAACTATTCATTGCTTTTGAACTGAGATCAAGTTTTCTAAAGCCAGAATGATGAGAGAAATATAAGAAAAGGAGATTCCATGGTACCATTAGCTATATTTGTTGTTATTATTCTGTCATTTCAGTCATGTCTGACTCTTTGTGACCCCATTATGGAGTTTTCTTGGCAAATATACTGGAATGGTTTTCTATTTCCTTTTCCAATTCATTTTAAAAATTAGGAACTGAGACAAACAGGGTTAAGTGATTTGCTCAGGGTAATACAGCTAGTAAGAGTCGAGGGTTAGATTTGAACTCACCCAGATAAGTCTTCTTGACTCCAGGCCCAGCACTCTAGCCCCTGTGCCACCTAACTATACTAGCCAAACTGAAAAAAGACCACAGATTCACTCAACAAATTGGTATATTATAAAATCAATTAATTTCTTTATAAATTAAGGGCAATAAAAAGGAAACTTTTTCAAAAGACATTTACGTTTCTAAATGTTATATATACATTATAAATTGATATTATGAAGTGGCAACAAAATTATTTAGTACTGGCTAAAAACTGAAAAGTAGATAAATAAAATAGGCTAGACAACCAGAAGCAGTAAAAAATAGTAACCCATTATTTGACAAATCCCAGAACACAAACTACTGGAAGAAAGACTCCTATTTGATAGAACAGCTCAGTAAATTGGAAAGCACTTTGGCAGAAATTGGATTTAGACCAGTGTTTATGCCACATACCACTATAAGGTCCAAATAGATATGCAAACTGAATGCAAATAGTTACATCAAAAAAAAATTAGAGAGCAACAGATCATAGGATTATAGACCCAGAGTTGGAGGAAACTTTAAGAGTCATGGAGATGCCTTTCATAACCAGGGTTAGAGGTAAAATTCTTAACCAAATAAAGACTAGAGGTGATTCTAAAAAACAAAACAAAAAATTTCAATTACATAAACGTTTTCTCACATACAAAATCAATGTAAATGGAATATAAATAGAAACTAGCAAGGGAGAAAAAAATCTTTCCATCAAATATCACTGATAAAAGTCCAATATCAAAATATATAAGGAAGTGACATAAGTATTTAAGACAAAGGGCTATTGCTCAATAGAGACATGGTGAAAGAGTATGGAAAAAAAAAGTTTGAAAACATTTTCATTGATATCACCTATTTTTACACCACTGTTATTTCCAAATATACCCCCACCCTAATCCTACCTAGGAATTCATCCCTTCCAACCAAAAAAAAATCAAGAAAAATTTCAGTGAAACCAACCAACATGCCAATTATATCTGATGGTATAAGCAGCATTCTACACCTACAGTCCCCCCTCTCCAAAAAGAGGTAAGGAAGGTATATTTTCTTATTTCTTTTCTTCTCTATTATCATTATACAGCACTAGGCTTGATTTTTTTCCTTGCTATTTACGTTGCTTTGGTCACTGTCTATATTGTGTTTCTAATTTCACTTGCTTCACTCTGCATCATTTCATGTGTCTTTATACGCTTCTCTGAATTCTTCACGTTTATTGTTTCTTACATTGAAGCTATATAAGATCATATCCATATGTGACACATTTATTTAATCATTCCCCCAATCAATGGGATCCTACTTTTTCTTCCGTTCTTTACTACCACACAAAGTACTGCTCTGAATATTTTGGTGTATGTAGGAAATTTTCTTCTGATTTTTTCATTTCATTTTACAGGTTTGTTTGTTTTTTAACAATCCTAGGGTCATATGTCTAGCAATAGGGTAAGTGGATAAAAGATTGTGGACACTTTAGACATTTTTATTTTGCATAATTACAACTGCTTGCCAGAATGGTTACAAGAGTGGGAAACCTGTGGCCTTTAGGCCACATGTGGCCCTCTAGGTTCTCAAGTGTGGCCCTTTGATTGAATCCAAACTTCACAGCACAAATTCCTTTAAAAGAAGTATTTGTTCTGTAAAACTTGAACTGAGTCAAAAGGCTGCACCTAAGGACCTAGTCACATGTGGCCTCGAGGCCACAGGTTCCCCACTCCTGTCACCAATCTATAGCTCCACCAATGGTATATTGATATACCTATCTTTATTCAGTCCCTCTAACATTAACCATTTCCATCTTTCATCATCTTTTCCAATTTGCTGGGTGTGAGGTGAAACTTTATGGTCCTTCTGATTCTGATTTATAATTTGTTTCCCTTGTCATTCATGGTTTGGAATAATTTTTCACATGATTATCAGTATTTTGTGATTCTTTTTGAGGACTACTTAGAAGAGTTCTCAA
This sequence comes from Pseudochirops corinnae, assembly GCA_028646515.1. Classification (NCBI taxonomy): domain Eukaryota; kingdom Metazoa; phylum Chordata; class Mammalia; order Diprotodontia; family Pseudocheiridae; genus Pseudochirops; species Pseudochirops corinnae. The sequence goes on along the minus strand of CM053585.1, from coordinate 236,320,763 downwards.
AAGAATTGTACATTATCAATAATCACATAAAAATATGCTCTAAATCATTAATAATAAGAGAAATGCAATTAAAATAACCCTAAGCTTTCATTTCATAGCTTGCAAATGGGCAAAAATTATTTTTAAATGGAAACAATCTACACTGGTATAGGGGCAACCGCACTGGCACATCCAGGATGGCTGCTAACACAGGTTCTTAGATCTGCTTTACTAGGAAAGATAGCTGTTTAAGGGGTCAACAATCTTTTTAAATTACATTCAGAGGGTCAGAGGAAAAGTTAGCACCCTGAACTTCAGAGAATATATATACAGAGAAAATACAAGCAGAGAAATAAAGACCAAGAGACAAAGCTCTGACTGCCTAAATCAAAGCAATATTGCTATATACTTTACATACATCCCTGGATCGAGAGAGCTTTAACCTCTGAGCAGTCACGGAGCTCCAAACATACAGCCACTTAGAATCTCAACCAGGGAATCACAAGATCCTTCTTAAAAGCAAGCCCCCTCAAAGCAAAATACTAATTCAGAGTATATATACACTTCTCAGACACAGATGATATCACAACCCTCAGTGACTCAGTGCCTAATTAGAAATTAGTAAAAGGTAGGAAAGCCATCCTACAAACAAGCCTCCCCCAAGCAGGCTTCCCTTAATGGGCTCCACCTGAGGCCTATCAGTGGGTAGGGAAGCTCTTAAATTCCATTAATATTACAATTGGAGGAGCCATGGGATGACTGGCACACTGATACTGGTGAACTGTGAACTGGTCCAACTATTCTGGAAAGCAATTCAGAATTGTGAAAGGAGAGTAACTAACCTGTTCGTTCCCTTTGACTCCATAATAACATTACTAGACATATGTCCCGAGGAGGTTTTTAAAAAACAGAAAAGTCCAACATAAACAAAAATACTGAAAGCAGCACTTTCGGTGGCAGCAATGAAATGAAATGAAGAAAATGTGTATGTCCATTAATTGGGGAACAAATAGCTGAACAAGTTGTACTACATGAGTATAATAGAATATTATTATATAACAGGAAATGACAAGCAACTGCATGGCATAATAGATTAGGAGACAGCCTCCAGATTCACAAAGCCCTGGGTTCAAGACCTACCTCTAACATATTGTCTCTGTGACCCTGGGCAAGTCATTGAACCCTCTCCATTCTCCAGGCAACATTCTAAGACTCTAAGTGGCAGAGTAGTTATTATCTGCATTGGCAGAGTTCAACAGAAGTTGATGAATTCCATTATCAGTAATTTCCTGCAACAATAAAACACAGGTCCAAAAAAATTACAAATATGGGGAATTCAGAGAAAAATGAGAAGAATTATAGAAACTAATAGTAAAATAATCAGAATCATAAGAATATGTCAACCAATCAACAAGCATTTGTTCAGTATCTACTATCTGCCTGGCATTGTGCTTGGAGCCAGGATACAAATTAAATAACATTAATCAAATAATCCTACTCACAAGGAATTTGCATTCTAAAGGGACAGGCAAAAAAGTATGAACGCAAGTATATACTGAATAAATATTAAATACAAAGTAGCTCAGAAGTCAGAAAGACTCATCATCCTGAGTTCAAATCTAGCCCCAGACACTTACTTAGCTGTGTGACCCTGAGCAAAGCACTTAACCCTGTTTTCCTCAGTGTCCTCATCTGTAAAATGAGCTAGAAAAGGAAATAGCAAACCACTACAGTATCTCTGCCAAGAAAACCCCAAGATGGAATCACAGGGAGTCAACAGAACAATAACAACACCAGATCAGAAGAGAAGACACTTGCATTTGGGGCAATCAGAAAAGGCTTCACAAACAAGGTGGTTCTTGGGATTCACCCTTGAGGCAGAGGTCTAATAGGCAGAAGAAAGGAGTCCATTCTAAACACAGGGCATGACCAGGGAAAAAGGCATGGAATCAGGAGATAGGAGCACTGTGTGTGAGGAACAGAGAGAGAGACTCTTCATGACCCCATTGGGGTTGTCTCTGCAAAGATAGTAGAGTGGTTGGCCATTTCCTTCTCCAGCTCATTTTACAGATGAGAAAACTGAGGTAAACAGAGTTAAGTGACTTGTCCCAGGTCACACAGCTGGTAAGTGTCTGAGGCTGGTTTTGAATTCAGGTCTTCCTGACTTCAGGCCCAATGCTCTATCCACTTTTGACATCTAGATGCCCTGCAAGAGGGACATTAATGTTCACTGAGTCTGGGAATATAGGTTGGACCAGCTTGTGAAAGCCTTTAAAAGTTAAACAAAGAAGTTGATATGTTATCTTAGCAGCAATGGGGAGCTACTTGAGTTTATTGAATAGGGGAGTGATATGGTCATATCTGCTCTTAAGAAAGATCACTATCTCGTTCAGCACCACCAACATGGTGTTCAAGAGCTATGTGGAGATCAGCCACGTGGCCTACATCTCCTTCAGGCTGCATGCCAGCAAGCTGGTGGCCATCGTGGACTTGATTGACCAGAACTGGGCTTTGGTTGATGGCCCCTGCAGCGGTGTGAGGAGGCAGGCCATGCCATTTAAATGTATGCAACTCACAGACTTCATGCTCAAGTTCCCACACAGTGCCTGTCAGAAGTACATCCGGGCCGCTTGGGAGAAAGAAAAGATCAATACAAAATGGAAAGCCACGAGATGGGCCAAGAAGATTGAAGCCAGAGAATGGAAAGCAAAGATGGTAGATTTTGACCATTACAAAATCATGAAGGCCAAGAAAATGAGAAATAGAATTATCAAGCATGAAGTGAAAGAGCTCCAGAAGGCATACACCCAGAAGGGGTCTCCTAAGAAGGGAGCCACCCAGAAAGCACCTGCTTGCAAAGGTCTCTGCCAAGAAGATCTCCTCAAAGAAGGCTGAGAGCCAGAAGGCACCTCCTGGCCAGAAGGGCCAGAAGGGTCAGAAAGCCTCTGGCCAGAATGCCCCAGCCAAGAAGGGACCCACTTAGAAGGGACCTGTCCAGAAGGCACTGGCCCAGAAAGCAGCTGCTCCAAAGGCCAAAAAATAAGAGGCTACCAGAAAACAAATAAAGATTTTCCTACAAAAAAAAAGGAAAGATCACTGGTAGCAGTGTATAGGATGGATTGGACTAGTGAGAGGCAACCAACTAATAGGCGGTTACAATCATCTAGGCAAGAGGTACCTACATGAATAGAGAGAAGTCAGGTGTGAAATAGATTATAGAGGTAGAAAAGGCAAAATCTAGAAACTGATTGGATATATGGGATGAATGTGAATGAGAAATAATGCCAAGGTTAGGAACCTGGGAAAATAGAATGAAAGTCTGGAAGAGGGGTAGGTTTTGGGGGAAAGAGAATAGTTCCATTTTAGGCATGTTGAGTTTGGGATGTCTCTGGAATATCCAGTTCAAATAGTCAAGGCAATTAGTGATGCAGAACTCAGGTGGAGATTGAGTCACAGCCACAATAATTACAAAAAGGAATTTAAAAGGTTACTAAAAGGAAGCTCTGTGTAAATGAAAAATCAGTACTGCTTCCATGGTAACACAAAATGAAACCTCCCTCCCTCTTCTTGGCAGACAGGTGAGGACTAAAAGGACAAAATGTTTCCTACATACTCACTGCATCAGTTGTTTTTGCTTTAAATGTGTGTTATAAGGAAGGATTTGGTTCCACAAGGAATTGGAAGGGGGTGGCACACAGGGAGAGAAAGCATAGAGTATTTCAAATATCAATAAAATGCATTCTGAAATAGATTTAAAAAATGGATTCTGTTTCTAAACAGCTATCTCTTTGCCACAATGTAGACAGTGTAGATGAGCTGGATTACACAATGAAAAACATCTGGACCAAGAACATGTTTTCCCCCTTCCTCCCTTCCTTTTTTTTTTTTTTTTGGCACAGCTACAAGCATTTTGATCAACCTGTTCAACAGGATGACTTACATGGGGCTAAAGTTAAACACTTGAATGAATGACCAAGAACATTTGGCATCGTGTAGATATTGACAACTGACATCAAGTCCACTGAAGTCAACAAGCATTTATTAAGCTCTTATTAAGAGCCAGGCACTGGGCTAATTCCCAGAGATAGAAAAAAAGTAAAAACAATCTCTGCCCTTAAGGAGCACATATTCTAGCCAGGAAGACAATATGCAAACAACTAAATTGGTGAGTGGTAAATTAGAGGTAATTTCAGGAGGTTAAACCAGGATCGTAGATTAGCAGGAAGAAATACGAGTTCCCTTCCCTGCTGCCAAAAACAAAACAAAACAAAACAAAACATCCAATCAGCCCATCAGATCAAATTCTGATGGATAAATCTAAGGAAAAAATATCACAGTGAGTCATTTTTCCAGCCTCGAACAGCATAGGGAGAGAGACAAAGAGATCTATGGACACTAGGGCAATGATCTGGCCAGCAGAGCACTCCAGAGGCTATGTACTAGAGGCAAGAAGAAACCCTGGACTCTGTCAGGGCACCAAGTATACTGCTCAGGAACAAGTATCAAATGGTAGTTTTCTGGTTCACTACACAGTTCTGGGTCACAGATCCAGGGTAGACTGAGTCAGGAAGACTGTGGCCTCTGACACTTACCAGCTGTGGGATGCTGGGAAATCACTTAAGTTTCCTCATCTATAAAATGAACTGGAGAAGTATATGACAAACCCCTCCAGTATCTTTGCTGAGAAAACTCTAACTGGGGTCACAAAGAGTTAGACACAATTGAAAAAATGACTAAAAAGATTAAAGGAGGGACAAGTTCTAAATAAAAGAAACTCTAACTAAGGATGTACAAAAATATTTATAGCTCTTTTTGAAGTTACAAAGAACAGGAATCTGAAAGGGTGACCAAAAATTAGGTAATGGCTGAACAGTTTATGGTATATAAATGTGACAGAATACTATTGTACTGTAAGAAATGATGAAGGGGATAGCCTCAGAGAAACCTGAGAAGATTTGTATGAACTGATTCAGAGTAAAGTAAACAGTATCAAGAGAATAATTCATATGACAACAGGTAAAGACAAACAACTCTAAAAATGATGCACACCACTCAACTCCTGCCAAAGAGGTGGATAGACTTAAAAAAACAGAGACACATACATATTTGGGTTTAGCCAACGTAGAAATTTGTTTTGCTGGACAGTGCAGATTTATGCTAAGGTTTTTATTGTTGCTGTTGTTCAATGAGGTGGGGAGAGGATTCTGCAGTGGGATGAACAGATTATAAATGCACGTAGAAATAAATAAATGTTTGAATTTTTTTACAAAGGAAACCTAGAATTTAGGTTACCTGAGTATAGCATCCTTGAAAAAGTTCAGAGAAACAGTCACTTTGGAAATCATACCAGTTTAGCTATTCTCACTCAACCTGCAAAGGCAGCTAGATTTAAGGACCAACCCCCCCCCCCCCCAGAATGACAAAGAAATCCTTAACACATTTTTTTCTTCATCTTCTGAAGACTTACAGGTCTGACTATTTTTGCCCCCCTCGGGTGATTTTTAATGTTTCATGCAGATCCTTGGAAGTGTTGCTGTGGTTCTGGCAAACCCCCAAGCTATGTGGATGCTAGCCAGAATCAATATTCATTACTGTTGTTCTTTATTCATTATTTTCTGCCAAAGAAGCAACCTGCACAGCTAAAGAATTGTAATTTCAAAGTTAGAAGGGAATTTTTTCATTATTAGAGATCATCTAGCCCATCCCCCTCATTTTGCAGATGAGGAAATGAAGACCCAGAGAATTTCAGCAACTTGCCCAGGGTTACACAAACTAATGTCCGAGGCAGGATTTGAGTTCAGTATCTATCTGATTATAAATCTAACACCTGGTTCCTGCATCATATTTCACCTTCTATTGCCCTAAGATGATAGATCTGGAGCTGGACATAACTGATTTTTGACATAAAAAAAAAAAACTCATGAGTAATAACCAGGCTTTTTAAAGTTCTATTTTTCATCAGCTCTTCCTAGGAGCAGGCCATCAGAACAGCTAATTGTCTCATTTTGTCTATATTTCAGAGATTGAGGACGTTTCAACAGGGATTTATTTATCACAGCCTAGCCTACACAACTACAACATGCTTTTACTCTCTCCTGTCAAAAGCCTCAGAGATCTGAGTGATGAAAAGTTCAAGTGAGGGTCCCTGCGACTGCCTCCACACTGCCTCTGGCTGTGATGAGTTTCCAAATGGAAGATATAACACTTTTACTTTGCCAGAAGGCCTGTGGGCAGGGAAACACATTTCAGGAGCTCTTCCTGCTGAAACTTGCTATTGACAGTCTTTACATCTAACCTTTGTTAGTGACCTCTTAAGCACTCAAGGATGGATGGGGCTGAAGGCAAAGGAAGGCCAGGCAGGAGCAGATGAGTCATTCTTTCAGCCAGTGAGCCAGCCTGTGGGAAAGGGAAATAGAATCTTTTCATATGTAAGCCTCATCTGGAGGCTTTGTATCCAAAGTCAGAGCACTGAGCTCTTTAGTGAAATCAAATGATCCAAGAACTCCCAAATACCAAAAGCATTTTTCAATGGGAATAAAATGAAGGATTTCTGCCATTGGCTGTTTTGTGCCAGGATTTGGGACTCAACCATGCTATGAACTACATCATTCCTCTCCTGAGGAACCCAAGCGGTACACCAATGACTTACTTCTCTTGCCTGACATTTGACAGTGAATGGGGGGGAGGGGGGTACTCTCTAAATTACTTACAAAAGATAACCCGTTAGAGAAGGCCATAATCTGACTTGCCCTGTCTCCTTTCATTTTTCAAATTTAGCTGAACTGTCATTGCTGCTTTTCTAATTAGCCAAAGCTTATTCAAACCAAAAGTCAAGTCTGGTCAACAAGACTTTATGAGATGCCAGACACTGTACTAAGCACAGGGGATATAAAGAGAGGTAAAACACAGTCTCTGCCCTCAAGGAATTCACAATCTAAGGACGGAGACAACATTCAACCACCTACATGCAAATAAGATATACTCTGGGTAAACTGAAGGTAATCTCAGGGGGAAGGCACTAACATTAAGTTGGACAGAGATGGGCTTCTTGTACAAGATGGCATCAAGGAGAGAGCATTCCAGGCTTGGGGAAAATCAGTGAAAAGATATAGAGGTGGAAAATGTAATGTCTTACGAGAGGAACAATGAGGAAGACAGAGTTTCATTGGATCACGGAATATATGGAGAAAAGTAAGGTATAAGAAGAGTGAAAAGGTAGAACAGGGTCAGATTATGAAAGGATTTAAAAACCAAACAGGAATTTCTATTTGATCCTAGATACAACTGGGAGCCAGTGGAGTTTACTGAATAAAAGAGTGACAGTGTCAGATCTGAACTTCACTTTGGTAGCTGAATGAAGGGTGAACTGGAGTGGGGAAAGACTTGAAACAGGGAGGCCAAACAGAAAGCTACTGCAATTGTTCGGTGGTGAGGTGATGAGTAGCACCCAGATGGTGATTCTGTCAGAGGACTGGGAGAGAAGCTGGTAAGGATAACACCTACATTGTTAGCCTAGGTGACTGGGAGGATGGTGAAACCCTCAACAGTAATGGGGAAGTTAGGAAGAGAGGAGAAGCTTAAAGGAAGGATGATGAGTTCAGTTTTGAATTTGCAGAGTTAAAGATATCTACAAACCATCCAGCTGAAAATGTCTATTAGGATGTTGCAGATTCGAGGCTGAAGACTGAGAGAGGTTAGGGCTGGATAATTAAATCTGAGAATCATCTGCATGCACAGAAATAATAATTGAATCCATGGGAGCTAATGAGATCACCAAGTAAAAGAGTACATAGACAGAAGAGGGCCCAAGACAGAGCCATGGTGAACAACTACAGTCAGAGGGTATGACATGAATGAAAATTCAGCAAAAGAGACTGAGAAGAAGTGATCAGAAAGAAAGAAGCAAGAGGGGGCAGTTGTCATAACACAGAGCATCAAGCAGGGTCAAGAGACTGCAGAGAGGCCAAGAAGGTTGAGGACTATAAAAAGTCATGAGAACATTATTACACAGATCATTTCCTCCTTTTCTATGTATCGCACCTCAGAAAAACTGTTAAAGGAGGAAAGAAACAACTGAAAAGGAACCAACACAGAAGAAAATCCAAATGGGAAAAAATAGTCTTTATAACAAAATGTTTACAGAGGATCAAAAATTTAGTATTGAAAAGCCGAAGAAGGTCATCTATCCCACCCCCTTAATTTAACTAAGTCCCAGAGAGGTTAAGTGACTTGCCCACAGCCATGCAGAGAGTAACAGAGCTGGGATGCTAATCCAAATCCTCCCACTCCAAAATCCAGCTGTCTTCCCAGTGGATCAAGCCTTATTAATTTTCATATGTTTTCAAACTTCCCTGGCAAATATCCATCTATGATTTATTCCACAGTGTGCTCTGTATAATTATTTGGAACAATTAACACAAATAATGTTACATACTTTTTCAAAGAGACTCTATCTCTATCTCAGTAGCAGCAGACTGATACAGAAGAAAAGCTGTATCTCAAAATAAATATGGAGTAAAACTGAATCCTCTTTTTTTGAAAACAAAAACCACGTTACCTTTTCATAAAGCCTGTCACAACAAGCATTTTCTATACATCCGCAGCAGCTTTTACTCATTCCAAATTCTAATTTATGAATTGAACTTAAGGAGGCCTATTCTTTAGCTAAGCAAATGCTGTCTAGGGAGAATAGTAATATTAATTCCCCTAGGACCACTAAAAGACTATCTAGAAAATACCATCTTCATTGTTCTGAATGGCCCCTAATAACCTCAAAAGGAGGGACTGCAGCTTCCAACAGAGAATAATTCGAGCCCATGAATTAGCTTGCACATGAAGAGAATGATGACTTTATATAGTCCAAGAGGCAGACACAAGCAGTTATTAGGCTCTGCCCGCAATAGACACCATCCTCTTAACACTGGGCAATGCACAAGAGGTTATGGGTCACAAAACAGACATTTCCCCCCTCTCTCCCACAAGGTAATTTCCATTTACTGTTTCACACCTTCATTACAAAGGATAACTGTGTTCTATTAAGGAAAAGGGAGGGGGAGAAAAGATTACAAAAACAACCTCTGGACTGGTTGGTCAATTTTACCTAACTCAAAAAAAAAAAAGGAAAGGAAAATACTAATTTGTTATTTTACGATATTTGTTTGAATAACTTTTTTTCTTCCACTGTATTCATTTCCATATCCAAGTCAGGGGACTGGGGGAAGTCAGTTCTATTATTGCTTAATTTGGTGTTACTTGCGCAAGTCCACATGCAAAGGAATCCAGGCAACTGGCCCATTTCATCAATGAGCTGTTGTTTTTGAGAAGCACTATCTTTGAAACAAGCAGATTGTAAATCATGGTTTGTTTCCTCACTAACACAACAGATGTACCGAGTTCAGAGGATGGGCAAAAATGGTGCTATATCTTCTGCTTTCTGATAAAATTCATCCAGGAAATACTGAAACTTACTAAAGCCAGCCAAGCCTGGCCCACACTGGTCACTGTTTGTACTCTAACCCACAGCCTCAAAAGAGCCCACCCCTCTCATACTGTTCATTTGCCAATACATCCTTGTTGACCCACCCCGAACCAGCCTGACCAGTTTCCTGTGCCATTCTTGTAGAGATCAGAAGGGATAAAGGACCGGAAACTCTTCATCAATAAGCTTTTAGAGCTATAATAAAAACACAAAGGGCTATGCTTAAATAAAACTTAGCAAATACATAGAAAGAAAAGAGATCAAAAGGGCTCACAGAGTAAATAAGTTATAATTAACATCGTATTAAAGATCAAATTGTTTTCTTTTACCAATATATAAATAGCACATTCCATTTTGCATTTTAGTCTTTATTTTGTTTTTCATTTGTTAGGATTATTACTGTTTATAATAATTATTTTTTTAAAAATCAACAATACACTATGCTAAAGCATAGAACTGGAGTGAAAGTTCAGTTAAGGCATAACATTTCTTGTCTCCACAAAAGTGTAAGGGTGCACAGTTGGGACACTGTGCTATTGTAAACCCTCAGAGAAGCAGACATTTTGCTTCTCTCTCCCTTCCATACCCTTTCTCAAAAGAATGAACAGTTTTCTGGATTGTAGGCCCAGCTGAAGCCTTGGATTGGATATTGAGGGACAGACCACGAATGCTTTTTCCTCCAAGGAGGAGAGACTTCTGGCTGCAGGAGGAAGATTCCGTGCCAACCTCCACTTAATCGAACGAGGGGACCTGGTGATATACCTACCTGCTCAGGCTCAAAGAAGAGAACTGTGCGTAAGAATTGACTAAAACTGACCAGCAATTTCACTTTGGGTACATTTACTTTCCCACCCGGTTGCACAGAGCTCCCAGGAACCTCATTATCAGGAACTTTACTATCCTGAAAGATTACTTCAGCCTTGGTACTCACACTTCATCAGTAACCTCTGCTCCTCTGATTGGAGCTCTTCCCCAAACCTCCATCTAAGGAAAGGGTCCAAGCTGGTCATCTCTTTATTTCTCACCAGGCCACATTCCTTAGGCCTATTCCATCATGCCTCCACACCTCCTCACTCCCCTCCCTTTTTAGCTCTCTTTTGTATGTTGCATTTTTCCCCTTCCCTTTCTCCCTAAACTATGAGCTCCTTGAGGGTAGGGACTGTCTTTCTTGTTCAGAATGGTATTCCCAGAGCCTTAGCACAGTGCTTGGCAGATCTGTCATTTGGTCATTTTTCGGCTCCTTTTTGGAGTTTTCTTGGCAGAGGTACTAGAGTGGTTTCCCATTTCCTTCTCCAGCTCATTTTACAGATGAGGAAACTGAGGTGAATGGGGGTAAGTGACTTGCCCAGGGTCACACAGATAGTGAGTGTCTGGTACTAGATTTAAACTCAGGAAGTTCTCGATTCCTAACCTGGCACTACACAACACAGCTGCCCCACATAGCAGATGCCTGGTACACAGTAGGCATTTAATATTTATTGACTGTAGGTAAAACAAATATTTACAAGAGAAAAAAATACATCTTAATTAGTCTCAGTGCTAAGTCAGCAGATCTTTTCTTCAAACTTCTCTGGTTTCTCTCTGATCTGAACACTCCTGGAAAGGAATTTAAACTGTTGAGAGGAAGTTCCCAGAGCTGAAAGTGATGGGAACACTGTGAAAATTGCACCAGGCTCTTTAAAAACACAGACCAGACTGAATGGGGTAGCTGGAGGGGGCCACACTGGATCACCACATGGCAACCCCATGAGAAACAGAGGTCATAAACTCACCTGGGCTGCAGGAGAACTCCTTATCAGAGTCTTGCATGTTTGGGGCCTAAAGGCCATCAAGAGAAAGAGCCCACCTCTAAGCTCTGTGCCTTTATAGCTGGTGGCCACATTTTCCTCCTCCCCTCTGGTACTCACTCCTCACTTTCACTCTTTAGATCCCCATTTCCTTCGGAAATCAACTCAAGTATCTCTTTCTAAGAGAAACTTTTGCTGTTCTCTGAAAGAGCTAATGACCTCTTCCCACCAAATTACCTCAAATTTATTTTGTATGTAGTTACATATGTATACATTGTCTCACTGGAGGACAGGGTAAGTTCCTTGAGGGAATCAACTGTTTCATTTTTATTCCCAGTGCCTGGCCCAGTGTCTGGCACACAGGAGGCTTATGTAACAGGAAGCAGACAAAGTAGGAGTTACCAGGAATAAGCTTCTGTACACAGAAGTCACTGTATGCCTATAACAGAAAGGTGTTCATGGGACCCTTGCAGAATGGGGGAAATGGGTCCACTTTTAGATCAGAGAGTGTGCAATTCTTCCCAACTCTGTTACAAATTTTCTCCAATACAACCCTCAGTCACAGGAACCAAAGGACCAGTTCGTAGTAGTGATGTTATCCTATCAAAGAGCATATCCCTAAGAGGCTCTGATTAATAATAAGTTAATTAAAATATTAATTAATAACCAATACATTAATATGCAAATTAATAACAAAAGCAGGAAAACAGACTGTGGTACTGCTGAAAGACTACTGACTCAGGAGACAAAGGAGCATGGTTCCAATCTTGCCTGTAACAATCTACTCTGTGTAGGATAATTGGGCATGATAATTGCCTTGGGCTTTAGTTTCCACATCTGTAAAATGTGAGGCAGGGAGTGGATGTTCCTTGGCCTCTTCTAGCTCTAGGGCTATGATCACATAGTTGTCTTTAAAACTGACAAAGAAATCCCTGAAAGTATAAGAAAAGGCTATCTATGCATCAATGGGTAAATTTTAAGCTAACAAACTTTGGTTGCAACTTTATACTACACATCTACAATTCCAAGTTTCTCAAAAAAATATTGTACAATATTTCCTAATGCCTAAATACTCATTAAGTACCAACATGGAACAGGAGAGTGATTTCCATGTGTACTATCATATGCATCTCTCAAATTCCATTGGTAAAATGGAGGATTTGAATCAGAAGACCTTTCAGGTCTCTTCCAATTCTAAATCTGTGGACCTACTGACTTCTGGGCACGATTTTTCCCCAGTATAACCTGCTTAAACAGTCTTCTAAATTAAGAGAAATCATGTATCATTTCTTAACTAATAAACCACTTTTAACAACCTGATTAATCTTGTACTCACTGGAAAACTAAAGGCCCCAAATAGCTGCAGCAATTTCCTCTAAAATTAAATGAAAACACCAAAATAAACCCTCAATTGGTAGTTAATAGCCAAATGATATTATATATTAAGCCTCTGAATGGCATTAAAATAGGGAAGAGCTAGGAACACAAAGCAGTCTACAATGCCTGTTTATGTAACAAAAACCTTCACTTAGTCAACTGCCCAAGGCATCAATGCTGCTCAATTGTCAGCCATGATATTTTTAATTAGGAAATAGATCTGTAAACAGCAAGAAATTAAGATGGAGGTAGGGAGACAGTGAGTTTCTACCCTTTTCTCCTAAGACACTGATTTTGGGGGATCTTTACTGTGGGGAAAAGTGTTATTTCAATAGAAAACTGAAAAACTCCAGTTTTAAAGCAGTCAATGGGGACTTCAATGCTCTCTAAGACCAGTTTCATTGTGGGTGCTTCCAGGAGATGCGTAGGTGAGAAGCCACTAGCAGCCTGAGGCCCACAGATCTCAAGTGTGAACTCAGCAGTAACATCTGCACTGTTACTAATTGAGGTCATTACCAGCCACACTTCAATTTATGACTGGGTAAAGGATGTTGGTAGCTGACAAAGTGAGAGATCAAGTCTGTTGGGGTCAAGGTACAGTGTGTCGTTCTATGGCTGATCAAACCAAGACAAGCTCAGAAGGCTCTACCCCAGGTCAGACACAAATAGTCTACACGCCTCATAAGAGAGTAGTATCTGGACAGGAACAACTGCAGCTCACTGTCTTGGGCTAGGCCAGTGGTTCTCAACCTTCCTAATGCCGTGACCCTTTAACACAGTTCCTCATGTTGTGGTGACCCCCAACCATAAAATTATTTTCGTTGCTACTTCATAACTGTAATTTTGCTACTGTTATGAATCGTAATGTAAATGTCTGATATGCAGGATGCATTTTCATTGTTACAAATTGAAGATAACCCACAGGTTGAGAACTGCTGGGCTAGGCAGTCTGAATGCCCCACCCCCTCCACCACCACCCCCACTTAGCAGCTGAAGTACAAATGAACACGACCATATCTTTCAAGGGTCTATGTTGCATTTGGCCACGCACATGGATCCTTTGCGTGGGGTGCGCCATTGACAAGAGAGGAAATGAGTAGTTCTCCTGTTAAAGTCCTGTCCCTAGGAAAATACACTTTTATCGAGGAAAATAGGCCTCTGCTTCCTTCACTGATGAACTTCTCAAAGGTAGGGAAGTTACACCTAGGGCTCTACCCCATTCCCACACAATAACATTCTAAGGGAGAAAGGGACATGTTGGAGGGTCTATCCTTAATACACATTTCCTACATTAATTGCACCATCCTTTCATTTCTTCCCCAATTCCACAAATTACTAAATGGTTGTGTAGTGGAGAGAGTGCCAAATTTGGAGCTAGAGAATCTGACTTCAAATTTCATCTCTGCCACTAATTCAACCTTTTGTAAGTCAAAAAAAAAAACCTTCTCTAGACCTCAGTTTCTTCAAATGTAAAACAGATGACTTCTAAGGCCATTTTCCAGCTTTCAGTTTGTCATCCAGATCTTACCCACTCTCACTCACCCCCTCTCTGTGGCCTCCTGCACTGGGCATCAGCCCCCAAACTGCTCCCTGCTCCTTCTCTTACCAGGCCCGAACAGTCTCTGACCCTAACCATTTCCCTCCACCTCAGCCCTAAATGATTTATCACCCCTTGGCCCCCAAAGGTTTCCATACTTAGAGCCCCAAACACCTTCTCACCCCTAAGTCCCAAACTGTCTCTATTCTCGACCTTCTAACCTCTGACCCCTTATGCCCAAATTCCTCCCTCAGACACCCCCAAAAATTTCCTGAGCCCTAAGATCTCCAATTCTTTTCCATTTCAGTCCTTCCCATTCTCAAACACTCTCTGACCCTTTATGCCCAAATTTCTTCCTTAAAGCCTCCAAATGACCTTCTGATCCCTAGGGCCCCCAATTCTCCTCCATTTCAGTTTTCACACTCAAATCCCCCAGGAGCCCTGAGCCCTCCCTCATTTCATTCCTTCCATTCCCAAATATCCTCTGTCCTCCCCCACCAAGTCCAGGCTGTTCCCTAGGAGCCCCAAACAGTTTGTGGGGCCCCCAAAGTCTTTCCCCCCCGGCTCTGGAAGCTGTACTTTGCGACTCGTCTCCTCCCGCCCCTTAGTGACGCCCCCCTCCTCCATCTCCCCACCTTCCTGGCCCGCCCCAGGGGGCGCAGTTAGCCCCTCACCCCCGCCGCGCTTCCCTCACCTTGGCTCGGAGCTCTGGACTCGGGGCGCGAGGATCCCCGTGGACTCAAGGTTCGGGGCCCCTCCTGGGTTCGGGTTGCAGCTGGCTAATATAAAGGAGCGGTCCGAAAGCTGGCCCTGGCCCCTCAAATAGCAATCCCAACCCTAACCCTAACTGCCCGCTTCTCCCGGGCTCCCCATCTCTGGGCGGCAGAAAACGAAGATTTTTTTTTAATTTATTTTTTTTATTTTGCGCAAAGAGAGGGGCAAAAAAAAGGAAGCTATAGGGTCTGTAAGGCACCGCTGGGATTCGAACCCAGGATCTCCTGTTTACTAGACAGGCGCTTTAACCAACTAAGCCACGGCGCCGCCCGCACAGGCAGCGCGAGAATCTCCTCCCCATCGCTGTTGCCCTCGCAGGTCCTCTGTAGCCCCGCCCCACCCCGCCCCGCCTAGCCCCGCCTCGCCTACCCGACTCAGCTCAGCTCAGTTCAGCCCAACGCAGCTCTACCCAGCCCAAGCCAGCTCAGCTCAGCTCAGTTTAGCTCACGCCCCTCGCGGCCCAGGCATTACTGGAGGAGTCTCTAACCCAGGCCGGCCAAAACCCGACTGCATCATCCCCGGGAGCTGAGAGCGCCCGCAGGCACGAGTTTCTTTGCAGCGCGGCTCGAGTTCTCCGGTGTCTACTCCTCTGGTGGAAAACTTAAAAAATCGATCTGAAGGCCCACGCATGTGCATGCATGTAGCGATGGGGATGCTTGTGTCCTGAGCTATGTTCAGGCTTTACGCGTGTGTAGGGGTCAGTTAGCATCGCTTTAGCGCTTACTGTGTGCCAGGCTAAGTGCTGGAAGTACACAGAAAGGCAAATATCAGTTTCTGCCCTTAAGGCGTTCACAGTCGAATGGAAGAGACAGCATGAGAACAAGCAAACTATATAAGCAAGATAAATGGAAAATAATCAACAGAAAGACGGCACCAAAATTAAGTAGGGCCGGGAAAGGCTTCCTGTAGAAGCTGAAACTTAAAGAAAGGCAGGAAGCTGGGATGAGGAGGGAGAGATGTCCAGACACCGGAGAAAGCCAGTAAAAAGGCCCAGAGTCTGAGGTGGGAGTGTCTGGTGAGAACAGCAAAGTAAGCCAGTACATACTTGCACAATGCATAGACTGAAGACTCAAAGATTTATAGAGTCAGGGTCCCATGTTCATGGTACATGCATGTGTGGTGTACCTACTAATGAAAGTGTGTATGTGTGGATGTAAGCTGCTCCTTCTCACGGTCCATCCACCCCAAGGCTATAGTGTAAATAGATTATAATGTGGGGTTTGGTTTTTTTTGGTAGGTACTTAAGTTAAGAGAAAAGAGAAGAAATTACATGGAAGAAGTGATCTCTCACTGGGGAATTTCTCAGGGCACTTGCCTACAGCCTCTACTATGGGTTAAGTCATTCTTTCCTTCCTGGAAGCATAGTTACATGTAAACTTATGCCTCCCATCTCCAACTCCCCAGATGCCCTAGAATATAAAGACTTTTAGGCCCAATGTCCTAGGTATCTTTCTGTCTCTAGCATCTAACATCCTGAAGACTGTAGAGAGTGAAAGACTCTTACAAAAATTAGCCATAAAAAGTATTACACACTCAGGCTGAGATAACTTGAAAATTTTAATTCCAAGAAAACTCTTAAATGGGAAAATAGTTTAGACATTTAAAAAATTAAAAATAGTTTAGAAATATATTTTTTTAAAAGATTGCTTTCTCTATTGATTGGGAAGATCCCTGCTTGCCTTGAAAGCCTCATCTTCTGTAAAACAAAGCCTAGATAGATATCTTTGATTCCTTCCAACTGAAAAATCCTAGAAGCTTGAATATGTGGGAATAAGCATTTTAAAAAGCAGGTTCTACTCAATTATGTGACAAGTAAGTCCACCAGCAACCTTGACCACCATTTCTACTCAGATCCTGATGGAGAATGACCAGGGACCCTGAACCCAAAGCCTTGGGAATAAGTGTCCCCCCAAAGGCCTGCTTCCAGCCCTAAGCCATCATTAAGGCCTACCTTCCTCAACATCGCCAGGCCAGTAACAATTGCTGACAACCAGCAGGCAGATAAGCAGAATGAGTCCTGGGAGAGGCAACACCTCCCAGACCATCTTGTCTTGCTTCCAGACCAGTCCTCACAGCTAACATGGGGAGGCAACTGCTATGGAGAAGAAGCCAGCCTTTCCTACAGACTGCCTCTCACAGGGTGGGCAAGCCAGCCTAGCTGAAGCAGCAAGGCACCCTGGGGGAGAGATAGAAGGCAGCATGTGCTAGGAAAGTCAGGCCACCAACCTCACCACCTTGACCACGATCTCCCCCAGACCCTCATGGAGACAGACCAGGACCTTGAACCCAAGAACTTTGGTAATGGCAATGCTTCCTCAGCCCACAGGCATCATCCTAGGAAACAAATGAAACCTGGTAACTGCTCCTACAGATGCTATAGCCACATCTGTTGAAGACCTAGAAAAGAAAGTTCTTGTCACCAAAGTCCCTGCTACTGTTAAATGACTCAACATCAGAAACTGATATAATTTGATCTGTGGAAATGGCATTTTAAAAAGATAAGCATTAATATCTGCTTTCCCACTGTACCCCAAGGGCATAGGACCTTTCCGTCTGACACCTTCTGTCTGTGTTATCTCACCCATTAGAAGGTGAGCTCCTTGAAAGAAGAGACTGTCTTACCTTTCTATATGCATCCCAAGCAGTGAACATAGTACTTTGCACATAGTAAACACTTAATAAATGATTCACTCATTCATGGTGGTGGTAGTGACCATGGCAGACCTTGTGAGTAAGATCTTCTTTGGTCTGTTCTGGGGTCTTATATGCCAAGGTGGTCTATGCTCACCTCCTGGAACTGTTCGACCAGAACTATTATGAAGGACAAATGCCAATAAGAGAGATGATACAGCATTTCAGAGGGGTAGGTCAGTAAACCAAAATATGTCTGTCTCTTTCTATCTCTCTCTGCCTCCTCTCTGTCTATATGTTTGTGCCCCTTTTTTGACTCTGTTTCTCTCTCATCTCCTCTAGGAGGCCTGCTTCAATCGCCATCTCCAGTAGTCATAATAGGATTTAAAGCTGCAAGAGATCGGATGAATTAACTGAGGTTCACAGAAGAGCTGGGATTAGAATTGTCAAGATATTAGCAGACATCCTGTTTTCCAAAGCTATGGCCCAGCAAGCAAGCTGTGCCCGGAGTTTAGCATAACAACAGTCCTTTGCCCTCATCCTCTGGATAATCTCACTCTCTAGCAAAATCATGTAATTACTGTATGGCTTTGACCAGCACCAGGTGTTCTCTGAGCTCAAACACCCGACAAGCTCGGACAAGTACCCATGCTCCAGTCATGAAGCCCTGCTATGAATCAAACTTGTCTTGTTGCTGTTAGCCCTCATTGTTAGGGCTACAACTCACTGCATAGCTATCGATAGTAAACATAGTAGTTTAGTGAGATCTCCTCACACTGCATCAGTTCCCCCCAGTAGGGGCAGGGCCCTGGCACATGTGTTCTTGCTTACAAGCTGTTTTCCTCACTTTGAAATTAAGCTTCTGTTTGATTCCTGACTCTCCAGTCACTAGCCTCCTCTGCTCAGCTCCAGCCATCCACAGGTTTAGAGGGTTGTTAGGTCTACTTGACAGAACTCAGGTCTTCCTGTTCCAAATCCACACTTTTTCTACTACGTTAAGCTAAAGTGGTCCCTTTCTGTCTCCATAATCCTTGCCTCAACAAGGGACTCCTTCTCTGGTACTATAAACTCCCTTCAAAAATCAAGGTCTCCTCATCTCTAAAGGTAGAGTAGAAATCAGGCTGGCTTTGGTCAGGACACTTGGATTCAGTTCCTGGTCCTGTTTACTTCCAGTGCAGCCTCAGATGAGTTACAAGTCAAAACTTCCCAGAGTCTCATTTCTGAGGGGCTTGGACAAGATCAAGGGTTTTTAATCTGGGACTCATAACTTTGCTTTTAAAATAGTTTGATAATTGTCCTTTCCATTTTATTGGTTTCCTTTGTAATCCTCTGCCTTTTGTTTTGTACATTTAAAAACACTTCTTAGAAAAGGCCCATAGGCTTTGCCAGTCAAAGTGGTCCATGACTCAAAAAAGTTAAAGAATCCCTGGACTAAACTGACTTTGAAAGACCTTGCCAGCTCTAGATCTACGATCCTGTGACCCTTCACCTCTGCTATGCTTGCTTTCAACCCAAAGGTTCAGTTAGGGCAGAGAGAGATCCTTGAAAGAGATCTACAGGAAAGCCTCTCCAACAAACTGTGGAGATTGCCCCCAGTGCAGGGATAAGGGGAGAAATGAGGTGGTATGAATGGGATTTCATCATCCCTATGAGAGTGAGATGGATCATATGTCCACCAAAGTATCCAAGGAGAAGCAGGCACTATTTGCCTGTCTCCTGGTTGCCTCTCATTGACTCTCTATATTGCTGTACAACAGGGATAAGCAGGAGCCTGTGTGTCCCGCCTGCCACCATCTGGTATCCTTTACCTGGGAAATTTTCTATTCTGTTCTTTAAACACTAAAGGTGTGACATCTTGATAAACCATCAATTCCCTTTACAAATGCCAAAACTTCTGTGTCTGCCCACACTGGACACCCTTTCTCCACTTCTCCTCGTAATATCCTCTCCAACTTTATTCTTCTCCCGCTCATAGGCAGACACAACCACTGAGCCTTCTTAGAGGCATGCCTTTCTTTCCCTTATAACTTAACCTAAGCAAGGTATCTCTTCTTGGGTTCCTGCTTTGTATTTTGTCTGCCATCGAAGGCCTTTCACCATCTAGCTCTAACCTTTCTTTCCAATCTTACCTAATATTACTGCCCTTCACATATTCAACTCTACATTCTCCTCCACCATCTGCAATTCTCTCGTTCCCTTTTCCTACTGACAATAACATGTTGACAAGCCCCAACCCTGAATTACTCCCACTGACTGCCTCCTTCTCTCCTATACACTTGCTGTTGAAAAAAAAGCTGGCTGGAAATTAAGAAACTGTGCTAATTGGATGCACAACAAAATTGTTATCTAATTTCAACTGGGACTTTATTGCAGCTAGACAAACATTCTAATTCTTTCAAATTGATTCACTAACCCACTCTCCATGCACCTGTTTCAAATCTTATTATCTCTTTAAGCCTAACACTTTCTCTAACCCTCTCAAAGGAGGGTCTTTATATATACTTCAATGAAAAAAATTTGAGACCTTTCATAGAGTTCCCCTTTATGTACTCCTCTACATCTCCACATTACTCCACTGTCTTCCTCCACTGTCTTTTCTTTCACTCTGGTCTCAAATGAAGAGGTGGCCCTTCTTGCCCAAAGCAAATCCCTCTAAGTGTACTCGATTTCATCCCCTCCCGACTTCTCCAGCAAACTGACCCCATTATCATTCCTATCTCTTATCATCATTCTCTCTCCTAACTCCTTCCCTACTGCCTACAAACATACCCCTATTGCCCCATCCTTAAAATTATCCTTTGTTTCCACCAACCCCACTGGTTATCATCCTATATCTTGCAGGAAAGCATCTACAAATGGTGCCTCTTCTTCCTTTTCTCTCATTCTTTTCTACACCCTCTCTGCTGTCTGACTTTCACCATCATCATTCACGTGAAATTACCCTCTCCAAAATTATCATTGACCTCTTGATTGCAAATTCAATGGCCTTTTGTCAGTACTAATCCTCCTTGATCTCTCAGTAGCATTTGATACTGTAGATCACTGTCTCTTTCTGAATACTTTCCCTTCTCTGGGTTTTCATGACACTGCTGTCTCCTGTTATCTCTCCTGCTGCTCCTTCTCAGTCTCCTTAGCTGGATCTTCATCCAGGTCATGCCCACTAACCATTGGTGTCCCCTAAGGATCTGTCCTGGGCCCCTTTCTCTTTTCACTTTAAACTATCTTACTTTATGATCTCATCAGCTCCCATAAGCTCAGATTTCTGCAGATAATTCTTTCCACTGAGCCCTAGTCACACATATGCAAATGTCTCAAACCAGATGTCCTGTAGATATCTCAAACTCAACATGTCCAAAACAGAACTCATTATATTTTCCTCAAAATCCTCCCTCCCCTACCCCCACTGAACTTTACTATTACTATTAAGGGTGTCTAGGCTTATATCCTTGGTGTCATTCTAACCTCACAAATTCAATCTATCACCAAATCTTTTTTAAATTTTTTTTTTTTTTTGCTTTTTGGAGGGGAGAAGGCAAGGCAATTGGGGTTAAGTGACTTGCTTAAAAGTCACACAGCTAGTAAAGTGTTACATGTCTGAGGCTGAATTTGAACTCAGGTCCTCCTGACTCCTTCACTGTACCACCTAGCCTCCCCCTTTATCACCAAATCTTGCTGCTTCTACCTTCACAACATCTCTTATATACATCCCCCTCTCTCCAGTCATACACAACCCTAGTTCTGGCTCCTTTCACCTACTGCAAGAGCCATCTAACTAGACTTTCTGTTTCATTTCTCTCTACTCTAGTCCATTCTCTGCCATCATCTGCCAAAGTGATTTTTCGAAAGCATAGGTCTGACTCTCACTCTCCTGCTCAGTGGGCTCCAGGGTCTCCTTATTCTCTCTGTTTTAGCATTTAAAGTTTTTTGTAATGTGGTCGCTCCCTACCTTTCCAGTCTTTTTACACTTTACAATCCAACTACAATTGTCTACTAGCTATTCTTCACACACAACACTCCATTTCCCTTCTCAGTAGTGTAGGCCGTTGCACTGGCTATCACGCCCACGCCTGGAATAGTCTGCCTCCACATCTCAGCCTTCTCTTCTCTGGCTTCCTTCAAAGCTCAGCTCAAAGCCAACCTTCAGAAGGAGACCTTTCCTCTGAATATCTTCTCTATGCACCTAGTTATTTATACATTGTCTCCCTCGTTAGAAAATATAGTCCTTGAAAGAAGAGACTTTTTTACCTTTCTTTGCAATCCCATCCCTTAGCACAGTGCCTGAGTACCCACCATCAAAGGGAACAAAGTAAGGGTTTCATAAATGTTTGTTGGCTGACATTTCAAGAAAACCATACTATTCTCTATCTCCATTCATGTCCTGCCCTCCCCATCTACCTGTCTATGCTCATAATGTCTGTCCCCCATGACTGAAATAGACTCCCTATCACAACCACTACCCCATCTCCATCAGTTGATGTCTCTCCCTTCCTTCAAGATCCTACTTAGATGCCACTTCTTCTAAGTTCCTATTAATTTTTGTATCCCAAGCACTGAGCCCTGGGACTTTCATGAAGCAGACACTTATTATTGGTTGAATGTAACTGAATTTCTCTACAATGTACTTTTTTGTCCAGCTGCTCCATTAGCCTTGTTAAGCCAGACTGCAGTCTGTTCTTAAGAAGATCCTACTTTTAGCTATGGGCCTTGAAGCAGATGATGAATACTTTGATACCACAATATGTACATGGCATGAGAAGATATAGCACAGGAAAAGTATACACAGCATGGTGCAGGAGATAGCTAAAATGTTTATCTTGAAGGAAATGATCATATTATGTCTTGGCTCTCAGAAAACAGTGTGATAAAAGAGAGAGAAAAAATATTGGATTTTGAATCAGAGAACCTGGGTTCAAATCCCATATGAAAAACAAAAGGAATTGAACTAGATGTCCCATAAAATTCCTTCCAGCTCTGAAGCTCTTCTAACTCTGATCCAGTGAATACAGGAATCTCATTCTTTTTACTTTCCTGTAGATAAGAACACAATAGTACAACCCTAGGTCTCCTATTGAGATTTATACTGATGAAATTCACCCCTGAAAGTAAATTGTCTCATATACCAATTCCTAGAATAAATGTTTTGTCTCTGTCTGGGGTCCCTTCCAATTCTGCAATTCTGAAAGGGTCTTCCAAGAAAGAATACAGACCTAAGCTTTCTTCTGACATTAAAAAATATGCCCGCAAAGCCACATTTGTTTCCTCTGCTCTGTTTTCTAGACTGGCTTTCTGCACCCAGTGACATCAGCTCTGTCACTCAAAGCTAATTTGATAAGGTGAAAGGCAGGTTCTATCGAACTGATCTTTCTGAATTTAAAGCCTCATTTGGAAGAAACTACAATTAGGCTTATTGGTGTGTGAACTGACATTACTTATAAATCAGGACCTCAGACAGCAAGAGGATCCTGTCCTCAGATCACTGCCCCTAACAGAAATGCTCAATTCTAAGAGCAGGAGGAACCAGCAGGGGAACCTGCATCCCAGTATCAGTTACAACAATGTTTTGTGCCTTATGTCCATAATCCAAGAAGCTGCTGACCCAGGTAACAACATTGGTCAAAACTGCCAAAGGTCACTGATGAGCATTACATACATTCACGTCTGCTGAGGAAGATGGCACCAACATCACATGATTTATTCTTTCCTTCAACTTTTTAGGTCCAAGTAATGAAAAATTCCTATAGAAATGTTTTATTTTCATCATAAATGACAAAGGAACCACCACATTTGGACTTCTAACATGTCAACGCCTGAGGTATTGTACAAGGAAGTGGGAATGGCACTCAAGAAAATCAAGCCTCAAGTCTCTCCTCTCTCCAGTCCATCCTTCACACAGCTGCCAGAGTAAGATTCCTAAAGTACAGAACTGACCATGTCACTCGATCAATCAATCAAGCATTTATTCGACACTACCTGCTAAACATATAATAAGTGCTGGGAATACAAAGAAAAAGCAGGAAGAGTCCTGCCCTCAAGGAGCTTATGTTCTAATAGGGGAGATAATGAAGGAAATATGTGTGTGTACACATAGACACACACATATATATGTACATATATACACATATAAATATATATGCATATGTATGTACAAGATATGACAAAAGGAGTTACATGATTATTTCAGAGGAGAAGGCATTGACAACTGTAGGGACTAGGAAAGGTTGCCTGAAGAAAAGTGATGATTGAGGTGAAACTTGAAGGACACTAGGGAATATAAAAGACAGATGAGAAGGGAGAGCATTTCTAGCATAGGACAGCCAGCACTAAGACACAGAAACAGGAGATGGATTGTGAGGAACAGCAAGTGGGTCAGTATGGTTAACTTAAGTGGAGGGGAGTAATGGAATAAGAAAAGTGGAAATATAGGAAGGGGCTGAGTTCTGAATAACTTTAAATGCTAAAGAGAGATATGTATCATTGAACTTTCAAGTAATGGGGAGTTACTGGAATTTAATGAGTCTGACATGGTTGGACCTATGCTTCAGGAACATCACTTTGGCATCTGAGTGGAGGATGATTTGGAGCAGAGGGAGACTTGAGACAAGGAGACCAACTGGTGGCCATTGCTATAATCCAGGGGAAAGGCGATGCAGGCCTGAAATAGTGTGGTGGCTATATAAGTAGAGAGAAGAAAACATACAAAAGAGATATTGTGGAGAGAGAAACAAGGTATGACAAGTGATTGGATTTGTGGAGTGAAGAAGATGGAGGAGTTGAGGAGGACACTGAGGCTATGAACTGGAGTGACTAGAAGGATAATGACAAGTGATTGGATTTGTGGAGTGAAGAAGATGGAGGAGTTGAGGAGGACACTGAGGCTGTGAACTGGAGTGACTAGAAGGATAATATTATAGATATACTGAGTTTGAGATGCCTAGGGAACAACCAGTTTAAAATGTTCACTAGGCAGTTTATGAAGTAGAACCTAAGCTTGGGTAAGTTTGAAGGGAGCAATTTGAGTTGAATGATGAGGTAGGAAATCAGATTGAGGAAGGTTTAGAAGAGTGTGAGGGAAAGGAAGTGGAGGTACCCAGTACAGATGACTCATTCAAGGAGTTTAAGTGAGGAGGGAAAGAGGTAGACAGGAGACAATAACTAGTGAAGAAGGGAGGATCTAATGAGGGTTATTTAAGGATGAGGAGAATTGGCTATGTTTGTATACAGTAGGGAAGTAACCAGTAGACAGGAAAAGACCAGAGATTAGTATGCTATATACTATTTTCTCTTTCTTTTGTTGTTTTTTGTTTATTCTTTCTCATGGTCATTCCTTTTTGTTCTGATTCTTCTTTCACAACATGACTAATGTGGAAATATGCCCATAGCAGATTACATGCCATCTTGGGGAAGGGGGAGTGGAGAAAGTGGGGAGGGAATTTAGAGCTCAAAATCTTATAAAAACAAATGTTGAAAAGTTTTAAAAGTTAATTAATTTAATTTAAAAAATAAGCATGCTAAAGGCAACACAATTTTAAAGGCAATCCAGGGCCAATTTCAAGATATCTTAAAGAGGGAACAATTTCAAAAGAATGGCCAGGAAATGACAGATAAGATCAATATAAAAAAAAAATTACCTAGGAGATCTCAGAAACTACCCAACCTATCTGCCTACTTACTTATTTCTATAAAATCATTATGAAAAAAAAGTATTTTATGTACTATCAAAAAATGAAAAGGCAAAAGGTAGACTTGCACAACTATGGCAGACCACATCTCCATGGTTTTGAGAATACAAGATGAAATTTTGTTGGGGGGGGGGGGGGGTTAATTACAAAAAAGCATTTCAGCAAATGTAGCTTTAAGAAGAAAGGTGCCTTTCATGTATCTGTTAAGATCTCAAGATTCCTTGACAGATGTGTAACCACAGAGTAACTTTTGTTTGCCAATTCTTTGACTATAAATATTAAGGCAAAAAAAAGCAACCAAGAAGAAATATTCTTGCCAAAGACAATCATTACTGCCATGGAAATTCAAACAGGAAAGGATTACCCTATCAATAATGAAGAACTCCAGGTGCTCCTATTTGTGATGACATTTTGCTTACTATGTCAAGCTCAAGAAAGTCACAGGCCTTTCACAATGAGATGTGTGGTCATTGCCCCAGTAATCTACACAGGAAAAAACAAGTGGATGCATAATATCTGTAGAACAAAGCATGGCAGGTACTTGAATAGGCACTCCATTGAGGTAGTCCACAGGGATTATATTAAATCTTAGATAGACACTGTAGATAGACAAATTAGCTGGACCCAGATTTTAAGGAGGGTAAGATGCTTCTGAGAGATTGTGCTACACTTTCAGTAACTCCAAATTGTTCCCTGCCAATAAAAAGTACAACTTTTTAATACTAATATTCTCCAAAAGCTGCTAACCAGGTATGAATCAAGGAATATCACAATCTCTAAAACATCAAAATTATTGATGATCCAAAGACCAACCGAAAGATACATAGTGAGTGCAAGTAGGCTCAGGCATATTATGAATGATGATTTTAAAGCAAGCAATATGCCTTCTCAATGAGGGTGGGTGGGGAGGGAAGAAGGGAAAGAATTTGGAACTCAAAGTTTTAAAAATAAATGTTAAAAATTGTATTTACATGCAACTAGGAAAGAAGATATATAGGCAATGGAGTATAGAAATCTATCTTGAACTATAAGAAAGTAAGGGGGAAGGGGATAAGAGGGGAGTCTGGTGATAGAAGGGAGGGCAGACTGAGGGAAGGTGTAATCAAAATGCATGTCATCTGGGGTGAGGGGGAGGGGAGAGATGAGGAGAAAGTTTGGAACTCAAAATCTTGTGGAAATGAATGTTAAAAACGAAAAAATAATTAATTAATTTAAAAAGCAAGCATAGCTTAAACACTAAGGTGTTCATATTCTTTGACTTAAAAGTCTCATGGTTAGGACTATACCCCAAGGAAGTTATTGACAAAAAGAAAAGGTTTACATGTTAAAAAATATATATATATATAGCAGTATTATTTGAAATAAAAAAACTAGGAACAAAATATTTAATTCAATTTAAGAAATATTTAATAAATGACTATCTGCAAGGCACAGCACTTTGCTAGACTCTGGGGATACAAAGTTGAAACAAAAGAAACAGTTCCTGCCCTCGAAGAGCTTATATTAACCTGAGGGAATAAATTATTTGCCCAATGAATACAGAATGATTAAACAAAGTGCTATACAAATCTAGTATAATATTACTGCACTATAAGGAATGACAAACATGAAGAACTCAGAGAAACAAGGGAAGACTTGAATGAAGTAGTACAGAGTAATGAAAGCTGAGCCAAAATGATATATAGAACTACAATCCTGTAAATGAAATTAAAAGTAAGAAGAAATAAAATTAGAGTCAATGCAACAATGTTGGTACCACACTATCACTGTTAAGCTAAAAAAAAAAGAGAAAAATGACATATACTATCAGTTTCAAGCATATAATTAGGCACCTTTGCTTAGCTGTTTTGGGGGAATATGTTCATTGGTAGTTTTGGGGGGTTAGGAAATTTCTTTTGTGAAATATACTATTTTTTAAAAATTGTCATCAAAGACACCATCCATTACAAGTATATCTAGAAAAGGAGATTGGCCAGCCAGAGAGCAAGATCAAGGGATAACAAATGTACAGCTTGAGCACCGCACATTAGTGAAGTCACAAAATATCAAAAGTCCTAGAGAAAAGTCTCTGGTGTAATATATAAACACCCCCAAATTTATGGAAGGACACAGATAGCCACATAGGATGAGAATTCATCAATGTGCAGAAATCTCCACCAGTCAAGGGAACAGCCACATTGATGAGTGAAGGGACTATACACTCTGATGAGATTATGAATTCATCAAGTAATAATTTCAGAATATAAGGGATAGGGAGGAGAGGCATGACTAGAAAACAATTTGTTTGGGAAAGAACTGGGGGATTTAATGGATTACAAGATCAAAATGAATTTGCAGTATGATATGGCAATCAAATAATTTAATATTACCCCAGTATCAAGAAACTTAGGAGAAAAGGTGTTTTCTTCGCTGTCCAGACTATATTTAAAGTATCATGTTCAGTTTTTGGCACCATATTTTAGGAAAGACAATGACAAGTGTTTCATTAGGAAGGAAACCAGGATGATGAGAGAACTGGAAACCACACCATATAAGGATTTATTAAAGGAATTGAAGGGTTTAGGCTGAGAAAGAGAAGATTTAAGGGAAATTATAGTTATCTTGAAGTATTGCAGTGGTTCTCAACCTTCCTAATGTCTTGACCCTTTAATACAGTTCCTCATGTTGTGGTGACCCCCAACCATAAAATTATTTTTGTTGCTACTTCATAACTATAATTTTGCTACTGTTATGAGTATATCTGATATTTAGGATGTATCTTCATTGTTACAAATTGAACATAACCCACAGATTGAGAACCACTGAAAGGGATAGCACGTAAAAGAGGTATTAGATAGATTCCTCCTTCTTAGCCCCAAAGAAAAATGGACAGATGTTTTAGAAAGGCAGATTTTGGCTCTATTTCAAGAAAAAATTCTTCATAATTAGAGTTGTCCCAGACTGGAATAAGCTGGCTAAGAAAGGAATGGATTCCCCCTCACTGGTGGTTACTTTTTAGGGATATCAGAGAAGAGATCCTTGCTTAAGGATGGATGGGATTAAACTTCTGAGATCCTGTCCAACTTTGAGATACTGCTGTTGTACAAAATACCAAAATTATTAAAAGAAAGAGTTTGAGGACAGGGGGTCAGGGCAGAAGGTTCTGTTTCTCAGAGGGGGTTGGAAATGAAAAAGATCTATGTCTAACCTAAGTGATTCCATTAAACTCAGGACATTCCACTGCCTCTGGTTAATTCAGTCTTCATACCTTATCACCCAATTTGTTTAGCAATAGTAATTTCATAAGCCTGGGCAAACTTTTTATACACAGACAACAACAACAACAACGACAACAAAAACAGTGACCTCTTACTTCCTAGCAATACCTTCACACTGAATATGGTAATTTTGTTCAGTCATTTTTCAGTTGTGTCTGACTCTTCATGACCTCATTGGGGTTTCCCTGGCACATATTAAAATAGTTAGCCATTTCCTTCTCCAGCTCATTTTACAGATGAGGAAACTGAGGCAAACAGGGTTAAGTGACTTGCCCAGGGTCACACAACTAGTAAGTGTCTAAGGTCAGACTTAAACTGAGGAAGAGCTTGATTCCAAGCGTGGCACTCTATCCACTGCACTACCTAGCTGTCCCTGAATAAGGTTAAGGGAGAGTAATAAATATAACTTGATCAACACAGTCACCAAATACACCATTTACTTTTAAATCATCACCTAATGAGATGGAATCAAGAGCTACCAAAACTGTATATGCTATGGATCTGAATTAGATTGTTCGAAGACAATGTAGTTTTGTGTAATCTTACAAATCAAGGTAAATTTCTCTCTTTAGCTCATTTAGATGTCATTCATAGTCCAGTCACAGCTCTATCAATTGTATTCCTCACCTGCCTCATCTCACAAAGAAAACCACTACGTTACAGAAATATTTTTGTTGAATGAGGTGTCATCCTGGAACTCATCTTTTATTAGTTGATATTTCATAGTCTTCTATACAGAATCATTTGTAATACTTGATAATTAGTTATACACATATTAATCCTATGACAAAACTCTTAATTACACTGTAGAGAATGGCATGTTGATCAAGTTAAACAGAAACTTGGGAAGTCATTTTTAAAAAGTAAAACATGTGCCTTTCAGGTACAGGGTTCAAAAATTTCTGAAGTATCTTATTCCTTTTGCAAACTTATTTTAAGTTCTACTGTGAAACCACTAATATACGTATGTAATGTAATTATAAACTTAGCTATATTGCTAATTATATATGTATACTAATTGATGTATGCCCACATGCATAACACATATACACACCTTCTATTTTGAAAATTGTGGAAATTCTGGTATACAGAACAAAGAAATATATTGTTGTATGACAACGTATTGAAACCTCTTATAACAATATTCACTCAAGAGTAAAGTTTTGTATGATAAATCATTTTTCTTGATCCCCACGTAAGGAGACTTATTTACAAAATATGCCCCAAACACCTTATTATAAGATGTCTTAATTACAGATCAATCTCTGGATCCCAAGGGCAGCATTATAATGAGGCAAAGTGCTTATAAACACTTAGACATATAAATCATTTGGATCTCCTAAGAAAAACAATAAAATATCATCACAGAGATACTCATAAAGGCAGTAACATGATTCTACAAAGTCTTCAGCTATGAGGGAATTATGGGAATTGAGTGAACCACACTGACTCCATCTTGTGACTCAATTCTAAGGCTAGCTGAGTTTCCTTTCTATTCAATTATGGGTCTGGCTCAATTTATATCTTGTGAGAAATTTTTACTCAGTTATGGGAATTGTGAGAAAACTTTGTTGTATTGTTTGAACCTAGCCCTGCATGGTTGAGTAGCTGGACCACTTCTACTTGTTGCTTAGAGACCCTTAATTAAGAACCCAGGTTATGCTGACCAGAAATTCAGTCAGATCTGAAGACTGATGCAAGTTTTTTCACAATTATACATCTCAAGCGATCCATATGTTAAAACTGGCTGCATGCTGGTTAGTCAGTTATTATTTTCATGTTCCTTTGATTAAATACAGACCATGGACTAGGACATCTCTTTTTCTGATTTCAGGGAATTGCACCTGCTTGTTGTCCCCCTCCGAATTCTGGAAAGCCATTAATCTCTCCTCCAATTAGAAATCAGATTACTTAATATTATATCCTGGTTTTCTTTTAATTAGTTTATTAGATTAATTGTTTTTAATGCTTAAAATATCTGTCTCCTCCTATATTCAGGGTCTAAAGTCAAAGCTTAGGGACCTGGTCCCAATTTATAATGCAGATGGCATGCATTGCTTAATAAATTGATATATTTAGAAGCTCGAACCTCTGTTTCTTCAGTTACTTCATCTTTCACACACAACTACAATGTACATAATCAAAGTGTAGTAACTAACATTTTCAGAGTTCATATTCAATCTTTTCCTCAAAGAAATGTAGTTATTAGATCTGTTCAATTAAATAAACTATTTATTCCAGAATAGGGTCACCATTGTTTTGTTCTGTTCTGTTATCCCCCCAAGACTGGCCCATACTGCTCTCCCATGCAGGACTAATGTGGAAGGCCTATGTCTACAAACCACTGCATACCCCAGGGTAGTAAAGACAAAGACTCCACATCTTCTATTTCTTTGGGACATCTTTCTCATCTTCATCAAATGCAGGTGGTGCTGGCAAAGCATATCTTGAAGGAGAAGCCAATCGGCAGTACAGACATTTGGGTACCAGTTCAAATTCCTCATCAATTTGTAGGCGTGAGAAAGGCTTTTCACATTTTTCACACTGATACAAAATATTCCAATAATAGGGAGAATATGTCAATCAGAGGTAACAAACAAGTATATCTCTTAACTGCTAAATTTGATTGTATTTTTACAATCTAATCACTTTCAGAAATCAAGTCTCAGGAATGTGCTAGAACCAGCTTGAACAGGCTCAAAAAATCTGATTGTTAAATTTTCAGTATAGGATTTGCACCTCAAAAACCAACAAAGTGTACAAATAATGGCTTGATTTATTGTTTTATTGATTGTCTAAGCTTAAGGAAGTGATGGAGAAAAACATCAGTAGGGATGGCTAGGTAGCACAGTGAATAGAGCACCCACCCTGGAGTGAGGAGGACCTGAGTTCAAATACAGCCCCAGATATTTAACACAAATACTAGCCATGTGAGTCAATTGTTAAACATGTACCAGCAGACCACTGCCAGGTTTACACAGTACAATGACTTTCTGTTCCCATACTATCCACTTGAGTTATTGGCACTACCTAAACAGAAAATTTCTAAGATTTGACTTTTTATTTGACACTGTGTGGTTTGACCTGAGATTACATGATGGAAGTTGAACCTCTCCCAGTCTAAAACAGTCTATTTGTTTATGGGGCAATTCTGCCCTCTTCCAAATTGCTATTGTACCTGGAAACTACCTAATGGACTAGTATCAAAGAAACATGCTTGATTTACTCTGGGGCAGGACTCTAGCCAGTATTATATAGCAGAAAGAGACTTGGTGTGGGAATTAGGGGGTGTATGTTATAATCCTGGCTCTGCCATGAGTTTGTAATGGGATTAAGACCAATGCCAACCTACTTTATATGTACTTCAAGGTGCGTACTTTCCCCAATAAAGGAATGTGAGGTAGTATCCCCATTTTACAGATGAGAAAATTGAGGCCCAGAGAGGGGAAGTGATTTTTTTTTGGCCGAAAGCATTAGAGTCAGAATTTGAACACAAGTCTTTTTATTCCAACACCTCAACTCTTTTCATTCTGTCATGTTCTTCCTAGACTCCACCTTGTTCATCTGTAAAATGGGGAGGTGGAGGCAGAGTAAATTATCTCCTAGATTTCTCTCCCAGCTCCAAAATTCTATAATTTTCATCTTATTTTACTCAATTAAAACTCAATTTTAAATCAATTTAGGAAAGTTCTTGTAGCAAATTTTCATTGTAGAACAGGAGTTCTTAACTTTTTGTGTGTGCCATGGACCTCTCTGGCCATTGGTCTGGTGAAGCATATAGATGGAGCCCTTCTCAGGATAATGTCAATTGCATAAACTATAACACATATGATGACAATTATATTGAAACACAATTATCTTTGAAAGACTTGAGAATTCTGAGCAAAACAATGACCAGCCACAATCCCAGAATACTCATATGAAGCATGCTGCCCACCCCTGACAGAGAAGTGATAGATTGAGATGCATTTTAGGGGGCATGGCCAATGCTGGAATTTGTTTTGTTTGCCTAGACATGTTTGTAATAGGGGTCTTGTTTTTTGTACTTTCTGAGTGTAAAGGATGAGGAGGGAATAGTGAGAGGGAGAGAACAAAGATCTTCATTTGAAAATAAAACAAATTTGAAATAGTTACAATTCTTTTTAAAAGTTCACAGACCGCAGGTTAAGAGCTCTAGAGTTTTCTTCACAATTAATGAGTTAAATTGTGGAGGTAATGTGGGTAGGTAATGTGATTTCTTTTTACCTTGTAAAACTTTGCCTCCCCTCTCTAACCTCTCCTGCCCTGCTCCCATCCTCTTTGAAAAATCAGAGGAAAAAAAACACACATACTTGTATTTTCTGGCTTTGTATTTTATTAACTTCTATAGCCTTTCTATAAAAATAGCATTTTTGTTTACCTTTAATCATTATAAACCAAGTCACACAAACATTGTTTAAACAGTTTAATCCTGAATGCTCTAGCCATTATTTCCAGCACTTCACTCCTAAACCTAAGACCCTATTCTGTCCCTACAGAAGAGAGTAATTACTAATTACTTTCAAGGAAAACAGAAATATGGAAACTCAGAGGCAGCTGTTCAGTATGTTGTAAAGTCTGCTCTTGGCTCCTGTCTAGGAAGGCCTATTTCTTCACTGCTGGCTGGTTCTCAGACAGCAGAGGGCATATCATATGGCAGTCTTGGCATATAATATCAGGAATCACAAGATGGAAATCTCCTGCCTTTCCCCTTCCACCAACACCTGAAGAGATGCTCTCAAAAAGCAAGTAGGTTTCATAGGAAGAGCAGAGATACATCTGTCAGGTGGTTTGGCAGCCTTAATAGGTATGAGGAAGAAAAAAGCTGCAACGGAAAAACTTTACTGACAATGGCAAAGACAAAAGAATGTTGAAGGATCCTTGACTTCAATTTTAATATGACACTGGAGACATGACTGTGGGTATAGGGTGCCTGCTTAATTCCTTGGATAAACACACACACACACACACACATACACGTTCTTGTAGTTGGAAACTGAGACTATTTATAAGGAAAATAAAATCATAGCCTCATAGATCTAGAGCTGGAAGGACTTCAGAGACTATCTAATTCAACTCATTCATTTTACAGGTGAGGAAACTAAGGCACAGGTAGGTTTAGTCACACATTAGTAATCATCAGAGACAGGATTTAAATCTAGGTCCTCTGACTCCAGAACCATTGCTCTTTTTTTTTTTTTCCTTTTTGGAGGGGGGAAGTGAGAGCAATTGGGGTTAAGTGACTTGCCCAATGTCACATGGCTAGTTTTTGTGTTGTGTCTGAGGCTGGATTTGAACTCAGGTCCTCCTGACTCCAAGGCCAGTGCTCTATTCACTACACACCTAAACACCCTACCACTGCTCTTTTTAGAGGTAAGAGAAAGAAATAAGTCACATGGGAATAAGAGAGTAAGTCTTTTTTAAAAATCACTATAGATAAAGTATCAGCCCTGGAATCAGAAGGACCTGAGTCCAAATCTGGCCACAGACACTTAACACAAAACTAGCCGTGTGACCTTAGGCAAGTCACTTAACCCCAATTGCCCTACCTTATCCCCTGCAAAAAGAAAAAAAAAATATCACTATAGATCTAGGTTGTCCTTGTTTCTAGCTGTGTCTCTTTTTTTCTCTAAGTTGATTTATAAAGCCAGAAAATGGGAGACAACACTAAGCTTCATTTCTTTTAATACTAACCTGAATTATTTGCAAACCATGGAGTCTTCTGTATTCTATTAGCATAGGAATTTGATCAGCCTTTTCAATGTTCCACAGTCTTATAGTAGTGTCCTGAAATTCCAAAAACAATATTCATCACACAGCAGAGACCATCCTGTTTAAAAAAACAAAACAAAGCACATTTCACAGATGAAGAAACTAAGACCCAGAGGGGAAGTGATTTGTCCTAGGTCACATGGATAATTGCTGGTGAAACTAGGATTAGAACCCAATTCTTCTAACCCCTGGGCTTGTTCATCTGTCTACACATTACACTATAGCATAGGAATTTCCGAACAATTAAAGGATAGTCAAAAGATAAGGTAGGATTACGTTTCTAGTATACACCTCTATGAAAACATCACGAAATACTCTTCAGTATTATTCATTTTGGGAAAAGGAAGCATTTCACGTGGGGTTGAGCACTTAAGACATCAAAGGCCATGACCAGAATGGTAGGTCTCCCTCAGGCAGTATCATCTGCAGGGGCAGCAAGTAGAGGGGCTCAAGGGCCTCTCGACTGCCAGAATGACTTCCAGAAGAATTTTATTATTGTTAATTTGGGACACTTTGCTCCTGAGGCTTTGATTGGCCAAGAACCTGAGTGACATTGCCTGGATGGCACCTTAGCCAGGCTAGTAGCAGAGTTATGTTTTGAACTACACCCAACCTAAGGAATCCCTGCTTCTGATGCATGACTATACCCACAACCACACTAAGAGGTCTACTTTGAACTGCCACTCAAGTTCTGATTCAGATTTACAGCATTTCCAATTATGTACTAGATACTAAGTGTTGCTAGTGGTGTTTGCTGTTCTCTGCTGTAATACAATAAAGTTTTTCACAAAATTTTGGAAATAAAGACAGCCAACAACAAAAAGAAAGAAAGAAAGACAAAGAAAAAAGAATCATAGTTATTAGGAAATAACTTCCTAACTAAAGGTCTACTACAGGACTAAAAATAATGCTAGTGGCTCAAAAGTCACGGAGTTGTGTTCAGAGATTAAAGCCTTCTAGATTACACTAAATTTTAGGAAGAAGGAAACCCCCAAAACTTGCTATATTATGCTTCATAAGGGATCCCCAGGCTACTTCTAATGACTTAATTATATTAATATCAACTTGAGCCCTTCCATCATCACCTGCGAAGGATTTACTAATTGCTTACTAGAAAGGATGAGATAATCAACTATTTTTTGACCAGCAAAAAAAGTCCCTTTCCCCTTGCTCCCAATTCCTGAGATTCAGTGTTGCCATCTACCAAGATGAAAACTAAAAACTCTAGTCCTCTGTTTATAATGATCTACTTCTTCACTACTGCTACCCATCCCATTCTTTTGTTCTGCTCCCTGCTTCCAGGGTGCCCTATAGAAAATCTTTATTGGATTGTTAACAAACTTCCTTCATATTAGATCTCTACCTTTCACACTCCTTCTATCTTCTTACAATCTCAGGATCTTGTCCCTCACAGGAAGACATGGTATCCCCGGCCAGCCTCCCTAGTTCTGGATGCACTTTCTGTCATGTCCATCAACACACTAAGCCAGGATGATATTCTTCTTGCCCACTTACTCTTCATCGCCATTTATATATCGCCATCATCTCTGAGTAACCTCTCCACCTGTGAAGTTCATGCCACTCATCTATTTTACTCTATTTAAATCTCATTTTTTAAATTGGTGCCAAGGGGTAGTGACAATGCAATATTTACAGTGCCCACAATCACAATAAAGACCATGACTATAAGTATCACATGACATTAGATTGCAAAATATACCAGATTCTCCAGATAGAGGATAGAACTGAAGGATTTAGTTAGACACCAGAAAACCAAATCCCCAAACCAGTAAGCCAATTCCATCATAGTACCAAAGATATTCAGAAGCCATAATAACGCTGAGAGCCACAGCATCCTTCAGCCTTCCCACAAACCAATACAAGATCAATATTTACTCACAAAACTCTCTATCTCATTGTTTGAGCTCCTCTGTCCCCCACCATCTGGCTAGCTCTCACCAGCTTCCTATGGGCTCTGCTGCAACCTTCAGCAAACTCCTCCCACCACAAGATTCATGTGACTGCCTTCAGCCTATTGGGGGATAGAGTTTATCTTCACAGCAGGGAAGCTTCCTGTGGGCTCTGCTCCACCATTTAGCAAATTCCCTCCATCACAGGCTCCATGTGATTACATTCAGCCTATTAGGGGGCAGAGTTTACTTTCAAAGCAGGGAAGGTCTTCAAACTCCCCTCTAGTTCTATTAAGGGGCAGGGAAGATCTTCAAATTCCCATTCCCATAACACAAGGTCATTCTATCTTCTTTCCCAAGGAGGTTGACACTGGGCTCACAATTCTCCTTACTATCCCATCCCCTGCCTTTATATGTGGGTACTTCTACATGCTGAAAATATTTACTCTCCATGATCTAGAAATCTAAAATTCCCCTTTATGACCATAACCTCCTATTTGTTTATCTTTCCCTCTGCTGCCCTCTCCCTAAATCTGTTCTTCAACCTCAGTAGTATATCCAGTCACATCCTACCCTCTCTCAGTCTCTCAGTCCACTACTCCTGCTCTATACTCACTTTTTTCCATTTAAGGAGGATATCCAAGATAGTTATTTCTCCATTTTCCTCTAGGTTGCACTCCTCAGGACTTCTCCATCATGCCCCTGGCTGGGTACCTTCCCTCCTCCCTGTCCATATTTTCAGCTTCCTTTTGTGTACTGTCTTCCCTGATTATAACATATGCCCCTTGAGGACAGGGACTATCTATTGCCTTTCTATGTATCACTAGCACTTAGTAGAGCACCTGCATAGTAGATATTAAATAAATGTTTAATGAATGACTAATTTTCTTCCTTTCAGAATCTTAATCCTATACTTAAGCAATTCAATTTTATACTGCGTCCTATCCTCAACTCCTTTATTCCATTATCCTATTGATGTTTATATTTTGCCAAACCCCAACCCTGGTTACTCCTACAATCCATCTTCTTAATTTCTACTTGGGTGCTGGAAAAAGTCACAAAATGAAGCTACATATTTGCTATTGAATTTCAGCTGGGTCCTCATTGATACATAGCAATCCTTCTGTTCTTCCCTAATACACTCTCCCATAGCAACCGTTCCAAACCTCCTCTGTCCTCAAAATATCTATGCAATTCCCTCCCACCTCAATTTCAGCAAAGGACCTCATCTATTTCACTTGAAAAATAGAAGCAATCCAGTTTGAATTCCCTCTTCTTCCCAACTTTAGACCTTAAAATCCTGTTAATCTCTCCATATCTACTACTTCTTTCCTTGATGCCTACAAACATTCCAATCTCTCTCTCATCCTTAAAAAAAACCATTTACTTGACCCTGCCATTCTTTCAATTATTCGTTATTTCACATCCCTTTTGCAGTCAAACTCCTAGAAAAGGTCATCCACACTCATGACCAGCACTTCTTTATTTCTCCACTCCTTATTCCCTTGCAGCATGGTTGAGGATGCCCTTTTCCCCCGTACTTGATAGAACCTGCTCTCTCCAAGGTTACCAACAATCTCTTACCTGCTAAATCAATCATACAAGCCTTTATTAAATGTTTAGGATGTTGTAGAAACTAGGAAAAGCCCTAAAGATTTTTTTTTCTCTTCATTGAACTTGATCTCAAATCCTTCACTAAGAAGGAAGTAAAGGCCTCCCCTTGGATGAAATTGAGGTTTTCTGGACACCGAGGGGTGGAGGGTTTGTGTGGTTTTCTAATGACTGCATTTGTGATTAAGATGTTTAGTAATTGTGAATCTAGATTAGTGACTGATTAAGTTAATGGTTGCCCCATGAGTGG
>CM053585.1:236220145-236282203 GCA_028646515.1 Pseudochirops corinnae | reverse complement strand
ACTGATTAAGTTAATGGTTGCCCCATGAGTGGAAGTTTGATTATTCTATTGTGAATTGATTGAGTGATTAAGTATTGAGTTGCCCCATGAGTGGAAGTTTGATTGTTCTATTGTTGCTTGTTCTAAGTATTATGGCCACTGTAGTGAAAACTGTGTGGCCATTTTCTGTGATAAGATGTAATGTTGTGAATATTATATTGTGATATATTGTGAATGTTTGCCTTGATTTGTAATGGAATAAACAGAGTGTTCACTATATTGTGTAATCTGAACTCTAAAAGCTGTTCACAGTAGCATTCTTTTGGGAATCTGCTGGTGCATGGCATTACAAACTCTCTACAACTTTTGACTTTATCAAACATTCCCTTCTCTTAAATATTCTTTCCTTCCTTGGTTTCTATGACACCACTGTCTTTTGGTCCTCTTCTTAACTGTTTGAATTCTCCTTCTCTGTCTTCTTTGTGGAATTCTCCTTCTCTTTCTCATCTATGGGATTCTCCTCTGTCTCATCTGTGGGATCACCATCCATACCCCACCCCTTAAGTGGTAGTATACCCCAGTTGTTCTATCTTGAGACTTCTCTCTCTTTCAGTAATCTCATGAGCTCCCATTGGATCAATCAGCATTTCTCTGCCCATGATTCCCAAATCTACATAACCAATTTTATCTGTCTCCTGAGCTCCATTCTTATATCACCAACTGTCTGTCAGATGGCTTTACCTCTACACCCTATAGGCATTGAAAAATTAGCATGTCCAAAATAGGAGTCATTATCCTTGCTCCTAAATCTACCCTTCCTCCTAACTTACCAATTTCTCTTAAGATACCACCATCCTAGTCAGCCAGGTTTGCAACCTAAAGTTATCCTCAACTCTTCCTCACTCCCCATAAGCAATCAGTTGTCAGGTCTTCTGGATTCTACCTTCTCTCCCCTTCTCTCCATTCATAAGACCACCACCCTATTTCAGGCTCTCATCATTTCTCACCTAAACTACTGAATAGTTTCCTTATTGGTCTCCTGTCTTCCAGTCTTTCTCCTCTCAAATCCATCTTCCACACAACTGCCAAACTGAAATTTCTAAAGCATAATATTGAACATGTCATCTGTTCCATAGACTTCAGGGGCTTCCTACTGCCTTCTAGGAAGAAATATGGACTCCTCTATTTATCATTTAAAGTCCTTCCTGATCTGGGTCACCTCTGTTTTTGCAGACTTACTTCTTATTACTCCCTCTTATACCATGCAGTCAACCTTGCTTACTTGCTAACTACTATACATGGCATTCCATCTCCTATATCTGTGCCTTTGCAAAGGATGTCTTCCATGCTTAGAATGTCCCCTTTCCTTACCTCCACCTCTTAGAGGCACTAGCTCCCTTCAAAGCTCAGTTAAGGCATCACCTCCTTCTAATGGACCTTGTAGATCCTCGCCCACTGTAGAAACTGCTTTGCATATATTTATCTATATACATGTTGTACACCTCTCAGTGGAATGTTTCTCAAGGCTTAAGGAAGAAATAATCAGATGGATTCTGTGTCTTTTTTAATTGAGCCTATTTACAGTTAATTGATTTTACTCTTTGACTGCCTAAGTCATGATTCTGTGTCTCTGAACTTAATTCAGAAATTTAGTGACCTGTAATGAGTTAAGTTTAGAAATCCAATATTGTTAATCACTGTTCTATTCTTCTGTCAAGGAAATCTGTTAGCCTTAAAGGAGGTATGTGGGCACCAGGGAATCTGGTCTAATATCTTTACACCACCAAGCCATGCTTCAAAGATGTCTGCTGCATTAGCTAAATAAGTATGGTCTACTCTCTCTGTCCTTGTATATGCAGTTAGACTCAATGAACATTTTTTAGTCTTGGGAAGGGAAGAGGGGTATTGTTATTAACCCTCATTCCCAATTTCAATAAATCATATTTTCTTCCATCTATGATGCTAGTCTTCCTATTTTCTATACCCTCAAAATTATAAAAGAGACCTGTGCCCCTCATTCAAGGTTTAGATTTGCTGGGGGAACTGGGATCCTATTTATTGGTAAATTCCTGCTTTACTAAGAAATTGATCATGCTCAGAACTTTGCACCTCAGTCTAACTTAATTTTAATTGTTACAAGGAAAAAGGACCATTTCACTGCTTTTGTCAATGCCAACCTAGTACAGTACTTTGAACATAGTAGGTGTTTAGTAAATACTGATGAGTTTAACTGATTTGAGGCTCTCCTTTTACTATCTGTCCGAAGAGGTCTATGAGCACGGTGGATTACTTAACTAAGTTGAAGAGATGATACAGAGGCTAGTCTTCTTGGTAATTAAGAAAATAACTGAGTTCTCCAGAAAATGACTGAATCTTTCCAAGAATCTTTGCAATGGAGAAGATTCTAAGAAATTAATTTATGTCTGTATAAACATTTGTCTCCAAATCACTGAAGTAAGAATGACCTCTAAGGTCCTTTTCTAAGCTTTACATTCTGTGATTTTAAATGAGAGTATTTTAAGTCAGCCAATATTATTAACATAGTCTAAGAATGAATAAATCTGTATTGAATTTGTAGGTACATGGAGACTAAGAGTTCTCCACTGACTTTCTGCAGTAGATTTTCTCAGCCCAAAAGATCATCTGCTTTCTCTCAATTAGTCTATATTAAAATTGAGCCTCTGTATTAGTTGTCCTACCTGCTCTGAAAGGAATATCCCTTGATAGCAAATGTGTGTGTGTGTGTGTGTGTATTTTAGCTAATGCAATAGAGATTTGGAATCAATGAAATATTTGTAGGTTTTACCTTTGAAGCAGAAATAACCCATTTTCTGTTGTTGCTAATTGCTACATCCATCACCCAGTCTTCATGTCCCTGCAGGAAAGTGAAACTTAACTGTACCCCAAAGTAAAAGCTTTCTTATTTTTATAACAGAATAAAACTAATATCAGTAACTCGCAAATGACCTTATCCTGAAATGAAAGCAATGAATTCTGATTCTTTTGCTTAATCAAAGCTATTTTTCATGTCACAGAAACATTAAAAGCTTAAAATAAATTTAAAAATTATACTTCTTTGAATTATTTTTAAGAATACTACATAATTATTCTGAAAAATGGATGAAGGGAAAAGTTGTATTTAAACAACAGTTCTATAAAACTGCCTTTTTAAAAGAAACCTACAAAAAACTGCAATTGTCATTCATACTAGCATTCAAATTATCTGAAGGGTGGTATAGTGTAGAAGGAAAGGATTTACAATTATAATCACAGAATCTCAGAAATCAGAAGGCATTTCAGGAACCATTTAGCTCAACCTGTAGCTGAAGTATCTCTCTTACAATAGCCTAGACAAATGGTCCTACAAGCTCTGATTGAAGATCTCCTGTGGGGGGAGGGTAGGAGGAGTGAATGCACTACTTCCATTATTTCATATATCATTAGAGGTTCCTCTGGAGACAAAAGTGACCAAGACTACTTAG
The DNA here is from genome assembly GCA_028646515.1 of Pseudochirops corinnae. Lineage (NCBI taxonomy): Eukaryota > Metazoa > Chordata > Mammalia > Diprotodontia > Pseudocheiridae > Pseudochirops > Pseudochirops corinnae. Next base: position 236,278,742 of record CM053585.1, on the reverse strand, counting down.
CCTATTAAGCTTAATACTGTACTCCTGATTTTGAATTCCATTTTAGCTCTTAAGATTACTTTATTTCAATCCTTATTTCCGCCTCACAGCTTGACAAAGGTTCAGCTGCATGAAAGAGAACTTTTAGTTTGGGTCGCTACAGATAGTTAATGTTCATTTTTTTAAAATATACACATATATTTCTGACACTGAATGTTGAAACTAAAAGGCTGAAGAGAATGGTTTCAGAGAAACCTGGAACTGATATTTGCATGAATTGATACAAAGTGAAATGAACAGAATCAGGAGAACAGTTTATACAATAACAACACTGTAAAGACAAACAATTTTGGAAAAACTTAGAAACTCTGATTACCAACTGCGATTTCAGGTAACTCAAAGTGAAACATGCTACCCACCTCCTGACAGAGAAGTGATGTACAGTTTCATTCAGCAAAACTTCTGAAGCACTTACCATGTGCCAGATCCTATGCTTGATGTTTGAGGATGGAAAGATGAAAGCAAGTATGATCCTTTTTCTCATGGAACTTAACAGTTTAGTAGGGAAGATGTGACAAATACACAAATAAGGGTGATACCAGTTAGAATTAAATAAAATAATATAATTAAATAGAGCTTTTGAAAATTTGAGGATGAGAGATCTTCCTCCTCAGAGTACTAACAGAGACATAGATTTGACATGGTCAGTCTGGAAATTTGTTTTGTTTCACTATACACAGTCCTAACAGAAGTTGTGTTTTTCTTTCTTTTTTAGGATGGGAGAAAGGGATAAGGGAGGAAGATATGAGGAAAAGAAAGTGGATTTCTGTTCTTTTTTTTTTTAACTAACTTAAAATTTTAAAAAAGAAATTAGAAGGTTGATTGACTTCTTACATTATAGGTTATATGGCAGAAAACTGGCTATTTTTCATATCATCTATAAGTAGTCCCCTTGCTTCTGATTGTCAGGCTTTGATTATGGATTATTAAGCCATTATGGAAATATACATAATACTACTATCCTTTAGTCTTCATAATTCACAGGATCCTAGGATCACGGATTTAGAGCTGGAAGGGACTTTAGAGGTTGAGTCTAACCCCTTCATTTTTTATAGATGACAAAACTGAGGTTGAGGAGAATTAAACATTTATCTATATTATCAGACTGAATCCAGTAGTTAACTTTGAGCAACACATGGGAGAGTCAGAAATAGATCTTACTTTCCTCTCCATGCAATTTTCCTGCTCCAGGATTTAGCTCCAAGTCTGAAGTGCTTTCAGGTGTAAAGTTGGCCTCAGACTAAAGAGAAGCACACAATGCGTAGGGAACTCCTGAGTTTAGCCGCCAGTCAGGCATTTTGCTTCCTAAGGACACTAACATCCCAGCCTTATTGAATGTGTACAGATGCTGATCCTCAGAAAAGAATACACTCTTCCAGTAAAGAATACACTCTTCCAGAGAAAGCCTGGACTGTGGGACAATTGCTCTGTTCTCTGAAAACTGGACTCATCTGATTAAAAACCTAGGATTATAGTATTTAGGCAGTCTGGCTTCATTCATCCAGCCATATCTCCTACTGGTCATCTACAACCAAACCAGTCTCCTCAGTTACTTTATTGCTACTTTGCCTCTGCTCATGGCACTGTCCCACCTGGAATGTCTTCTTGTCTCTCCTTTCTTTAATCAAATGTCCAACATCCTTTAAAGCTCAGGTCAGGTTCTATTATTTACTTAACTCCCTTTGAAATCTCTCTCTCCCTTCAAAGTCTGGCTCAGGTTTCATATCCTTCATGATGCCTTTCCCTCTACCCTTACCCCCAAGCTGGAAGAGAGCTCTTCCTCCTCAAATTTTCTAAAAGCATTATGTTCTTTCCCCTTATTTCATTCTAACTGGTATCACCCTCATTTGTGTACTTTTCACATCTTCCCTATTAGAGTCTAAGTTCCATGAGAGAAAGGATTACACCTGCTTTCATCTATCTATCCCCAGGACCAAGCACAGGATCTGGCACAGGGTAGGTGCTTCAAAAGTTTTGCTGAATTTAATTGTATTGTCTGTACCTCTCATCTGGCAATTGTTCCTCTCTAACGCTTCACATCCTGGTATCCTGTACACTAGATTTTTGTCCTTTTGTACTACACTGTGAGCACAATAAGGACAGGGACTGTGTCTGACTCTTTGTATCCCCTTGAGCACTTGTCATTCAATATATGTTGGCTAGTAACATGTTTATAAACCAGAAATTAGTCTAGGCAGTGAAATCAACTACATGTATGGTAGAGAAAAGTAAGTTTATTGTAGCCCATCTCTCTCATTTTGCAGATGAGGAAACTGAGCACCCATGAGGACATAATTCAAACTATAATCCAACCCCAGTATTTCAGTTTCTTAATCCATCTATAGTCATTTGTACAAGGCTTCTTTCTTTCTCTTATTAGTAAATCAGTACCTTTAATGTACATTTTTTATATCCTCCGGCCACATCCCAGACAGTTACCATTTTGTCATATGCTCCAGATACAATAAGTGAGGCTGAAACACAAAATTGGAAATTCATGGGCTTTTTCATGGATTCATCCCTCCTTTAGTCAGTCAAACTAGCTGAGTGACCTTTAATGACAGGCTCTTATTAGTCACACTTCAAAAAGATGTTGAAAACCCGTCAGGTTTGGCTGAATGATTCACATCTCTATTAACATGACAATAGAGGACACAATCAAAAAGCACTGGGAAAAAAGTTCTGGAGATTTAATGTTTTCTTTTAGGTAGTAAAAATACTAAACCAGTCCTTAGCTATTTCTAATACTTTCTTGGAAACCTAAGCTAATTTATTTGTACTTCCATTTTTTTTTTTAATTGATAAACACTGTGATGTAGTAATTGAGAATCTATGAATCACTGCAGCTTTCTGCAGAAGCCTTATGATGATCAGTGAAATGCTTCTTTGGACCTAACAAGCAGGAGGAAGTCTTTCCTGAAAAGCTTCTCTAATCGATTGCTGATTAAGAGAAACTATAACCATAATTATGAGCAAAAGAAATGTGATCAATGAGAGTAGCATTTTTAAAAAGTCAGTTTTCAGGAAATCTCATTAAGCTTCTGTTATTTTCTGAGATATTCTTCACTTGTGGATCTATGTCTCTAGAATTAAGGGAGGTAGATACATGCCACATTACAGTAATTAGTAATAGCCTTTGCTTAGAATTTCACATAGCACTTTGGCAACTTTCTAGTAGATGCATGTAAATGGTGTGTATTATTGTGATCTGTGTTTGTGTCCTATCTTCCTTCTAGACTCTGAGCTCCCAGGACTGAATCTTACCTAAGTTTTGCATCTTGTCCAGTACCTAACAGTATTGAATAAATAGTAGACTCTTAATAAATGGTTATTAAATGAATAAACTCTGTTTAAGAAAGTATTTAAAATAATAACCTAATTACTTCTATTTTGATCCTTATATTACCGCCAAAATTGTAATAATGGTCATTGGAATGCTACCTATTTGATTTAAAGACATTATTCACTCCAGAAGAAACATGTTTGAGTTCTACTTTGTAACCTAAACCTAGAACATGGTCTAATTGTATCTAAAAAGAATAACTTTCTATTATGTATGAAAGGCCTAATATTATTACCGGAAAGACAGTGGTTTTGTTGCTGGCAGAAAGACTGGATAATGTGTTGCCATCCTCTCTCTGTCTTGGTGGAGACCTTGGGAATTTATACAAGGTGAAAGGAATTTTCTCACCTTAAGTCAAATGGTAAACTGGGGTCTGAGAATGGGTGCTAAGACAGAAGCAGGCTCAAAAGGGTTTTAAAAAAAAACCATGTTTAATTTAAGAGTAAGATCTTGCGTTTGCCTGGCTGGTGAGACTGTGCACCTGAATTCAAATCACAGCTGAAATAGCCCAAGGGCATAGCTGTCCCTTCCTGAGTGGGAGAGGCTAGGTAGCAACTGCAATTCATGAGAAGACCAGCAGGTGGAAGCTGAGAGCTACCTAGTAGAAACGCTTTCTAAATGACCACAAGTCCAGCCAGCCTACCCAACATATATCATGAACAAGGATAGCTGACAGGGAGCCCACAAATGGGAGAGTGGGTCAGGGGCTATACTGTATTTGCTAGCTCATTTTCAATTAAATTAGATTTAACAATCATTTATTAAGTACTTTACCATGTATAAAATATTGGGCTAGGTGCTAAAGATACAAAACAAAGGCCAAATAGTCCCTACCCTCAAGGAGTTTACATTCTACTGGCGGCATACAGCAGACTCAGGTAAGTAAATACAAAGTAATTTCCAGAGAAATGGGAACAGAAACAACTAGGTGGACCAGGAGAAACCTTTTATAGGAGATGTCACTTAAGCTGTCTGAAGAGAGCTAGGGAATCCAAGAGGCAGAGATGAGAAGGGAGAAAATTCCATAAATGGAAGACAGTCTGTCCAAAGGACCATCGTACATGGCGGGCAGCAAGTAGGCCAGTTTGACTAGGACACAGAGGGTGTTAGGAGAAGTAATATGCAACAAGTCTAGAAAAATTCGCTGAAACCAGAGTGCAGAGGGCTTTTAATGTCAAACACAAGAGTTTTTATTTTATCCTAGATGTGGGAGGTGGTCCCGGAAGCTTCTTGAGCAGTGAATTAATATGGCTAGCTCTATGTATGAAGAATAATAATTTGACAATTTTGTGGAGAATAAGTTGGAGGGCGATCAAGTTGGAGGCTACTGCGATCATGCAGGTGAGAAGTGATGAGGTCCTGAACTAGACTGGTGGTAACTGCTGGAAAAAAAAGGAGGGACGTGCAAAAGCTATAATTTTCAATTGCAAGATTACTATAGGTATATACTCGTCCTCTTAGCTCCTTTGTCTGATGTTATGTAGACAATCTCTATTATCCTTGTGGAAAATCATCATCTTAGACTATTTTAGACAATGGAGTTATTAAAGAGTTAGATCCTTTCAAGAATAGGTTAACATTGTGCTATGTATAACTGTAACAAAGAGCTCATGTATTTATAGAATAGCAAAAAACAAAACAAAATGTTTTTTCACTGTAATACTGAATTTGAAATCATGTAAATAGCTTACCATCTCTGGTAAAAAGACAGGAACTGACAGAACCTTCATGACCTTCCATCAGAGTTATACAAGCTCCCTCATTTCGAAACCCTCCTGCATTTACATCCCATATTTTTAAGGTTTTGTCCCAAGCAGCTGTACACAAGAAATGGCCACTGAAGGTAAAACAACAATCCGCAATCACATTGGAATGTGCTCTGAAACACAAGTGAAAAACACAGACAATGCGAATTATTCTACTCTGGTTAAAGCTCTTTTGCTATTCCACTCCAAGGGTCCTGAGAGAGATATAGCTTAGTTTGAATTTCTAGAGGGCAATACTTCTCTGGCCATTGTGACTCTGGAAAACAATTTCAGTCATTCAGTTATCAAACATTCATCAACTGCTTACTATGCATATGTATTCCTAGACATGTACACAGTATATTCTTATATGTACAGTTTTTATTTTAAATTTAACTTTTAATGTCTTAATATATTCAACATTTTTATATATGTGATATAGACACACATATATAGTCCTAGAGGCATTAGGAAATCACTGGAGTTGATTAAGTAGGACAGTCATAAGATCAGATCTGTGCTTAAGGAAAATTACTTTGGTCCTCACTGGCTTCCTCCCTGTGGGCTATCACATTTCTGAAGATCTGCAGGTAAAGAACTGTGAAGAATAACTAGTAAATTGTTTCAGAATCTACTGAACCCTTCCCCTTTTTCTCTTTCCATCTCTCCCTCTCTTTCAATTGTTGTGTATATGCAAATAACAATCTTCAACATTTATTCAGTACCTATTACGTGTAAAGCAATATCCCTGGAACTGAAGAAGATAAAAAAATAAATAAGACATGGTTCCTCCGTTTGGCCCTTTAGATGGCTCCGTGGACAGAGAGCTGGGCCTAGAATCAGGAAAAACTGAATTCAAATCCAGCCTCAGATACTTACTAGCTGCATGACCCTGGGCAAGTCATGCAACCTCTGTTTACCTTAATCCATTAGAGAAAGAAATAGCAAACTACTCCAGTATCTTTGCTAAGAAAACCCCACAGAAAGTATGATCCCATGGTGATATAAAGAGTCAGATATAAGTGAACAACAACAAACAAAACCCTCCCTTTAAAGAACATATACAGCTAGGTCCTGATTAATATGAATAATATATTCTGCAAAGTGGTTGCATTAATAAAATATAGTAATTCGTTCCAATCCAATGGAGATATGCAAGTAAATGTTTAAAATAAGTTCTTTATCTGTTTATTAATGTGATATAAGAGCAAAGGATAAGAAAAATGCATTCCTAATGTCAATTTATTACAAAGTAATAGAGAAGTTATAGAAAGAAAAACTTTAAAAACTAGACAATTACTGAATATGATATTTAAAGATAAGCCTACACTGAGACTATGCAAAAAACATCACTATTGTTGTTTAAAATATTTTATGGTGTAGATTGAACTGTCTTCCCTTTAAATCTCCACGCATATGCTGGTAGGTACAGAGAACTTTATCCACACATCTTGACAAATCTGCATGTTCATATTCTCACACAATGAACAAAGTGTAGAGAGATAACCCAGGTAACCCAGATAACTAAAATCAGCAATATTTTAAATATGTGATACTCTTGTCCTTACAATATTTTTCAATAGCTGGGCTAAAACAATTTGAAAACCAGTCTTTGTTGACATTAGTCACCCACACTTTCTTATTTCCCCCACAAAGAACTAGAAACGATCAATAGTTGTAGACTCTCAGTGCAAAGATTTTGAGACCAATAAAAAAGCATAAACTAATGCTAATTTGAACTAATTTGAAATGAAAACTATCATTTCAAATACCTTTCTATGTTAGCTCCCAATAAACAGGTTAGGTGATTCTTAGATACTTTAAATCCAAGTTGAGTTTTTTCTTTCTAGAAATGTATGTTCTAGAAGGCATCCTTTCCCAGAATAAATTTGTTACATCCACATTAAAAATTTGTTGATCAATCTATCTACCTTCTTTGATTATGTTCTTCAAAATGACAGAATATTTAGCTGTCATGTCTTCTTTCATAGGCACTGGTTGCCTCTCTGATAATTTTAACATAATACTCAATTTTGAACTCAATTAAACTCAGTTTTGAAAGTGATTGAACCAACCAGCACTCATAGTAAAAGTTTCTTCAGTAGCCACTTCATTTCCATTTTTCTTCCATTGCCTTAAGTAAACTTGAAGTTTTTATCTGAATGGCCCTTCTATAAAGAGCAATGTGTTTTTAATTGACGTCTTCAATCCATCCATTTCTATAACTGATGCTTCTCTTCCTTGTAGTTATTTGCAAACCACAAAAAGCTAATTCAACTTTGCCTTTTTCTTTTAGCCTTTGTGTTTTAGAATATTCTGTACCATGGATTCAGGCATCCTGACATCTTGTCCTGTTTTACAGTTATAACCCCATTCATGCATTAAATTATATCAAATTTATGTTCTAATGTAACAACAAGCTTCTTTTTTTTTGGTGCTACAGGTGTTTTCATCTGAAATATTCTTCCCTTTGACCAGTTTGTTCAGGGATCTTTAAAAAAAAAATTAACACAAGAGAACATCATATCCATACTTAACGATAAACATACACAGATAAAGTAGCTTTGTGTTAAAACCCTCAGTTAACTCAAACAATTAATTGAATTTTGTTTTATATCAAATATGACCTCGTACAATTTTATAATTCACACTAAATTGAATTTTACGTTATTCAAACTCATGTGAATTGTAATCTAGGTGTATGCTAGGTAGGGGTGGAGTGAGACAGGATTAACAATTAATAAATAACTATAATATAAACTAAAAGATGATAAATACATGACAGACACATATAAAGCAGTATGTATCTCTGTGCCTGTCTTCCTAACTTTGTTTTTTTTCCTATGCCCTCTACCTATTTTACTCTCCCTACATCTTTCCCTATCATTCCCTTTCTTGTTTCTCTTAATGTCCCTACATCTCCTTCCCCCCTCAAGTATTCACTTTTAAAATATATCTCTGGAAGAAAACTAAATTAAATTGCTTTTTACTTGTGTGTAGGCCTTGACACAAGGTGTTTCATTGGGGAGAGGGAAGATGGAGGACATAGGCTTTAAGAGGCTCTCGATTCCTGCCCAAAATAGACTGCTCAAATGAACCATTAAATATAATTACGACCTCTGTATTCTGTAGAACTCAGCACTATTCATCAGAAGAAAAGAATAAACAAAAACTGGTTTCTAGAACACAATATCTGGTTTTGCCTTTTTATCCCCCCTGAAAATAGCCTTTCGAAATGCACAAACTAGACAAGGCCAAAAGAAAAGACTAGTCAATTCTACAATAAAATTCAATTTTGCAAACAGTAGCAGCTCTTAGACAAAACCCCAAAGTTCCAGAACCTGGCAGAATATGAACAATCCCTAAAAGCTGTACTACATACATAAGGGATTATAAGCATCTTCACGGAAAAACTAGCCTGTACCCATTGTGATTAAAAAACAGGATAGAGTTGCCATTCCTAAATAAATTTCTAATCTCTTTCTCTATTGATATACATGTATATGTGTGTGTGTGTGTGTGTGTGTGTGTGTAGAGAGAATGGGAGGGAGAGAGAGAGAGAGAGAGAGAGAGAGAGAGAGAAGACAATTCTCCACAAATACCCATACTCTCTACAGCATACATTTCCTGAAAACAGTTCAGCTAAATTGTTTAATAGCAACTAAGTGGTCAAATGGATAGAACACTATGCCTACAGTCAGGAAGACGTGAATCCAGCCTCAGAGACTTACTGGCTGTGTGACCCCTGGGCAAGTCACTCAACTCGTTTGTCTTAATCCACTGGAGAAGAAAATGGCGAACCATTCCAATATCTTTGCCAAGAAAACTCCACGGACAGTCTGGTCCACGGGACCATCAAGAGTCGGACATGACTAAGTGACCAAAGAATGAATTGATAACACGTGCCACTTCCCAATTTTGTACCTTACAAAACTTTATACAAAGGATGATGCCAGCATTCTTCATCGTATTTGTCTTGAGTTTTATTGTTTCTTAGCACAAATTTTATTTTCACTATTGTTGTCTGTGTGTGTGTGTGATTTTTTTTTTTTGCCTCTTGATTGGTGGCTGGATTAAACCACTAGAGAAGTTCTCAGAAATTAAACTCTGAAAATATAAAGAATAACTATCCCAATTAAAAGGAAAAGGGGGAGATATCTAAAGATAATCATATAAATACAAAAGGAACCATTATCAACAAACTTCAAATTTTAAGAGACATATACAAAAGGTAGAAGCAAGAAGAGGTAGCAGGACAAACAGAACAGGGCATAGCCAGTCATTACTAACACTGAAATGAGGCGATGCTGGCAAGGAAAATGATGGACAAAAAATGCTAGGTTTTAGGGGTGTTTTTTCAGTTGTATTGGAGAAATGAGGACAAAGAAGGGATAGGCCTGCTGCTCGGAACAGAAGGGATGCTGGTAACTAGCAATAGAGAGAAGGCAGAGCTATTCAAGTCAAATGGCTTCTATTTTCACTACCAAGGAAAATGATCTCTGGACTGGAAAGGACAAAACAAAAAAGGGTAACGGGGAGCTGATAGTGAAGATAAGCACAGAGGTAGAAGGGGCACCTCACTGACCTTGGGGAATTCAAGCCATGACACCTAAATGAATTCTTCAGCTACTAAAAGAACCAGCAAACGTGATCACTAAGCTCCTGTGAGCAATCCTTGAAAAATCATGAATAGGAGCGTTACCATAGTAATGGAGAAGAGCAAATTTTATGCCAATTTTTAAAAAAGGGAGAAGAGAAAGATCTGAAAACTCTTGATTAGAAAGCTTGACTTTGATTCCTAGCAAACATCTATTAATGAGATAGTTAATGAACATCTAGAAAAGGGAAGGATGCTCACAGCCACCAAGGCTTCATTAAGGACTGACTGGTCGTGCCAGACTGACCTTATTTCATCTCTTTTTGAGAACCTTGCTAAACTAGTAGATGAGGGGAATGTTAATAGTTTACCTAGATTTTAGCAAAGCATTTTACAAGCTCTGTCATGCTAATCTCATGGAAAAGATGGAAAGACATTAATTTTTTTTAATTTTAAGGCGTCAGTGAGGTGTTGTATTAGAGAGAGTTGTCTGAAAACGGTTCCTGAAAATTGTCTTAGAATCATGAAGAGCTGAGTTCAAATCCTGCCTTAGACACTTACTCACTATATGACAAATCACTTAACCTCTCTCAGCCTCAGTTTTCTCATCTATAAAATGACAATAATAATACTACCTTCCTCACAGAGTTGTTTTGAGGGCAAAGTGAGATAATAGATACGTAAAATGCTTTGAAGACCTTAAAATGCTATCTAAATAATAGGTATCATTATTATTAATGTTAATACCATAGTACAATCAAATGGATTTGGAACTGAATGGATGGCCAAACCAGACTATACTTTGTGGTCTTTATGACTACAAAAAAAAAACAGTCATTAAGAATTTTATATCAACTTGGAAAGAGGTCTCTAGTGGAGTGCCCCAGAGATCTGTGCTTAGACTTGTGTTTTCTAACATTTTAATCAAGTATTTAGATAAAGACATAGATGGTGTGATTATCAAATTTTAAGATGACAAAATAATGACAAAATTCATTTGGAAAAACAAAAGATATAAACTATGAAGGGAAATGGTGAAAAGAAATAAGGACAAAGGTGGAATAACACTTTCAAGCCTCAAATTACATTATAAAGCATCAGTCATCAAAGCTATCTGATATTGGTTCAGGAATAGAAAGCTATACTAATGGAGCAGACTAGACAAGGGAGATTCAGAAACAACAGAATCTCAGTGTTTGATAAAGTGGAAAACATAAATTGCCTAGGGAAAAACTCCCTATTTGATTAAAAAAAAAGAAACTGCTGGGAAAACTGAAAGTGGTCTTGCAGGAAAATTAGACTTAGACACTCCATAATACATTCTAAATGGATACACAACCTTAACAATACATATTATTATATAAAACAATTAGAAGAGAAACAGAGAAATGCATGTCACAGCTATGTGCAGGAGATGTATTCTTAACCAAACAAGAGACAGAGGCAATAAGAAAAGACAAAACAGATAACTTTCATTACTTGAAACTAAAAGGCTTCTCCAGAGACAACATTAATGCACCTGGGAAAAGGGAGGTGGTCACAAATGGGAAAAAGTCTTTGCATCAAATTTCTCTGATAAGGGTTCGGTATCCGAGATCACACACACACACACACACACACACACACACACACCCCATTCCCCAATAGATAAATGGTCAAAGGATACGAAGAAACAGTTCTCAGAGGACCTGCAAAGTATCTGCAACCATGTGAAAAAATGCTCCAAATCATTAAGAACAAAAGAAATACAAACCAAAACGACCATGAGGTGTCACCTCACATAACGAAAACTGGCAAAAATGACAACAGTCAGTGTGGAAGGATTTGTAAAAAGATGTAATAACACATACAGAACTACATCAAGGTAAACGGAAAGAAAAACAGCACATCAAAAAATCAAAAGTAGGTGCAGCTAGTTGGCGCAGTGAATAGAGCACCAGCCCCGTAGTCAGGAGGACCTTAGTTCAAATCTGACCTGATACACTTGATACTTACTGGTTGTGTGACCTTGGGCAAGTCACTTAACCCCAATTACCTTGCCATCTCCCTTCCAAAAAAAAATCAAAAGTGAATGTAATAAAATTATAAAGATCTAGCAGAACTCAAATGAAGGGATACAAGAAGATACCTCCAACCTACCCCTTCATGGAGGTAGAAGAGTCATGGGTGTTTTCAGACTTTTTCAATTCATGGATCAGTTGTGCTGTCTTTTTTTTCCCTCTCCAAAAAATTTTATTATCCTATGGGATGATTCTCTGGGAAGGGGAGAGAGGGTCACATGGGGTAACTATGGTGATGTATGAAACAGAAAATATCAATAAAAAATTATTTTTTAAAATTAAAATAACACAAATGAAGAAACAGCTAATATATTGGATTATTAGATTAGATTTGATTAGCATCAAGATAAAAAAAGATTCTAACAGGATAGAATGTTGGACAGAATCTAATAAGATGAAATTTAACAAAGAAGAATGTTCAATCTTATTCTTAGGTTCAAAAAATTCATCTTCACAAGCATAAAATGGAGAAGTTGTTCCAAAACAGTAAAAAAATATGAAAAATGTCTGGGGGTTGTAGTGGATCATCAAATCCATATGAGTCAAAAGCATCAGTCAGTCAATCAACAATCAACTTACTACAAATCAAGCTTTTCATGAAGCAATGTGGATACCAGAAAAGGCAACAATAGCGTCCCTGCCTCAGGGAGCTCACATTCTAACAAGGGAGACATATGTCAATAACTTTATACATATAATATATGTACAGAGTAGATGGGAGGTCATCTCAGAGGTAAGAGACCAGCAGCAGAGTAGGGATGGAGACCAGACAAAGCTTCCTGTGGTTGGGATTTGAACTAAGTATTGAAGAAAGCCAAGGAAACTAAGAGGTAGAAGTGAGGGGCAAGCACTCTAGTTATGGGGGTTGGGGAGAGAGACAACCAATACAAAGTCACAGAGTTTGGAGCTGGATTGTTATATGGGAAGAACTATAAGTGGGATAGTGCAGAGGGATCTTAGAGTATGTGGAGGAGAGTAAAGTGTTGGGAAGGACTTTAAATGTCAAAAGAGAGCTTCAGGTTGATGATGGAGGTAATTGGGAACCACTGGAATTTACTGAGTAGCAGGATGACATTGTAAGAGGAGATATAATGGTATCTTGTTTGGCTCTCACAAAAGTTATTGGAAGGTAATCAATAGCTGTGGGGAAGCTCTCCCTTATCTTACTTTACTAAAAGCCTGACCTTCCTGGAACTATGACAATGGCCAGAGTGAACTAGAAAGGTGGGGGTGTGGCTCACAGCTCTGACCTTAGGAGAGATCAGGTCCAGTCAGGTCTCAAGTATCCTCACTTCCATGTCTTATATAATCTGCATATATTAAGGGAATGTAGGGAAATAAAGTGAAGAATTTGAGGAATTTGACTAACCCTAAATCTACCAGGAAGGACGGAACTGTGTAACCTTACTCCCACTTTGGCATCAGGGTGGGTCTGTCCCTAGTGAGCACCACACCCACTTCCTTGCTGGAAGTGTAATAAACACCTTCCTCTGCACACTCTAATTCTGAGTTCTTTCAGTGAGAAGGGACTTTTAAAGGAGTATATCATGTGGATCTTCTTACAGACCCCCAAAGGGAAGCAGTGGGCAGCAGAAGCTCATCCTAGGCTAATTCCCTGACCCTACTGGGAAGTCCACAGCCTTGTTGAGGAGCATCCTACACGGATCTTCCTAAGGTCTCCCAAGGGAGCAGTGGATGTGGAAATTCATCCAGGTTACCTACCTGACCTTACCAGGGTGTCCTGTGATCCCCAAAAGCATGTTTCTCACAACATGATCAGACCTGTGCTTAAGAAAAAGCATTTTGGAGCTGAATGGTGAGCATGGATTGGAGTAGGAAGAGACTTGAAGCAGGGAAGCCAATTAGAAAGCTTATTAAGTAATCAGGACAAGAGGCAAGGAGGCCCTGTATTAGAGTTGTGGCTACGTGAGTGGGAAGAAAGGCCATTAGATTTAGGGATTAAGAAGTCACTGATAACTTGCTAAGAGCAATTTCAGTTGAATAATTAGCCAGAATGAAGCAAGTTTAGAAATGAGTGAGAGGTGAGGAAATGGAAGCAGCTATTGCAGACAGCTTTCTCCAGGCGTTGAGCTAAGAAGAAGAGGGAAGGTATAGCAGAGGTGTGCTGGCTTCAATTTGTACTGACTTGTGAGAACCAATTGTTAAATTTTCAATGTGAGTATTTACACCTTGAAAATTAGAAAATGCCACATCAGGGCTTAATGTATTGTTCTGTTAATTTCTAGACTTAAGAAAGTGGTGGAGGAAATGTTAATAATGCAAATTAAACTTAAAGTATATCATGAATACTTTTTTTTTCTGGAGATCCAGATGTTAAATATTTATCAGTATATGCCTGCATGTAAAACAACTGTAGTCAGGGATGGTAGGTTCAAATTAGAGGTTTTTTAAAGGATGAGGGAGACATGGCACAGGAAGAGCCTATAGAGAGAGAGAGAGAAATTGAAAATAAAAGAGAGAATGAGGATTATAATGAGAAGTTTGATAGAAAAAAAGCAGGGGTATGGGTATGGGATAAAGAGTATATGCAGAGGGCTTGGCCTTGACAAAGTGAAGGAACATCAGAGCCAGAATAAAAGAAGAGTGATAGTGAAGAAAGACATTAATGACGTGCTTAGGAGGAAACTCTTAGAATGGCCTTGTTTTATAGTAATATGGAAGGAAAGAAAAAAACAACCTCATGGAAGTAGGACTACATTGAGAGGTATAGTGCCAAGGATAAGAAAATAATAGTCCTGCTATACTCTGCCCTGGTCTAAAGTATTATATTCAGCTGGGGGAGCCACATTTTAAGAAGAACGTCAATAGAATGGAAAGGATTCAATGTAGGGTAATCAGTGAAAGACCTCAAGTTCAAGCCATATAAAGATCAATTAAAGGAATTGGGGTTATTTAGCCTGAAGAAGAAAAGACTTAGGGGGAAATGTGATAGCCAACTTCAAGTATTCACAGGAATGTCACGTGGAAGAGAGACAAGACTTGTTCTGCTCAGCTCTAGGTAGTTGCACTCAGAACAATATCTGGAAGTTTACAAAGAGGCAAATTTTTGCACAATTTAAGGAGATGCCTCCTGATGATGAAAACAATCCCAAAAATAGAATGGGCTGCTTCAGAAGACAGTTGCTTCCTGCTCTCTAGAGGTCTTCAAGAAAAGACTGGACAACTGCATATGGAAATTGTACTAAATGGTCATTAGGGTCCCTCTGAAATTCTGGGATTCTCAGACTGAACTACACCATCCTGATTGACATCAAATACAAACATCTATGGTAAAGCTGTATCTAATACTCTGGCGCACAATATTTAGTCAATAATTGCATTCCTCAGTTAGCAGGAATCTACCACAGAGACAGGCAAGTACTGGTAACATGTTCCTTGTTCTCTTCCAACTAATCCTCCTGTACTGGGGTTTATGTGATTTGGTCTAAAAGGGATATCAGCACATGTGATACTTCTCCCTGGCTGGGATAATTCATTCATTTTCTCCTTTGATATTTCAAATTCATCTGAGTTAACAGGCACAAATAATGGGAACCAGAGCTAGAAGAGGCCTTAAGAGATCTATTCATTTTACAGAGGAGAAAACTGAGGCCCACAGAGAAGAAGTGGGCTTTCTATAGTAACTCTTCCTTCCTGCTTATTTTGCTGTTAGTACACCTGGGATTGAGGATTGAGACTGGACCTTTAATGTCAGTGGCATAGGGGATTTCCAGGTGAGGAAACTCCCTCCACCAATGTAGATCAATACCTCCTCTGCAACTTAAGATCTTAAGAGAATTGCCTAGAGCACTGAGAGAGGTTACATCACACAGCTAACATATCAGAGGTGGAACATGAACACAGATTTTCTTGGCTCTGGGGTCCCTCTCTATCTACTAAGCCGTGCTGACTATTATTTCTTGTTGACTAACGAATGCTTGTTGACTGATTAATTGGTGGATTATTTCTTACTCATGAATTGTTAGAAGTGTGGCTTGAGCTGATACATCCCAAATCTTCACATTAAGATCAGATGATCCTGAAGCCACTCGCAGGTTGTCAGGATTAAAACAGCAACTGGTTACTGGTCTATCATGGTGAGCTAAGACAAGAGAAAAAATTACCTTGCTGAAATATATTTCAAATTTATCTTAGGTTACTCTTTTGTCACATACATTGCATGTAACAGTTATCAATAATAATAGTGGGCATTTAGATAGTGCTTTAAGATTTGCAAAGCATTTACACGTCTCTCATTTGATGCTCATGACAACCCTCTAAGGTAGGTGCTATTATATCAGCCTCAGGCTGAGAGAGGTTAAGGTAAAATGACTAGTAAGTGTCTGGGGCAGGATTCTAACTCAAGTCTTTTCAACTTCACATTTAATGCTGTGCCACCCAGCTGCCTGATACTTTGATAATATGTTCTTGGTCCTGTTATGTGAAATGTCATACCAGCTTTGCTAATCCATATGTACATATCTAGATGAAATGAGAGAACAGGTTGTTCGGGAAAAGGTTGTTCAGAGCCAGAAAAAATATTTGCAAACAGGAAGTATACCAAATAAGCAAGTACAAGGTTGAACTCAGTAAACATTGATATTGCAGAGAAAACCTTTTTTTTAAAAAATAATTAGTCTTACCTAGCCTATGGTGTTCGGCATCAGGAAAAAAAAATGCCCAGATGCAAACCTGAGTCATGCAAAACCTTTTTAAAATTGTTTCTAAAACAGAAATATTATTCATCAGGATAATTGTGTTTAAAAACTGTTTTCTTATGTTTAAATGTGTTTAAAAGAAGAAAAGGCATGACGCCTTTAAGAATGGCTTATGATAGAAGTAGTTGAGGTTAGAATTTTTTATTCCCATTCCTAGCTCCACCCAAGATCACTGGATCATTAATTTTGAGCTGCAAGGGGCCTCAGAAGCCAACTAGTCCAAACCCCTTAATTAACTGGTAAAAAAAAGCCAGAGTTCTGTTCACTGTGACACCTAGCCACCCCCATGTTCCTGCTCTTGATGACCCTTTGGCTCACGCTGTCCACAGGGTTTTCTTGGCAAAGATACTTAAGTGGTTTGCCTTTTCCAGTGCATTAAAGCAAACAGAGATTACATGACTTGCCCAGGGTCACATAGCTAGTAAGTGTCTGAGGCTAGATTTGAATTCAGATCTTCCTGACTCCAGGCCCAGCTCTCTGTCCACTGTGCCACCTAACTGCCTCCTAGCATAGTGCCTATTAATTGTACATATTAGTCACTTAATAAATGCTTGTTGATTGATTCTTATCTTAAACTGTCTCAATTGCAGTCTTAGTGCTTATAAACTTCCTTTTAGCGCCACAGAATGTAATGAATCTTCTGCCAGTCATTGGAAAGCTGCCCCTCTAGTTCCATCAGTAACGTGGGCAGACATACCTTGTATGTCTTTTTCTGTTACCTTCTATCTTCTGTGAGTTCATAAACTGGGTTGGGAGGTAAATCAATTGGTTAAGAACCAAAGTCCCTCCCCCAAAATATTTTTTTTCCATTTAACCAATATTTATTAAGGCTTATTACATACTAACTTTGATATCTTTTGGGAAAAAAAAATCTAACTATAAGTTCTTTGTGCTAACTACATTTTCTCCAAGAACTTCTTATATTCCCTTTCAATTCTAACTTCAATTCAATTAAGCAAACATTTCACAAGCACTTGGTATGTTTAAGGCACTAAACTAGGGAGACAAAGACAAAAAATAAAATACTCCAGGTTCTTTCACTATCCTTTTCTTTTCTTTCTATTGTCCTTATGTGGTCCAAGATCTGTTATTTTACCCACCTTTGTTTTCCTGTGTCAATTTTTAATTCAAACTCTTTTGAGTCATTATGGATCTCGTTTAGGAGGTTCTGCAATATTGAAATCTATCAATCAATCCATCAATCAATAAGCATTTACTGATCACCTATTTTATGAATAATACTATGTTAGTTGAGATGCAAGAACAAACAATGAAACAATGCCTGCTCTCAAGGAGCTTACATTCGGCATGTGATCTAATGAAAGAACACCTGAAGGCTTCATCATCTATAGGAAATTCATTCTCCGTTTGGACTCTGCTCTGGACAGACTGCACAAAGCTGGCAAATACATTTGATGAGCATAGGTCTCCCTATTTTATGTCTCATTTGCTATTAGAGAATAGTTGAACTAAATTATCTGTATTACTAGGTCTATAAAGGAATTTTTTGTGATCTTAACATAAACATGGTAGATATTTCTTTGAAGGAGATCTTTTAAAGTTTTGTTATACCCTACTGAATAAAATGGTTTGGGTTGTTGTTTTTGTTTGTTTGTTTTTTATCACAATGGGATCTTGTTTTCTTTGCACTTTTCATCCAATTGTATAACTCTAAAGCTATGATCTAATAGGAAAAAAAACAGTTTGCTGTAGAAATCTTGACAGATTTATTTCATTTTTTTCTATTTGTTCTCAATCTGATTTCATTCTTAAATACTTTCTCCTGAAACAATAACTGAATAGATTGTGGGAAAATATCTTTTTAACATCAATATTCCTTCACTGACACTGTATAAATTATGAAATATGACAATCTCTGAGTAATTAAAATTGAAGATTACTCAAAAAGCTATGAAGAGATTCATGATGGGTATAAATATAAGAATAGCATACAAGAAAATCACTGCTAGAAGAAAACACTGGAAAATTGTATAGCAATATAAATTAGTCACGTAGCAAGAATAAAGGACAGAACTGTAACTGGGGTTTTTCTCTAAGTCAACAAATTTGGAGGGTACTGATATCACTTTGGACTTTCTTTGTGCTATCATGAGATCTCTTCCTCACTTCCCCCTCCCACTCTCACAGCAGCTATTCCAAGAATGTCCTCACATGGATATCCCTGGTTCTCTCCCTCCCTCCATCTCCCTCTCTTTCTTCTTCTTCTTCTTCTTCTTCTTCTTCTTCTTCTTCTTCTTCTTCTTCTTCTTCTTCTTCTTCTTCTTCTTCTCTCTCTCTGTCTCTCTCTGTCTCTGTCTCTGTCTCTCTCTGTCTCTCTCTCTTTCTCTCTCTCTCTCTCTCTTTCTCTCTCTTCTCTTAAAGGGCAATGTCCAGACACCCCTCTCCAACTGAAAGTCCACTTGTCCTGTGTAAAAAAAAATTCCTAGGTAGTTTTCATGAGAGATAACATAGGGACAGGCTACATGTTGTACTAGCACCCTTGTAAAGCCAACAGATTTAGAGAAAGGACCCCTGTTGGATGAATATTCAGGGGAGAATTTATTGGACAACCTGACCAATGGTAAACCTGGATGAAAGGTATAAAAGAGTAATGATTCTTATCATGGTAGTACCCACATCAACGAGATTAAATATCTACAGAAATAGGCAAGTAGGTGGTACAATAAATAGAGTGTCAGTCTGTCATCAGGAAAGCCTGAGTTCAGATCCAGCCCCAGACAGTTGTGTGACCTTGGGCAAAATCATTTAACCTCTGTTTGACTCAAGTTACCTCAACTATAAAATAAAGATAATAATAGCACCTACCTCCCACGTTGTTGTGAGGATCAGGTAAGTTAATTGTAAAACACCTAGCACTCTAGCGGCACACAGAAGAAACTTAACAAATGCTGTAATAATATAACAAATGCTACTACATAACAATCATTTCTTATTAGTGAAGTACAGACGATCGACACAATGATGTTTGAAGCAGTGTATTCTACCATTTCAACAAATTGTGGGGATTCAAAGATAAGAATTTCTTACTTATTCATTATATTATAGAAAAGATGAAAAAAATATCAAAATTGTTTTATGTTTGTGACACCAGTTGACTCAAACAAGCAAGGTCAAAATTAAGGCTGAGCTTTCAATGCTCTAAGAAGCCAGGAGACCTCTTCTATGATAGAGATTAAATGCTGACCCTTATTTCAGGTTGAATGAACAAATGATTGGATGAAAAGGGCCAATTATACAATGGATAAATAAGCCTCAATTTTGTCTCTCCTTGCTTTTCTTGATGAACATTCCAGTCTTCAAAGGAGGTCAGGTCTCTTTTTCTTCTTATGAATGTTTCATCATACAAAGCAATCAAAACTCATTAACAACCAAATAATAAGATATAATGCAAATATATATAACAAATATAATAACAAATAATGGAATAAAACATCCCTTTGCATAAAGTACTCTTACCTTTGACAGATGTGATGATTTTCCCATTATTTGCATCAATGACACAGATTGCATTTTCTACGTCCAAACCACAGACCACATATCTACCATCATAAGAAATTTTACATGAAAGTATAATGCTTTCATGGTTGAAAGACCACTAGAAAAGAACAGATAAATGAATATTCAGATTCAATCAGCTTCTTGTCAGACTGTCTTACATCAAAAGAAATCAAAGAAGTAATAATACAGATATTCTTTGCTTTTCTCTGTGGTTTTGGTTACAGTAATCATGTCATCATGGTACCTGAACTGAGCAGGAGCCAAAAACTGTTGATCCAGTTGTGTTAGAAAGTATTATTTTATGTTAATTGTCTTGTTCAGTTACCTCATTTACAAAGCATACCTCAAATAGCCTAATTTTTTTTAAAGTTTTTTTACAGGCTAAAACTGAGACTTCTAACTAGAGTTACTTTTATCTAGAATAGATATCACTCATCTTTGCTATTAATGTCTCTACCACCTCCCAATCAGTCTGCAACCCTGAGTCATCTTTCATATTTCCCTCACCCCACCACATCCAGAGAGTTACTACATCCTGCCTATTTTTCCATCAAAGTTTCCTTCATATGCCTTCTATCTTCGCTCTCACAACCAACCATCACTATGGTCAGGATCCCCATCAGTGCAAGTCAGGATCACTGCTTGATTTTTCCTCCTATCTAGTCTGCCAAATGCCAGACTCTTCCTTCTTCAATCTGTTCTACATGACTGCAAACTCATCTTCCTTGAACATTATTATCATTATCATATTACCCCCTCCTCATTGACTCCCAGATATAAACTCTACCTGACACTGAAGACCCTCCACAATATAATCCCACTTATGCCATCAGACTTGATTTCCCACTAATCCTCAACAAATGCTCCACTTCAGCTAGGTCAGTCTCCTCACTGTCTAGTAAATATATTTTGCTCATTCCTGCCTTCATTCTGTTGTTCATAAGGTTTCCCACTTCTGGAATTCTCTCCCTAGATCCTTCTGCCCATCCAAATTCTTCCCATCCTTTAAAACCCAGCTCAAGTGTCATCTCCTCTACGAAGCCTTTCTTGACTACTGCAAAACTTATTATTGTTCTCTTTCTCTCAAGTACAGCACTTGAAACCTGTCCCACCATATAGCACTTAGCAACTGTCTTTGTAACTGTTTACTATTTCATGTATGAATGTCATGTCTCCTTGTTCAGCTTGTCAGTCCTAGAGAGTCAGGACCTGTCTTCTGTTTCCCTAATGCATAACTGAGTACAGAACTGAGCATTTAACATATATTCAACAAACATTTGTTGACTGGTCAATACCAATGTTACTATGAAAATAAGGTAAACATCATAGTATACCAAAAGTTCAATCAGAAATAAGCAGGGTACTCCTGAACAAAAGAAAAATAGCAATACAGACCAGAACTTGTCCTCTTTCCATATCCCAGACCTTTATTGTTTTATCATAGGATGATGTAACAACTCTGAAAACAAAAATAAAACCACATGTTTTCTTAGATACAGTAAATATTGTATCCCTTGGGTCTATATATAGGTACTTAGAGAAGCATTTTTAATTCTTCATTAAGGATTTTTGTTTCTCAGGGAAAAAAATTTGACTTCTTAAACTAGCTGTTTAATCTTGAAGACTCTTAGAACCTATGAAAACAACCTAGCCAATGTGGTTTTTAATTAATTTATTTTAAAAAATCATTTACAAAATACCATAGTAATTCATTTTTAAACAAATCTGTGATTTCATTAGTAGAGGGAACTTCCAGTGAGGAAAGTCCTACTATCAAGGCAGATAAGTACCTGCTTTACAATAATTTATAACCTTGGAAAGTTCTCTGAGGCACTGAGAGGTGAAGCTACTTGTCCAGGATTACACTGCTAGTATGTGTCAGGTAGAACAAATCCAGATTTTCCTGAATCTGAGGCTGGCTCTCTATCCACTATATGATGCTTCATCTCTAACTGACATGATTTTTAACTCCTCAGTTATCACTAATTCGTCAACAGTCTTTCAGCAGCCATGATATTTGCCATTCTCCATATGAATTCTCCCACCAACTATTTTTTTAACATCCCAACTGCTGATGTTGCTAGTAAACTTTTTTCTCACTGATGCTGTGGTGTACAATTACAAATCCTGTTAACCACGAAGCTATGTATTACCCAATAAACTACTATGAACTAGCATGTTTCTGTTAACAGGAGATCCAGACAAACATTCTTCTCCCAAAGCTTTTCTAAAACACACACACACACACACACACACACACACACACTTTCATAGAATCACAGAATACTGGAGCTGGAAAGGGCACGTAGAGATCTAATATAGTCTCCTTCTTTCATAGATGCAGATAGTAAGGCCCAGAGACATCAGATTTTCCTATTTAAAACGCACTTAGATTTTTTTTTTTTGTAGAATCATAATGACTTTATGTTTGTAATGTGGAAACATTGTTTATGATGGATGCTAAAGCAGTTGTCATTTTATAATTTCTTTATTCAGAAGACTTTGTTTTGTAGCACATTATAGACAAATTAATCTCAAAGGCAACATAATAATGTCATTTTGTAGTCTGGCAGCAGCCTGACTTTGTGATTTTATAATTATGACCTTTTCTTGAATCATGTTGGTTTGTTATAATTTGTTATCTACTCTGAAATGGATGCCTATTATGCAAAGTCATTATTTTTTTCTCTATTCACATGTCTATAAGTTGTTTGTGTTTTGTTTTGTTTTTTTATTGGGGAGTAATTGAACAGATGGCTCCTTTTTTCTGACTTTTGTTCTTATTGTACATTTCAAGTTGGATGTCCTGTAGGCATCTCAAACTCAACGCTTCCAAAGAAGAATTCATTTTCTTTCTCTCCAAACCTACCACGCTTTCAATTTCCCTCTTCCTCTCCAAGGAGACACCATTCTTCCAGTCATCCAGATTTCCATCCTCAGTTTCATTCTTGACTCCTCATTCTCACTCATCCCATATATCCAATCAACTTTTAAAATCTTTCCTCTCTACCTCCATAATATCTCTTTAAAATATCCCTTTCTCTCTGCTCACACAGCCACCCCAATAATAATGGTCCCCATCACCTCTTCCCTTGGCTATTGCAATACTCTCTTATTTGGTCTCCCTTAGTCAAGCCTTTCTACTCTCCAATCCATCCTCCATTGAAGTGATTTTCCTAAAGTGCAGATCTGACCACATCACCACCACCTTTCCCCTTCCCCATTTGATAAATTCCAGTGGTTCTTCTATACATGTTAGATCAAATATAAACTCCTCTGTTTGTCATTTGAAGCCCTTTACTACTACCTCAGGTTATTTTTTTTTTTTAGACTGTCCCCCATGCCTAGAATTCTCTTTCTCATCTCAGTTTACTGGCTTTTCTGACTTCCTGGTTCCAATTAAAATCCCATCTTCTATAGGAAGCCTTTCCCAACTACTTTGAATTCTAGTGCCTTCCTTCTTTCCTATTTCTTCTGTATACAGCTTGTTTCTAAGGGCAGAGACTCTTTAATATCCCTAGTGCTTAGTACAGCATCTGGCATTGAGCAGGCACTTAATAAATGCTTATTGGCTGACTATCCTATTCCTACCTTTCCAGTATTGATACATATTATTTCCCTCCACACTCTATGGTTCAGCCAATCTGACTTTCTTGGTTTTTCTCCCAAAGGAGCTCCTTATCCCAGTTCTTTGCCTTTACACTAGCTGTCCCTCAGCCCTAGAATACATACCCTCTCCACATCTGCTCCTTGGAATCCCTGGTTTCTTTCTAAACTCATATCAATTATTACATTTTACATGAAGCTTTCCCTGATTCCCCAAGCTATTAACACTCTCTCTCCTAAAACCGAATACCTTATATTCATTTTGTACATGTAAAGAAGTTTGGTCCTTGAAAGCCCAGAGTTGAAGTTATTGAAAGGGGGCTGATATCAAGGTATTGATAAAATTATAAATATGTAGCCACCTTCAGTGAATTAAGTAACAATGGGACAGAAAAAACAGTGGTAGATCATGAAGTCCCAGGTGATCTTCAAAAGTAAGTTCATGTAGAATTCAGATTCACAGAGGAACCCAGCACTGGCTGTGTGCAAGACATATGGAGCTAGAAAAGGGAAGGTAGCCTCTACAGAGAGCTAGGCCAGGACTCTGGGAGACAAGTCAAAGTCATTTGAGTCTATTGGCAGAAGGTATGTCAGGACAGATGCTATATTACTAACCTCTTCCCTACTAGAGATCCCAAGGGGGTAATCCTGTATAGTTCCTCATCACCTCCTGGACTCCTTTTTGGGAACTTGAAGCTTTTCCTTTAGGGTAAGAGAAAAGCTTCTTATTTGGTATTCCTTTCTTTGTTCTAAATGTTTATCTTGTCTTTTATAAACAATGTTACTCAGCTTTTTAAAAATAAGAGTGGGGGGGCGGCTAAGTATCGCAGTGAATAGAGCACCAGCCCTGGAGCACGAGGACCTGAGTTCAAATCCAGCCTCAGACACTTAACACTTACTAGCCATGTGACATTGGGCAAGTCAACTTAACCCCAATTGCGCCTCAAAAAAAAAAGCAAAATAAAATAAAATAAAATAGGAGTGGTACTTATGGGTAAGAGAGCTAGGATGAGGCATTTGAGGGAAAAATATCTCCAGAGAAGAGAGATCTAACTGAACATTTTTGCCAAAAATGCTATGTCTGCAGGGAACAGAGAGTTGGGAGGAAGGAAGGAAGGAAGGAAGGAAGGAAGGAAGGAAGGAAGGAAGGAAAGAAGGATTATGATTATTATCTTTTGATACAGTTTCCCAGAGAAGAAGAGAGTTACATAGGGAAATCCATCTAGGCAATGAGTCAGTAGGGTGAGCAGTAGGGTGAAAGAGGAACAAATATGACTGGTTCAACAACTCTGCTTGCCATACCACCTACCACTGTGACCTATATATTCTACATATACTCTTATATATACATGTTATCTCCTTTGTTTGAATATAAGCTCCTTAAGAGAAAAGCCTTTTTTCTGCTTTTTCTTTGTATTCCTAGTATCTGACCTGTGCTTAATCAATATTTGTTGATGGATTATACACTTTAAAAAAACAAGAACACACATTTCCTGTGCTGCATATTTCCTATTTCTTCTTGAAAGAAAAAGAATTCCATAATATTTTCTTTGGACCATTATTTTTAGCTATTACTCCATGTGAAACATTTGCTTTCTTTTATACCAATAAGCTAACTTTCTAGCTGTTACGGTTTTTTTGAAGATTCATTTCAGCATAAATGATTATAAATATGTCAGATAAGTCACAGAATTCATTTAACCTCCTACTTTTAAAAATAATTCTTAGGAGACTGAGTTCGAGTCCCAGAACTGTCATTAACTGGCTATATGACACTCCCCTTCTCAATAAACTCCAATGGCTCCCTATCACCTCTAAGATCAAATACAAGGTTCTCTGTTTGGAAGTTAAAGCTCTTCATAATTTGGCTTCTTCTTACTTTCTGGTCTTCTTACATTTTAATCCACACACTCTACAACCCAGCTGTCCTAGCCTGTTATTCTTTGCACATTCCACCTCCTTCTCTGTGCCTGCAGTCTGACTATCTCCCATGCCTAGAATGCTCTCCCTCCTTAACTCCATCTCTTAGCTTCCTTGACTTCCTTCAAGACTAACTCAAATTCCACTTTCTGTAGGATGTCTTGCCTAGTTTCCTCAACTATTAGTGTCCTGCCTCTGAGATTACTTCCCACATACTCAGCAGATGTCTTACATATATCCAGTTATTTGCATGGTGTGTCCCTCACTAGGATGTGAGTTCTCAATGGCAAGAACTGTTTTTACCTTTGTCTTTACCTTTTACCTTTGTCTTACCTTTTACCTTTTACCTTTGTCTTAACACATGTTAAGTGTTCCATAAATGCTTTTTGATTGATTAACCATGGACAAGTCTCTTTTCCCCTCTGGACCTCAGTTTCCATCTCTAGAAAATGAGGTAATTGGATTAAATGGTCACTATAAAAGGCCTCTTCTAACTCTAATCTTTACATGTGATCAAATAGTATTCAAAAGATGATTTAGAATTGTTATTTGTTTATAATCATAAACAACAGCAATTCCTTGAAGACTGAGAGAATATTAACTGTTCAAAGTTTTTTACAGTTATCTTCTCCTTTGATCCTCATAATAACAACAACCCAAAGGAAATAACAGTAAAAGGGAAATATTAGTAAAAATTCAGTAAAAGGGAATCAAATTGTCCTCTTTCTTCCCATTTGTAGAAAAATTTTAGTGACATTAATGTGCCATAAGCAGCATTATTTTTTTGTTGTATTTTACTGACCCATAAAATATAAGTAAAAGTCACCTCTTGCTATCTGCTGTCAGACTGCATTCTGAAATAGGAGCTGTATGACTGTTTTCAAAATCATGAATATTAACTCCTGTGGCAGCATCCTCAAATAAATGAAAGGAAGTATCATTAGGAAGTGCTTTAATGAAGCTGTTAAAAAGAAAATGCTGCATATATTAAACATCTGAACTTTGGTTATTTAAATTAGATTAGTGCTAGAATGGGACTGTGGAGATTCATTTAACTCTTACGAGGTGAAGCAAATTTTCAAATTTCTAGTGTGAGTGAGAAGGAAGAAGTAAAGAAAATGAAAACAATTAGTGCTGTGCACAGAAAACACTTCTGCAATTAGGCAGCAAATAAGAAACTATGATAAGATGTGACTAGAAATCTGGGCTTTCTGAAAGCTATGTAGAAAAGATAATTTGGAATTATATCTTCTATTTCAATCATTTAAAAAGGAATTTGGTTTTCAAATAATATTTCTTACATATAGAAGTTCCACTTTAGAGTTGGATACTTTCTCCAGCTGGCCAAGAATTGTCAGTTCTAACTAAACCTATCTGTGATAAGAGGGTAAGTGGAGGGAGGAGTGTGAACTGAGGCATGATGGTTAGCCTTGTTTTCTCTCTGTATGATCTTTCTACTCCCCTTCTCTAGGTGCTAATCACAACCCTGTCCACTCTCCCAGAAACAGCCTCAAAGTCTCTATGAACCCATCAGATCTTGTGGGCTACCCATTTCTGAAATTTGCAGAAGCAAATAAACACAGAATCACTCTACATGCCGACTGAGGAGCAGAGCTTCCACCTCTGAAACCCAGTCTAGACTGATCTCTGAGAGAAAATATGGCTGCTTTACACTCTGCAGTGAGAGAAAGCATATTCTCTACCTCTCAGGGAAGAACTGAGCTCTGTTATTTGGCTACAGGGTGAGGAATAAAGAAAGAAAGCAGTTATGATTTAGTAAAGAGAAAAGAGTTATTGTTCCAACATGAAGAATGAGGTCAAAATCTGGTATACAATACAGCATAGGTGAAATAGTAAAGTGAAAAATACCATTCCTTCTAAATAAATTTGTTTTGGCAATATCTGCCAAAACGTATCTACAGGAAAAAATGTGACCATATCTGGTCAAAATAACAAACCACATGATGGTGATTGCACTTTACATTTCAATAGGACTTTTAATTTTTTAAAGTTAACTTTTCCATTAACCACATGAGGAATGCTGTGTTTTGTGATCTCCATTTTAATTAAATTCAACAAACATTTATTAAGTGCCTACGATGTACAAGGTACCATGTTGGGC
Organism: Pseudochirops corinnae; assembly: GCA_028646515.1. Taxonomy (NCBI): domain Eukaryota; kingdom Metazoa; phylum Chordata; class Mammalia; order Diprotodontia; family Pseudocheiridae; genus Pseudochirops; species Pseudochirops corinnae. The sequence continues at coordinate 236,251,073 of CM053585.1, read as the reverse complement.
ACTGGGAACACAAAGACAACAACAGCCCCTGCCCTCAAGTGGCTTAAATTCTTCTGGAGGATCCAACATGTACACAAATGAGTAACCTTTAACTGGGGTAGGATTTTAATATATCCTGTCAAGTGATGAGCCTGTGCCCTGAGGCTACACTCTAGTGCAGGTCCTCATGTCTGCCTCAAGTCTCTCCCCACTCCAATCCATTCTCCATTCAGTCAGTAAAGTGATTTTCCTACAATGGGGGTCTGATCATATCATTATCCTACTCAATAAACTCCAGTAACTTCCTTTTGCCTGACTCCAGGGGCAAACACAAAATCCTCTGTTTGACATCTCAAAGTCCTTTATAACCTACCCCCCTCCTACCTTTCCGGTCTTCTTACATTCTACTCCCTCAGACCTACTCTTTGATCCAATGATGTTGACCACCTGGCTCCACAACACAGATCCACAAACAAGATACTCCCCCTCAGCTCCAGGTATTTTCTCTGGCTCTCCTCCATTCCTGGAACACTCTCCCTCCTCCACTCAGAATATGGACTTCTCTGGCTTTCTTTAAGTTTCATCTAAAATCCCACCTTCTATAAGAAGCCTTCCACAACCCCTCTTAATTCCAGTGCTTTCCCTGATAGTTTGTTGTCGTTCAGTAATTCAGTCATGTCCAATTCTTTGTGATCCCATTTGGGATTTTCTTGCCAAATACACTGGAGTGATTTGCCTTTCCTTCTAGAGCTAATTTTATGAATTAGAAATGGAGGCAAAGAGTTAAGTAACTTGGCCAGGATCATAGAGCTAATAAGTGTCCGAGGCCAGATTTGAACTCAAGAAGACAAGTCTTCCTGACTTGAAGCTCAACACCTTATCCACTGCACCACCTAGCTGCCCCATCTTAGAGCTTGCTTTGTATATATTTGTTTGCATGTTGTCTTCCCCATTTGCTTGTAAGCTCCTTGAGGACAGAGACCATCTTTTGCCTCTTTTTATATCTCCAGTGCTTAGCACAGGGCCTGGAACACAGTAGGTATTTAATAAATGTGTATTAATTAATTTATTTTTAAAAATCTGCTGATATTGACATTGAATTGCTTTGCCGATTATGCATATTTGTTTTATGGATATGCATGTATTGTTATAATAAGTGCATATAATATATCCTGCATGTATTTTTAAACATATGGTCATTAAGAAGCTATCCAGAATTTGGAGATATGGGTAAATCTGTCCAAATGTGATCCAGTTAATTTAAGGACAACAAATGTTTAATTGGGGAGAGAATACGATGGAATTATTTTTGAAAGCACAGGTTCTAATTATAGGGAAGGAATAAAGAGAAAGGTGCTAAACTAACTATAAAATTGTGGCCATAAAAGATGATCCCTTTACAAAGTATAAGTACCATCTCTGATGGAATTCTAGGAAACCTGGCCAAGTAGATGAGCAGAAACTTGGCCATGCCCCTGAGGTCCTTTAAAAGGCTAAACAAAGAAGATGGCTATATGAGAGAGAAAGAAGCAGGGAAGGGATTGAGACACATTGTGGAAGGAGAGTCAATGAGACCTGGTAAATGACTGAATGGGAAGAGGTAAAAGTCAAAAATGGCTTCAAGGTTGTGAATTTGGTGACTAAAAGAGAGATTGGAATGAGAGATAATGAGTTATATTTTGTTGACTTTGAAATGGAAATGTCCAGCATGTAGCTGGAGCCCAGGGCAGAGATATGAGCTGGATATACAGTTTTAGGAGTCCCCTTTATATACTTTGCTGTCTAATCAAATTGGCTTTCTCATTGTTCCTAACAAACAACACTATCTCCTATCTTCAAACTTCTCGAATTAGCTATCACTCATGCCTGGAATACGTTGCCTCTTCACTACTATCACCTTTTCTATATGAAGCCATTCCTGATCCCCCAGCTGTTAGTAGCTTCTTCCCCTCAAAATACTTTAAATTTATTTTGTGTATACTACCATATGTAAATATTCTATCCCTCAATAGGTATCCTTCTTGAGGGTAGAGGTTATTCCAATTTTTTGTCATTGAATCCCCATTGCTTATCACAGTGCTTGACATATAACAGGCACTTAATAAATACTTTCTTACTGATTAATTGATCTATATAGAGATGATTATTAAACCAATGAGGATTTATGAAATCACCAAGATAAGAACTGTGGAGAGAGAAAAGCATTCACTCAGTGCACTTGTTGACAAACACACTGAGTGAGGAAATGGATAAAAATCTTTCAAAGGACACGGATGCTCAGAGAGCAATGTCATGGGAGCCAAGGAAGGAAAGATTATCCAAGAGGAGGGAATGGTCAACGTTGTCAAAAGCTGTAAGTAGGATAAGGTCTGAAAGGCAATTGGATTTAGCAGTAAAATATTATTGATATCCTTGGGGAAAATAGTTTTATTCCAAATTTGGGATTATAAACCAAACTGCCAAGAGTTGAGAAGAGAAAAGGAGGTGCGGACCTCAGTGCATTCAAGTATGACTTTGTGTAGAAGTCTGACTGTGAGGTGATGGCAAGGTCAAGTAAAAGTTTGTTTTTTAAATGAGGGAGAGTTAATTGGGGGGGAAATCTTGGCATCAAATATTGATATCAGAGTTTCACATATAAGATATGTAGTAAATTAACACACACTCATATAATCAAGAGCCATTCCCCTAAAAGAGTCAAAGTATATAAACAATTGCCAAAAGAACTGCAAACTATTGACAATCATATGAAAGAACATTCTAACTCATTAGTACTAAAAGAAATGCAAATTAAAACAATACTGAGTTTTCCTGTCTCAGCATATTTAAAAAGATGACAAAAGAGAAAAATAGTTGATGTCAGTGGGGGTAGAGAAATGCAAACACAATGGAGTGTATCCAGCATTGCTGGAGCTTTGAATTGATCCACTATTCTGGAAAGCAGTTTGGAATTATGCTTCTAAAATGTGACTAAAATGTGCATATGCTTTGACTCAGAGAGCTTATTGCTAGATATATAGCCCAAAGAAGTCAGAAAGACAGAAAGTTATACTCCAAAACATTCAAATAGTGCTTTTGTAGGAGTAAGGAATTTTAAAGAGTAAGTGTCCATCTATTGAGGAATGGCTAAATTTTGGTATATAAATGTAATAAAATATTATTTTACTGGGGCAGCTAGGTGGCACAGTGAATAGCATACCAACCCTGGAGTCAGGAGGACCTGAGTTCAAATCTGGCCTCAGACACTTAACACTTATTAGCTGTGTGACCTTGGGCAAGTCACTTAACCCCAAATGCCCTGCCTTCCCCCCTCCAAAAAGACAAAAAAAAACAACCACACAACAATAAACAAGCAGAATAATATTATACCTCAAGAAATAATAAAAAAGTGAATTCAGAAAAACATAGAAAGATATGTGAACCAATGCAGAATGAAGCAAGCAAAACCAGGAAAACAATATACACAAGGACCACAACAATGTAAACAGAACTACAATAAAATGAAACTGAACATTATGTAATTAATATGATGTCATTGGTATAGCAGAAAATCCCTTCTGTCAAGGGAAATCAGCCACTGCTCTGCAACTTACAGGCTTGGAAAACTGAGAGTTTAAGGGATTCTCCCCTCTATCTACCATAGCAGGCTGCCTCTCTCTCCACTGTGTAATTATGACCAAGCCTGGAGATTAGAAAGTACACTGTACTCCCTTCATTGGAGAGCTTGGGAACCATGATTGCAGAATGTTGCATATACTGTCAAATGAGACTGATGTGTTAGGTTTTTTCTGAAATTTTTTTTTCTTTTTAAATCTTTATTACAAGGGAAAGCTTTCTGGGGAGAGGAGAGGAGGAATAGGAATATATTTGGAAATTAATGTGATATAAAAACAAGCTTTCAATTAAAAAAAAGATAGGGATTTTTGTAGACAATAGGGGATAAAACAATGGATAAAGATTGCTAATGGGGGGTAAGGAAGAATATCAATAGTGCAGCCTCAGTAAGGAGATAAAGTTAAAGGCACAAATAGAAGGGTTAGCTTTGTGTGGGAGAAAACCAGTTATTTCTCAAAAACTATAGAAATGGAAGAAAAAAAGAGAAATGATAAAGAGAGTTTTTGAGATTTTGCATAGGGGAGAAGAGGGAGCTTACAGAAGATGGCCTTAATTTTCTTCTTTCTTTCAAGGTAATAGGGGTTAAGTGACTTGCCTAGGGTCACATAGCTAGTAAGTGTCAAGGGTCTGAGGCAGGATTTGAACTCAGGTCCTCCTGACTCCAGTGCTCTATCCACTATACCACCTCTGCCCCCTTAAGTTTCATAGTAAATTTGAGGGTGAGATCCTCTGCTAAGGACAGAAACAAGGATGACATAAGGGATTTAAGCAATAAGAAGGCTTAGAATAACTTTTATGAAGAGTATGAGAGAGAATCAAATAGGGAAGGAAAAAAATTGATATTCAGTAGTTAGGGTCCAAAATAAGAGTGAATAGTATATATTTGTAGTAGACCTTGTCAGCATGATTGAATGAACTTCTCCATCAGTGTTGAGCAACATTTGAGTAGGAGCAATAATAAAGAGAAGATAAAGGAGACATTGGTCCTTATTCTAGGAAGGCAAAAGATTTGGTCAGTGGGAGCTGATCAGAGACTTGGAGCCATGAGAACAAATTAGGAGAGTGGTATTAGACTATATAAGCCTGGCATATGAATTTGGGATTCAGCCACTCCTAGAAAGAAATCACTAGCCAGTGAGAGTGGCAGGCAGCAATGGAGCTTTGCGTGGGTAAGTGTACATTCATTTTCAAACCTACAGGCTGGCTGCCAGCTGCAGATGGGTGAAAGAGAGGCCCCTCCCCTGAGAGAATAGAAAGCTCCAAGTCCCAGGCTGACCTTTCTGAGTACACTGGGAGCTTAGCCTGGCCTTTCTCTAGCACCACCTGCTGCCTAAAACAGGAACAAGCAATGCTAAAATCTAAGTTATGAGTGTATTAAGAGCAGAGGAAGGTAGGTTAGGTGATGGGAGTAGCCCAGGGATAGAGATTGGCAAGGCATGAATAAATGAGATGGAGCAAAATAAAGGCCATGGGAACTGAAAAGGCTGAAAACTTTGGAGGCTAAGAAACATCAAGACAAGTATACTAAAGTCCTGAAGCATAAAGTCAAGGGTGGGAGTACAAGAGACAACTGTGAGCTAGGTACTTGGTCTCCTTGTGGAAGGACAGAAACTCATCCGTAGGCCACTTATAATAAGTTACATTACTGGTGTGTGCCCAATATCAAGTTGGTAAAGACAGAATCAGAATCCAGTTTTCCTGTCATTTCATGGGTGAGAATCAGCAAATACCTAAAGGGGTGAGGTGGATGAGGCATGAGAAATGCTTGGTAGGAAGTGAGAATCAATAGGGGGGCACATTTTGGATTGGTTAGAGCTGCCTGAAAATAGAATAAGCTACCTTGTGAGGTAGGAAAAAATGATTCATCCCAGAAGGTGCTCATGCAGAAAATGGGTTACAATTTCAAAAGGACATTGTTGAGGAAATTCACAAATTTGTCAGGGGGTTAGACTACATCAACTCTAAAGTCCCCTTCCACCCCTAAGATTTTGAAATAAATGTAGGAAATGCCCATGATTTTTTTTTAAAAGCTATCTGTTCAAGGCATTCCACTCCAACAACAGATGGTAGCCAATAAATAAATGCCAACTGTTGACAAATTTCTTCCTAATATTGATGTTTGGTGATGATTGAAGCAACTTTTAGAAAAAAGCTGGACTTTTTTTTTTTTTTAACAATTTATGGTTAATGGCGGTGGTGGTGTTTTTTAGAAAATACATGGTCATTCTATGTCATTTTTCTACCCCACCCTACAAACTGAATGCTTCCTCAGGACAAAAAAAAAAAAATTAAGGAAACACATCTGATACAGTGAGCACATCTGACAAAGTATCCTGTGTTCTCCCCTAGTTGTCCCTCAAGTTGGCCAGAAGAGGGAGAAGGTATGTTTTATGATCAGTTTTCCAGGACCTTCATTGGTTTTTCAGTTTCTCAGAGAATGACAACTATTTAGGGATCTTTTCAATTACATATATGTATGTATGTATATGTACATATATATATATATATATATATATAATTCTTCCAGTTGTAATTTGGTCTTATAGTAGTTTGCATAGATCTTCTCAAATTTCTATATATCCCTCATATTTGTAAGTTTCTTCAAGGGCTACCTCCAGTGGAAGAGCATCGGGTCTGGAGTCAAGAGAAGCTGAATCTGAATCCAGCCTTGGATGCTAAGTAGCCGTGTGATCCTGTGCAAGTCTGTCTTCTGATGCCCCCCTCTAACACTGTTCAAATTTTGGTCATCTTTGCCAGTTTGCATGGTATGAGGTGATACCCTCAGGGCTGATTTAGCTTGTATTTATCTTCTGGTAATATGGATATGTATTCATGTGTTTATTTTATTTTGCAACTCTCTTTTTGAAAAATGTTCATATTCTTCAACCACTTGTCTATAGGAGAACGGCAGCTCTCATAGATTTGTGCCATTTGCCTCTGTATTTTACCTTTTGTTGGTAATATTTGGTACAAATATTTTTTATACTTAATCTCTTCTAATCATCTTCATTGATTTTGTTGGGACAATAAGCTTTTAGAATTTTATGTTACTTTGAGAGGCAACTTGGTATAGCAGAAAGACTTTGGAGTCAGAGGACGTAGAGTAAAACCTCACCCCTTCTTACCAGTACTACCTGTGTGTCTTTGGCTAAGTTAGTTATTTAACCTCTTTGAGTCTGTTTCCTAATCTGTAAAATAAGAACATTGGACTGGATGATCTCTAAAGTTTCTTGCAATTCTAAATTAATGGTCTCTATATGTCATTTGGTAAAGAATTCTCTTCCTAGCCAAAGTTGTGAAAGGTCCCTGATCAGATTCTCTTTTATTTATTTTTTTTAAAGATGTAGCTTTTTATATTTAAATTTTGATATTTAAATATTTAAATTTATATTTAAATTTATATTTAAATTAAATTAAAAGCAAAGTCACTAATCAGTATTTCATTGCTTATTTTATTGTGAATTGAAGTTAATGTACTATGGAAGATAAGATACTGTTCTAATTTCTGCCAAACTGCTTTCTGGTTTTCCCAACCACTCTTGTCAAAAACAGAGTCCTCCTTAGTAGCTGAACTCACCATACTTACATACTTCATTAAAAGGAATCCTTGAACTGTTTGACAATGTCACATGACAACTCATCTTGGCAGTGATCAGCCTCACAGCTAAGTGTCACTGTGATCTAGACATAGGTTTCTTTTGTTTTCCCTTGTTTTTCTGTTCAACCCAGCTCAGCTGCATTCTTTAAATATAGTTACGACCTCCTATTAAATATTATGGTTTTGGAGAAGAGGAAAAAGGAAGTCCTTCTCCCAATAACTTAAGTTCTTAGATTTGTCAAACACTGGCTATCATTTTCAATTACTTTCATTTATTATTCATCTAGTCTGTTCTACTGGCCAGTTTTTCTGTTTGTTTGGTTTCTTTAACCAATGCCAAGGAGTTTGATGACTACCTCTTTATAATCGATTTTGAGTTCTAGTAATGCTATAACCCTTTCATTTGTACATTTTGTCATTATCTCTTGGGATTCTAGACTTTTTGTTCTTCCTAATTAATTGTTGTTTTGTTCATGCTAAAAAGTATCCCCCTAGTAATGTGATTGAGAAAGTGCTAAACTTATGACCTAATTTAAGCAGCATTATCCTTTTTGCCTTTTGGATCTATCACACAAACTTGGAATGGCTGATGTCATTTCAGATGAATGGATTTGATGAAATTTTTAAAATATGGAAATTTTATCAAGTATTTACCAAGGCACTCTTTGCATTCATGAGTTATTCCTAACTTGACTCACTTCTACATACTTAATTAGATTATTTGTGTTACCCTTAATATAAAACATACACACACTACCCTGTTCCAGACTAAATTCTATACTCCTTGAGTAGAAGGAACTATGTCATTTTAAAATTTCTTTATCTCTCACAGCCATGCATATAGCAGGCACTTAATATATGTTGAACTGAATTGAGTATCTACTTACTTCATCTCAGAGATCCAAGAATTAGAGAACTAAATCTGTTAAATATTTTAAGATCATCAAGTTAAAAGTGCTATAATACAAATCTACATCCTACAAACCCACGAGATTATCAGTTGTGTTACTGTGAGCCATAACATAGACACACCTCAACCTCTGAGCTTCAACTTTTAAAAGAATGAGATACGTTTGGTTTTGTTTCTTCTTTCCCATTGTTCACTCCATTAGTTACAACCCTTCTATACAACCAGACTAATGCCCAATGTGAAAGTATTTGCAGATCCTATACTTGATTGCATGCCACCATGAGGGGAGGGGAGTGGAAGGAGGGTAGAAAATTTGAAACCCAAGGGATTGTGGAACTGAATCTTGTAAACTAAAAGTAAATAAACAAATAAAAAATAAATAAATAAAAGAATGAGACAGATTATGAGTCAAAAGTAAGGCTAACATTTCTCCTGACTCAGAGATCAAAACTGATCTTTCAGAAACTGTAATTGCTTCAGCCTTTCTTAGTGAAGGAAAATCAGATTTGTTTTTTTAAAGCAGAAATTACCAAGATCGATAAACCATTGTCTCTTTATCAGGAAGCTCTTAAATTGTAGTCATTTTCAGAACATTCAGGAAGATCAGGAAGGCCTCCAAACACAGTTATTTTCTGAGTGTTCTGGCAAATAACTTGCAGACAGCCCCTGACAATTTCCAAGACAAACCTTGATGGATCACATCTTCTTTAAGTGGCTAAGCAAATGAAAGTCAAGTGGCATCATACCAACTCAGGAAAGTCCCCTGACCCACAATGGGCATGTGGTTCAAAGTATTCTCTTTTTAAAGGAATCATGAATAATTAAATCACTACTAATTTCCTGTTTGTTTTTGTTTTCTCTATTTTAATTTAAGTGTTATTTCATTAAGTAGATTCTAAAGTTAATTTTTTTTCCCTCTGGCAATCTGAAGGAACTACTCAATTTGGGTTTTCATTCCTACAGCACATACAAAATTACAGCATGCTTCCTCAAATTTTCTTCCTTTATCTGAAGGACACAACTGCAAACCTTAACTGGCAATCTCTGTTCCTTATCTGAGCTTGCCTTTCAGTACCTTCACAAAGTTTCAATACTTCTTCATGACTCCTCAAGATTTTACACCCCCTGACCATGCAAGGAGATACCACAAAGGGGCCGACAATCCACAGCACTGCAGCTGTACAATTGCCTCACAAGGATAAAGCAAGCCTGGAACCTAACAAACACTGAGATCCAGAGAGAGTGGAAACAAATTTAATAAAAGAAACAAGAATATAAAAAAGCAATCTAAATGTTACCCCAGGAAAAGACAAGGCTGGAAGTTACTTTCTATGCGGGAACATATGAGGAATAACACAGTGCTGGGTTCAAATTTAACTTCCTTTCTTGGTTGAGGAATCTATTGTTCGTAATCTGTCATCAAAATATGTCTTATAGCTCAAGATTTATTTAGGCTGATTTCTGGGAAATAGGTCACAACTCTTAGCAAAGTCACTAATCAGTATTTCATTGCTTATTTTATTGTGAATTGAAGTCATTTGTTAATAAATCAGGACCTGTCATTATGCTCAAACACTAAGGGAGGCTGGCCCCCTGCTAAGAAAGGTAGGTCAATGTTAAAATCATGTATACTTTTGACATCCAAGTACATTATCTTTTCCTTACAGTAATGACTATAATGAGGGAACAGAACCCACAGGGCAACTGAATAACCAATTACAGTTGGCATCAGCAGTGTAAACATAGTCTAATTAATTAATTTCTTGGTTGGTTTTCCTTTTAAAAAAGATATTAGTCCAAGTTTTGCCTTAAGCCAAAAGATACAACCCTCAGAAATTCATTCAGTTAACTCAGAATGTGAGTAGAAATAAAAGATAAGGGAGACTAAAGATTAGAGCTTTATTCCATATCAAGCATTATTGCTTGGAAAGTGAAAATGTCAGAATCCCTCAGGACATCATGATGATAAAGAAATTCCTCTAAGCTTTCAGTGAAATTCAGAGAAAAGGGGTGTGTGTGTGTGTGTGTGTGTGTGTGTGTGTGTGTGTGTGTAAAATATAGCTCCCAAAGAAATTCTCAGCTGTTCTCCAAGTCATTGATTGTTATGTCATTGAATAGACTGCAGAAGCTATTTATGGAAATAACTTAAGCTCTTCTGGATCAGACTTTACCAAGACAATTGTTGAGTCCTGTCCATCTCTCTATAACCTCATTTGGGGGGTTTTCTTGGAAGATAATGGAATGGTATACCATTTCCTTCTGCTCGTTTTGCAGAAAAGAAACTCAGGCAAACAGGATTAAGTGATTTGCCCAGGGTCACACAGCTAGCGTCTGAGGACGAATCTGAACTCAGTTCCTCCTGACTGGAGGACTGTAGCTGTCCACAGCCCCACCTAGCTGCCCTCCAAGACTTAATTAACAATGTGGAAAAAAGATGTCAGCATTTGGTTCACTTTGTTTTCCCCTTTTAATCTATTTAATTTTTACTCTGAAGAATCTTTGTTTTCCAGTTTATATAACTTTAGTTCCATTCCTAAAGCTTCCAATTCTCCTTCACACTTGGGTCCTCCAGGCAGTTCAAACCACCAACATGAACTGTATGAATTTTCATGAAGACTAATAGTTTATGAATATAAGGGAAACATGAGTACAAGGAAAGCAGAAAATTATTATTCAACCTTTATATGCACGTTATACAAATTGAGGGCCTGGCCTGTCTTCTTAAAGTCACAGGATCATGGAATGCCAATGAGAAGAAATCTTAGGGATCACCCCTCAGTCTCCTTTTATTTAACAGATGGGGCCCTGAGAAGGAATGGGCCCCATCCTTTTTCTTGTCCAAAAACACACAAGAAGATTGTTGGCAGAGCATTAGGACCCAGGTCTTCTAATTCCAAGTGACTGTGCTCTTTTCAATACACCATTAAATTTCTTACCCAAATTTTCACAGTTTTGTCGTAGGAACCAGAGAGAATCCTAGTGTCCTCAAAGCAGAAATGGCAGGAGCTCACGACATGATTATGTCCTCTCAAGATCTTAAAGGGGATCTATAAAACGAAGAGGCCACAGGGCAAAAATGAACTGGCCACACCTTCTGTCAAAGGCAGAGCCTTGAGGAGTCCAGGGAAGATGCGTCTGGTCTGAAGGATACCTTCACTCACTCCAGGACTTCAATGCTGGCCCACCTCTAACAGCTGATAGGAGCCCTTTCTTTGTGACCCCAAGGTCTCTGTTGGATGAGGTGTGGGTCCCCTGCCTACACCGCTCCTGCCCCAGGGACCGGAACGAAAAGCGGCCTCAGCCGTGGAGGCATTCCTGAGGGTGAATGGCCCAGGGCCCAAGCTTATAACACCTACCCCCCCTCCCCCCCCCCCCACCCAAAGCCTGGGACCCAGCACCGCCTCGCGCCCAGCACTAGGAAAGCAGGCACGACCCGGCACACAATGCAAACGCAAGGGCCCGATACACCTGCACACACCTCACACAAAGCCCCTCACACAGTACGCACTCAGAGTCCAGGACACCTGCGCACACTTCACACAAATAGTTGCTAGCTCCGCCCGCAGGAGCAGAAACGATTGCACACTTCAGACAAAGAGCTGCACGCCCCGCAAGCAAGAGCACAGACACTTGCACACAATTCACACAAAGCGCTGCTCGCCCGCACGCAGTTCACACTAAGGGTCCGGAACACCCGCAAACACCTCACACCCAGCACACTCACACCTAGCACTCCTCGGAGCCACAACCCGCCCCTACAACTCAGCACACTCCGCATACAACGCGCGCGTGCTCGCGACTCCCAGACACCTGCACACACCGCACACCCAGCACCCCAGCCAGCATGGCATCAAACCTCCTGGGCACTGCACCCAGGCTCCCCGACCCCACCCCTCACTCCAGATGCAGCCCCTCGGGCTCAGTCAGGCCGGGATGGGAGGCAGAAGGCCCGGGTCCAGGGTGGGGCCCCTGACCTTGGACTGCCGCTCATGGTCGCCCCATCGCGGCTCCTCCGGCTTCGCAGGCTCAGCTGTTTGCTCGTTGGGATCCCACAGAGCCAAGGGGTCGCTGGGCCTCTCGGTTCGGACGAACTTGTTGGTCCATAAGCCTCCCGTAAAGCTATCCCACGCCATGGCAACTGCCGCTATGGGGTCCCGCGGGGCCCAGATCGCGGCCGCCCACCACCTTGGGGAGGGGGAAGTGGATGGGGCAGAGGGTTGAGGCTTTTGGGGTCCCCAACATTCCCAGTCTGGACCTCTCCAGCACCTCTGGCCACGCCACCTGAGAACTTCGGGAAAGAAACTTGGAGAAAGGATCTCAAGTCCAACCCCTTCACTTTACAGGTGAGGCCCAAAGAGGCAAATCGACTCTCCCAGGGTGCCCCAAGTGATCTGTAACACAGGCAGAGTTCAAACTCTTAACTTTCTGACAGGGCTTCTCCCTGTACCATCCAGCCAGATGTCAACCATTCATTCATCTTTCCAAGGCCTTCAAGATTTACAATGCACTCATCACAATAATAGCTCCATGAGCTGGGTAGGGTATACCCCAGTTGGCCAACAGACATAAACTGAAAGGCTCATGGGATTTAGAGCTGAATAGGACTTTAAACTAGCAAGAGTTGGAGTTCAGACTTGAACTAGGGAATTCTGAGTGACTTAGATCCAGAACTCTCTGTTCCCACTACCATCAGCTGCTTCTTATTAAAGCAGCCAGGAGTGGATAGAGCTCAGGGCCTGGAATCAAGAAGGAATGTTCCCCTTAATGTATTTTTTTATTCAAATGTTCAGTTCAAATGCAGCCTCAGACACTGCACAAGTCACTTAACCACCGAGCCTGTTTCCCCACCTGCAAAATGGGGATAATGGTACCTACCTCACAGGCAGAGCATACTGTAAAGGCCTCAGCACTGCATGGAACACATAGTAGACTTAATAAATGCTTATTCCTTGCCCTCTCACAGCTGTCACTAACCTGCTTAAATCTCTTCCCTTCTCTTGTTTCCTCCTCTACAAAATAATGAGACTGGAAGAGATTAGGGTTTTGCTAACTACAGGCAAACTAGTCAAACCTGGCCCATTTAAAATAAAGATGTAAAAAAACCATTCTTAGCCTAAGGGCCATACAAAAGCAGGTGGCAGAGGGCTGCATCAACCCCTGGTCTATGTGAGCCCTTCTTTCATTCCAACGCAGTAAGTCCCCATTTTTAGGCACTACATTCCCACTCTGCTATCAGACCAGCATCTGCAGCAGTCGGCTGCTTCTCCTGTCTACTGTCAAGACCTCAACACTTCCTTGGTTGTAGGGGATATAACACTGGACTCAGGAATCAGAGAGACGTGAGTTCAAATCCTGCTTTGGATACTCTCTACTAGTGTAACTGAGCAGGTCACTAAACATTTCTCAACTTTGGTTTCCCCAACCTTAAAGTGGGGATGAACACCTACCTCTCCCTAAGGCTATTAAGATCAAATGAGACATACTGAATATGCATGTAAAACTTTAAAGTACTATGTAGTTATTACTATTTTTACTACCACTTTCTTCTTGCTAAGATTTTAAAGATAAACACACTCATATAAAGAGGCAGCACTGGTTAGGCACCCCACCCAAGCCCAGGTGGATCACCACACTCATTAGGATCAACCAATAAGCAGTCCTTTTGTCCCGATTTGACCTTAAATGTTTATCATCTCAAAACATGAAATGAATCATCACTACACACCTAAGAAGCAAGTGGTATTGAAGTTATTTTAGATCCTTAAATCACAAAACTGAAGTGTTTCACTGCTTCCAAAAATAACAGACATTGGTAAGGGATTTTTTTCCTACATGCAACACAAAAGGCACCTAAGTTCTCTTCCTTCTTACCTTATTATCTACTTTCTGGCTTCTTTAAAGTTTGCCTCTCCTCTTTTGAGGGTTACTTACTCCTGACCTTTAGTCTTGCTGCCCATCCAAAAGTTATAGTTTTTATTCTGAAGCAGTATCATCCAATTTATGTTTCTGTCAGAAAACTGCTCCTTTAAGGTTGCATGGAATTGGTTCCCTTGAGGGCTGCCTGCAGAGGGATAAATTTTTGATTTGCTCCTAGCATTGAGGACTTTCCTAAGACATTTACAGACATTGGAACTGACTTTAAAATCTTTATAGGTCAACTGAAGCTCAATGAGTAAAGCTCCAAAATTGCACAGATGATGAACAGAGAAATAAAACTGAGACTTTCAAAGAAACCACAAATATCCTGACAGAATCAATTAAACACTGCATTGTGGTGCAGCAGACTGTAGGAAAAGTACTATCATTCCTGTAGATGGTATTATTAACCTAGTTCCTTGGAACCACTGATCATCATAATGTTTACTCAGTCAATAAATAGGTATTAGTAGTATTTATTGATTAATACATTTTTATTAATTTACTTATTAATATTTATTAAGTGCAAAAAAATTAGGTCTATCATGAACTGTTTTTACATATCCAAGGAATTCCAGGAAAACAACCCTGGAACTTCAAAATTACCTTCTAAACTACAGGAACATAAGGACCTAGAGCAGGTAGGAATCTTAGAGGTCACACAGTCCAACCCTTATAGATACAGGGAAACTGAGATCTACTGTCACTAGAGTACGCAAGAGTCACAATCCAAACCCAGACCTTCTTTCCTCAAACTCAGTGTTCTTTTCAATACATCGTACTGCCACCTCATTTGAAAAAAAAAAAGTTTTAAATTAACAAAGAGTTATTTTTTCTCCCACATCCCCCAATCCGTTGGAAAACAAGAAAACCAATGAACAAATATGAGCAGGTAAGCAAAACAGATTGCTGAATTAGCCTTGTCCAAAAAATGTCTCTTGATGCTGAGTTCCATTAATACTTTGTAACATGGAACTTACAGACTTGATATAGTGGGAAAAGCACTAACTAGCACTAATTCTGGTCAGCATACTATCATTCAAATCTCACCTATAACAATGGGTAACACTGAGCAAGTCACGACCTCTCTGGGCTTCCTTTATCCCATCCTTAAAATGAAGAAGTTAGACCATATGGCCTCTGAGTTATCTTCAATCCTAAATCAAGGGTCTTCACTCAGAGTTCGTGAACTTAAGATTTTTAAAAAATTTCAGTAACTGCATTTCAATATAATTAGTTTTTTCCTTTACAATCTCATTTATTTTATGCAATTAAAAACATTATTCTGATATGTCCATGGGATTCTTAGTCCAGAATGTCAATGAAACAAAAAAAGGTTCAAAACGCTTTGCCTTAGATCTGTGGGCTTAATAGCAACTGGTAGTAGTAACAATCTTTTAAATTTTTGTAGCACTTTATAGCTTAAAAACTTGCACACATATTATCCCATTTGGGCCCCCACACCAAACCTTGAAGTAGGTAGGATAAGATTCTCCCTATTTTACAGATATGGAAACAGAGGCCTAGAAAGGGAAAAAGACTTGGTCAAAGCCATAGTTAAGTAGCAGAGCTGGGGCTAGAACTTAGATTTTCTGGCTCCCAATTTATCTGTAAGGGATTTGGGATTCAATATCATTAAATATAGTCTTTGTAGCAAATGTTTACTCTTCATTTATAAGGACAATTACTTAAAGCATCTGAGGAAAAAGAATATAGGTAATCAGAATACAAATAGATTGTGTTTCCAAATTTCATTTATGAGTTGGTTTTTAAAACTTAGAACATATACCCCTACAGAACGTTATAGGGTGCTACAGGTACAGATGAGTTAGTACAGCTTGGTTTAAATATTTTGTCAGCTGACCAAACTTAAATTTCCTTTAAACCATCCATTTCTAGGAAAATACACTCTGGACCCCAGTAAAAGCAGCCAGGAAGACATTTCTTCTTCTTGGGCAGGAATTTTACCAGGGAGGAAGAGAAGGCATTCCTGGGTGGGATCTTGGTAAACATGACACACAGAGAAGTGATGCTGAGTGAAGTGAGCAGAACCAGGAGAACACTGTACACAGTAGCAGAACGTTGTTCAATGACAAACTTTGACAGACTTAGCTCTCCTCAGCAATGCAAGCATCTAAGACAATTCCAAAAGACTCATGACAGACAATGCTATCCATGTCCCGAGAAAAAACTATGGAATCTGAATGAAGATTGAAGCATACTATTTGCTCTCTCTTTTTTTTGGTTTCTTCTTTCTTGTGGTTTCTCCAATGGTTCTAATTCTTCTTTACAACATGAAAAATGTGAAAATAAGCTTAATGTGAATGGATATGTAGAGTCTCTATCAGATTGCATGCCCTCTTGAGGAAGGGAAGAAAACTTAGAACTCAAAAGCTTATGGAAGTGAATGTTGGAATAAACAAACAAACAAACAAATAAATAAATAGATTTTTAAAGATATCACACACTGCTATCCATATCCTACTCAACTCCTTTCTTTCTCAAGGAATCCATGGATTCTTCCCTGTTCCCTCCAAATAGTATGCCAGTTTTATATTCTAGGCTGGTTTTTTTTTTTTTTTTTTTTTAGCAAGGCCTGTGATTTCATCAGTGTCAGGAGCTCTATATGATGTACTCTATCTACCACAGCATTTTTTCTGCAATTTATTGTCTTAAGAGCAGTGCCTGGGGCACTTAGAGAAGGAATAATTTGACCAGGGTCACACAGTCCCTTTGTGATACAGGAAGGACTTAACCCCAGCTCTTCCAGATTCCAGCCAAGCTCTCCATCCTCTATACCATCAACCTCTCTCATTGGTTATACTTATGTTTACAGGGTTGTTTGTTTTGGGGTTTTTTTGAGGATACTCAGTATTTATATAGCACTTACCAAAATGATTACCATTGGGAGCTGCTAGGTAGCACAGTGAACAGAGCACCAGCCCTAGAGTCAGGAGGACCGGAGTTCAAATCCAGCCTCAGACACTGAACACTTACTAGCTGTGTGACCTTGGGCAAGTCACTTAACTCCAACTGCCCTGTCTTCCCCCCCCAAAAAAAAACCCAAGACAAAAAAATGGTTACCATTTTCATTTGAAGCTGAAGAATATTAAGGGGTCACTAACGAACTGTACTACTACTACATGATAAAAGTCCAGGGTTTTCCCCGGGGAACCCTGATGGCACATATTCCTTTCCTAAACAATACACCAGATCCCTATAATACTGAAATGAAATATTAACTGGTATACTGCCTTTAGCTGTCAGTACAATTATACTGTAAATATACAATTACAGTCTCTTAGATAGAATCTCAGGGTACTAAACCAAAGCAAGAAGTTTTAGGTTAGAAGAAAAGAAACAACAAAGACAAAATCCATTCTGGTAATTGATATAGATTTTTGGTCTTTTTTTTCCCCTTTTAACTTTTCTCCTTTTCTTTTTTTACAAAATAAAAGTGTTCCCACATGGATGTCTTACTTCTTCATAATGGAGTCATGTACTAGTCTACAATTTTAATTTCTTTATGTAAATTTTAGGCATTAAAGAACTGGAAAAAAACTGTAATTACTAATTTAATATGCAAAATTCTATTTTAATTAAAATGTACATTGTGAATTTTAATTTTTTGCCACTGGCTAAAGCCCAGTTTATAACTTTCCAGTTCAGACTTTGAAAGGCAAAGATTTAAAAATCAGTTTTAAATCATGGCTTTATACATAAATACAATCTGTACATTGCATTAATTATGCAATAACCGATCTACCATCACAGAGGCGATCAAAATTTGAGAAGAGAGATCAAATCCAGTTCAAAACTGAAGAAACAGGTTACTTCTTTGTTAACGGAAGACGTTTCAGTCTGTTAAAAAAGAATTAGAAAATCATGTATCACTATACTTTAAAAAGTAAATACATCTTATGGGATTCTCCACCATTCATCTTTATTGTCTCTCTACTGTCTAAATACTAAGAATGTAAGAATATAATCTTTTCAATTCAAAAGAATACAGTTATTAGTCAATCAATGAGAACAGAACGAGACTTGGTCATCTCTCTATCACTGGCTCATTACCTTCAGAAATGAGCCTCTCAATAGTAATAGTGCACAGCTGTCAAATCCAAGCTTCTTCGAAGCATAGCCTGTTTTATTTTTGTTCTTGTACTCCCAGGCCTGTCAAAATTCCTTGTACATCAACTAACCAATCAACATTTATTGTCTTTTATGTACTAGATGCTGAGGATACAAAAACAAAGAATGAAGCAATCCCTACTTGCAAAAAGTTTACATTGTAATGGGGGAGGCATGTGTACACTTACAGTATAAAGTTAATAAATACAAAAATATACAAAGTAGTTAAACACAAGGTAGTTTGGAGGATCAGTAAAGGTTTCATGTAAAAGATGTGCTTGAGCTTCTGAAGTAGAGGAAATTAAGGAGTGCATTTCAGGCATGGACTATGACCTGTACAAAGCACAGCAGGCAGGGGACAGAATGTATGAGGAACAGAAAAAAGACCAATTGGGCTGCACTGCAGAGTGTGAGAGGGGACATAATATCTAATGAGGCTAGAAAGACAGGCTGAAGCTAGACTATGAAACCATTTAAATTCAAACATGAGAGTTTATATTTTATCCTAGAGGCAATAAGAAGCCACTGGAATTGATTGAGTGGGGGCCAGCATGGTCATATCTATGCTTATGTAAAATTACTTTGGCAACAATGTGTAGGGTGAACTAGAGTGGGAAGAGACTTGAGCCAAGGAGAACAGTGCAATAATTTAGGTGACGGGTGATGAGGACCTAAACTAAGGTAGTAAACTGCATGAATAGAAAGAAGAGGCTGGATGCAAGAGATGTTGTGAAGTTAAAAACAGCAAGATTTGGCAGCAGGTTACATATATGGGGTAAGGGAGAGTGAGGAGTGCAGGATAATGCTGAGGTTATAAAACAGAAAGACCAGAGAGATGGTGGTGCCTTCAACAGAATTTAGGGAAGTCTGGAAGAGGAAAGCATTAGGAGGAAAGATAAAGGGTCCAGTTTTAGACATATTAAGTACAAGATGTCTCTGAGGCATCTAGTTTGAGATGTCTGATTGGCAACAGGTAATGTGGGACTGAAGGTCAGAGGACAGACTGTGCCTGGATGTACAGATACAGATACACACACACACACACACACACACACACACACACACACACACACACACACGGATATAGCTGGGAGTCATCTGCATAGAGATAACAATTAAACCCATGGCTGTTGATGAAGTTACTGAGAAAGAATAATGGGAAAGAAGGACCTAAGATAGTCAGGGGGCAATCATATAAATAATGAGCCAGAAAAAAAAAAGACTCTTAAGGAACATTCATACAAGTAGAAGAACCAGAAGAGAGTGTGAGAGTGTGCAGGAGAAGGGGGTCACTAGTGTCAAAAACGTATAGCAGAGAGTCAAAAGAACGCAGCAGTGACAAATGCAGAGAATGATGAGGACTATGAAAGAGACCATCAGATCTGACAAGCAGAGAGATCACTGGTAACTGGAAAGAATAGCTTCAGATTAGTCGAGCAGGTTCAGCTGCAACCCCAATTGAGTTTGCAGAGCTCAGTTTCAGTTGAGCTTGGAAACCAGAAGCAAAGGACTGAGGAAGGCAGTGAGAAGGAGATAAGGTGAAGGCAGTGAATCTAGACAACTTTTTCAAGGACTGTGGCTGAGAAAGGGAGGTAAGAGAGATTAAAGTGATGAGGGATAAAGTTTAGTGAAGGTTTTTTTTTTTAAGGATGGGACACTCGGCCACATTTGAAGGCAATAGGGAAGGAAAGCATAGATAGCAAGAGACTGAAGATTGGCAGTTAGGAGGACAACGAGTGAGGTAGACCAGAGGGGATATGATCAAGTGCACATGTAAAGAAGCCTTTGTCAAGAAGAATGGTCACTTCTTTGTCAGGAACTGGAGGAAAGGAAGACAGATGATATCAAGGTGCTGCTAAATGAAGAAACTGGGAGAGAACAGTAGGCACTTAGTAACTGCTGAATTGAATTAATATAAACTGTGTTATAAAAGATAAACAAAGAGGAGTTCTCAACTTGGGTCCATTGATAATTTACTGTTTGACCTTTGGAAAGTGGTTGATACTTCAATATCAAATATGACTGAGGATTTTATTTCCAAAATAAAGTCTCAGTCCATTATCATAGTAAAGGGTAATAAGTATGAAATAGAGCCATATCTCTTTTAAACATTAGAAGGAGCAGGTGCATCAATTAATGCAAAAATATTATAATTTTTCTTTGAAATAAGATTTTTTATCCTATTATCTCTATTTTATTTGTCTTGTAGATAAAAATTGCATACTGTGTCAACTGACAGTTTGGTCCTTTGAGATAGTCTTAAATTCTGGTTCTCCTTGTGTTTACTGTACTGCATACATATGTAAAGAAATAACTTGAACATGTAAAAATAATGCTGGAAATCATCTCTTTCAACCCTTTTATTCTACTGATGAGGAAACTACAATCTGAAGAAATGAAAATCTAACAAAGGTAAAATTATTTAATGTTTAGCACCAAGACCAGAACTTGACTGAACACTTCAATGCCTTGAGTCCATTCTTCCTGCTGGCTCTATTTCTATATTGGGAGAATAGAAAAGAATGACATACCTTCTTAAAAGTTCCTGAGGTGATATGTCTTTGACCTTCTCCGTATCACTCTGGCTGTCACTGCTATCAACACTCTCGGAACTACTACTCTTCTCTGTTTTTTTATTTTTCTGTTTGCCTTTCTGCTTATGCTTCTTGTGTTTCTTTTTCTGGTTAAAAAAAAAAGAAAGAAAAATATAGTTGTTTAGTCCTGCATTTCCCTTGTTTTAGCGTGAAGCTTTGAGGTGTTCTGGAATAAATGGTAAGTTCTGGAAAAAATAATGAGAAAAAAGATGGCTTGGTTCATTAAAAACAGAAAATCCTACTTCAAAATGAAATCCAGCATACTCTGGTGTAGCAAAGAAATAACAGCATTTACAGACAAGAGTGGTACAAACTTGAACTCCTACACAAACACATTTAGGGGATGGTCCTGCAGACACTGCACTGCCAAGATGGCCTATGACATTTCTCATTTACTCAAGTGACCTCGTTTTTCTTGAATGCCTCTGACTGGCTACAAATCTGGGTGACACATATCATGGAAATGCATAGAGGGGCTAGTCAGCAAAACAACACCACCATCACCTTGCAAAAAAAAGAAAACATAGTTAAGAAACAATTTTATTTTAAAATTTATCTATGATACTTTTTAGTTCTTTAATTTATCTCAAGAAGGGATGACTTTTATGTATTTTTTCTCTCATTAGTCTGTTAATAAATGAGCTGTTTCTAGACTACTGTCCTATCCTATAGTCCGTCTCAGTTTCCATCACCAACTTACTCAGATCAAAAGATCACACCATGATCCCAAGAAGAAAAAGAAGTATTTACTTTAATCTTTAACAAAATATAATATTTCAAATGCCAAAAGTCTTTCAACTGTCCAACATCAATTACTGAATAGCATATTAGGAAGTGGCAAACATGCTGACACTTCTGTCATCAACTTAATGTTTAATTTTACTGTTTCCTAAAAAATATACGACCAAGAAATTTCTAATGTTTCATAAATCCTTTCTTACTGATTGGTAACAAGGGGTAATGGACAGAAGGTAGGTGTGACAGGAAATTATATATCAATAGTAACCTATGGTGGAGAAAATACATTTCTAATAAATGTCTCTATATCATACAATATGTCTCAGAGAAAATGGATAGCTTGACCCGTGGAAGGCTAGTTGGAGAGATGCTTTCTTTCTCTTTCCTGTAAAATTCACAGGTATA
This sequence comes from Pseudochirops corinnae, assembly GCA_028646515.1. Lineage (NCBI taxonomy): Eukaryota > Metazoa > Chordata > Mammalia > Diprotodontia > Pseudocheiridae > Pseudochirops > Pseudochirops corinnae. The sequence goes on along the minus strand of CM053585.1, from coordinate 236,229,190 downwards.
TCAAGGACTAAGTGATAATAATAAATAACACTACCAATTTACATAGAGCTTTAGAGTTTATGATTTGCCATTCCTCAAAACCATTCCCTAAGGGGGGTAGTATAAGAATTATTACCAACATTTTCTAGATGAAGAAATTGTGGCAGGAGGCTGGGAACAAATGGTAGAGTCCACATGAAAACTCTGTTATCCAAAGTCAAAGTCCAGGGACTCTGTCCATTACACCATAACCACCTCTAAAAGACACTGAAAAACGCTGACTGCTATGTATATAGGACTTGTTAGCATACCAAAATGGTATCTGTTGCACCTGGAAGTCATAAACTATGTGTTTTTTTTCTCCCAGGAAAATTGCCATTAATCTCTTTTTGATGAGCCAACAGCCCCTAATGAGAATAAGAAAATTAACATCAATAGATTGAGAAGCAAACTTTCAAATTAGGAATGATCTGTTTGTTACCAGCTGACAAACTTTTATCTAGCTGACGAGTTTTAACCATATCAAAGACACAACTATTTTTTTAAAACACAATTACGTCAGCTCCCTGAATAGCACATTGCTAACTACATTTTAGGTCTAAAATCAAGGTAAGGGGCGGCTAAGTGGAGCAGTGAATACAGCACGGGCCCTGGAATCAGAAGGACCTTAATTCAAATCTGGCCTCAGCCACTAAAACACAAAAAAACTAGCCATGTGACCTTGGGCAAGTCATTTAACTCCAATTGCCCTCCAAAAAGCAAAAAATAAAAATAAATAAATGTTAAATCAAGGTAAGCCCAACAAAAAATACTCTTAGAAATGTCCTTATTTGGTACTCAAGAGCCAACATGATGCACTCTCAGGCTTAGAAAATACTTTAAGATATATAATAGCATTTGAATATCCTCCTGAAACTTCTTTCAGTGTCTATTACTAAAAAAATCAATACAATTGAACACAACTGTTTCTTTATTTATAAAGAAAAAACTTCAAGGAAAAAAAGAAAGACTGTACATAAAAATCCAACCTTTTGGGAAGGGTGTGAGAGTGTCAAGGATTCACCTTTCAGAATACGAGGACTTGACGGGTTAGCAGACTGGCTTTGAGGATTTGAGCCTGAGGAGTACACAGGTGAAGAAAACTACTTGCTGGACTAGGAAAACAGCAACCAATGGTCCTCTTCCACCTATTCCACCAAGAACAAACGTACCTTTTCTTTTTTGTGTTTGTGGTCTTTCTTTGTCTTTCGTTTTTCTTTGCTCTTCTTAGGCTTCTCTTTCGGGTGGCCTTCCAAAAAACTGGATTGCTGCACAGGTTCACGTTTCTGACGAGCATCTAAAATAAAATTCAACTTGAAGTGTAACAAACACACAAGCTAACAGGAGCAAAAAGATTGAAGATATCACAATTGAATTAGCACAAAAGACTGGACTTAATATTAAGGTAGAATTTGTGTCTGTGGGCTCATTTCTGTTGCATTCAAATGCCAATGTATTAGTATACTTAGTCCAATTCAATAAACAATTATTGTGAACCTAATTATGCACAAGGCACCACACATTAGCACTTTTAAAGAGCTACCACAGTATGTATCCATCATGAGACCTATGTACTGTATTATAATCTCATTTGAGAGACAGAATAAAAATCAAATTATTCTGCTAATACAAAATTTTAATTTACAATCAGATCAGTTATTTTATAAACTCTCATATAAGAAAATCAGTTTTAGAAATAGTCTTCCTAAAAAACAGAGCCTCTTAAGCTAAAAACCACTTCTGTATCATCGTATCATTAAGAATGGACGACCAGGAAGACGCAGGCAGACTCATGTGAATTGAGGTAAGTGAATTAAGTAGAACCAGGCAAGCGACATATACTTCCACCCTGCCCAAATCTGTCTCAGCATCCCTCCCCCCAAACAGAAAACCATCCCATACAATGAGTAACATTTTAAAGATAAAAAGAGAGAAAAGGGAGGGGAAAAAGTCAGCAAAAGTGATTAACACACCAGAAATGTCTGAGAATACACGTCCCACTCCCTGGACCTTCTGCCTTGACAAGGACTGCGGGGGGGGGGGGGGGCTGTTTTCTGACGCCTCTTCTTCGAGACCACGCTCAGACAAACCTAACTGATCACTGTGTGCTTGTGCTGTTCTGGCCCTTGTGATCTGAAATCAAATGCATCTCCTTGCCTCCTGCGCTTAAGTAAGGTGCTATGAGTGTGGTACACTGAAGAGCTTGATTAATTTGTTGCTTAGGTATGCTGAACTGCTTTTTTCTCCTCTTTCATTCTTTATGATAAAGAATGACCTCTGGTCAGAGATGGGGATGGAGACACTGATAGCTGAATGATGTAAGAACAAAAGATATCAATAACGTTTTTTAAACGGATGAACAATTAATAAGCAGAGTATTTTCCCCAAAGCTTACTTTACCACTTCAAACTTAAGACCAAGATATTTTAATATAATACAATTTAGAACTTGTCAAACAAGAAAAAATTATCAAATTCACAACAAATACATTAAGTCAATGTTGCAAGATTCACAATTTTCATTATTTTCCAACACTCCAAAGAAGGAAGTATCTTTGTTTTCTAACCTGAACAAGAGAAATGTTTCTCTTAGTGTATGCTTGTCCAATTTTGCTTATTCTAGTCTTTTTGACAAGTTATCAATAATCTTCACACACCTACTGTGAAACTGAAGCTTTTTACTAAAATGACATTCAGAATATTACATGGAAACGAGACATAAAGAAGATCAGACATTTAAAAGTGTATTCACTGGTTCAGTTTTTACCAAGGTCCCCTGAAATGGACGAAATTAAACACTTCATTACCAGCAGCCAGGTGACACAGGTGATAGAGTGCTGGGACTAGAATGAGGAAGAACTGAGTTGAAATCTGACCTCAGGCACAGACTAGATGTACGACCCTGGGCAAGTCACTTCACCTCTGTCTGCCTCAGTTTCTTCAATTGTAAAACGAGGAAAATAATAACATCAACATGCTAGGGTTGTTGTTGGGATCGAATGAAATAATAATTGCAAAGCACTTAGCACACTGTAGGCACTAAATAAATGCTTGCAGTCTCTCCCTACACAGTAAACAAATGCTACTCTGTTTTCTTATAAGAGAAAAGCAGGAAAAAATAAAGCGACCTGCATTTTCATCTGAACTCCAAATCTGTGCTGTGCACCTCCACTTCCCATTAGGCCACTGCCTGCTGAATGTGCTACAGAGGTTAGATGAACATTTATCAATAGAATCCACCTACTGTCCCTGACCTATAAATGGCATGAACTATATTGCTACTGGTACCATTGTTAGAAACCACAGGAGTGTGACATATTGACTATAAAGGTTTCCATTTCCTCATCTGTAACACTGGGGTAGATGACTACAGATGGCCTCAAGGTCCTTTCCTCTAAGAGAGGTGATCCTATGAATGGGTTTTCCCTACTTCTTTTCATATACAAGCACTTTAAATACACTATCTTCTTATGTAATTCCCCACAACAACCCAGGGAGGTGCATGTTAAAAGGTTGGTTTTTTTGTTTTGTTTTGTTTTGGGAGGGGGACCAGACCTGTGATTTCATTGGTATAGGAAACTTCTGGTGAGGAAACTCCCTTTACCAATGCTTACTGGCACCTGCATTGCAACTTACAATCTTAAAAAAGAATTATCTTGGGCATTACAAAGTGAAGTGTCTTCCAGAGGGTCACACAGCTGCTACCTGTCAGAAATGGGATTACAGTAACCTAGTGTTTGATAAACCCAAAGATCCAAGCCTTTGGATAAGAACTCACTATCTGACAGAAACTGCTGGGAAAACTGGAAAACAACAGGGCACAAACTAGGTATAGATCCACATCTAACACCATACACCAAGATATGGTCAAAGTGGGTACGTGATTTAGACATAAAAAGTGACAACACAAGCAAATAAGAAGAGGATGGAGTAGTCTACTAGTCAGATCTATTGAGAAGGGAAGGATTCATGACCAAACAAGAGATAGAGAGAACAAAATGTAAAATAGATCATTTTGATTATATTAAATTAAAAGGCTTTTGCACAAACAAAACCAATGCAACCGAGATTAGAAGCAAAGCAGAAAGCCAGAAAACAGTCTTTACACCAAGTATCTCTGATAAAGGCCTCACTTGTCAAATACACAGAGAACTCAGGCAAATTTCAATTGATAAATGGTCAAAGGATATGAACAGGCAGTTTTCAGATGAAGAAATCAAAGTTATCTATAGGCATATGAAGAAATGCTCTAATGTGATCAGAGAAATGCAAAATAAAACAACTCTAAGGTACCACCTCATATCTATCAGATTGACTAATATGAAAAAAAAAGGAAAATAAATGTTGGAGAAGATGTGAGAAATGACTGATAGGGCTGGGACTTAAACCCAAGCCTTCTAGAAGATTCTTAGTCCTATACTGTTTCTCAGTACAGAGATTTAAGAATACTTACTACACTATTTTCCCCTTCAAAAGTCTTTTCACACCTGACTTTTTTTTTTTATTTTAAAGGCTGATAAAGTTTTAAACTCTCAAAATCTCTGTACTCAATATCTTTAAAAGATGAAAAGTAAAGACCAAATTATTTTTCCTTGAAAAGATCTTGAAGGCTGTAAACCAAATGTTATGATCATGTGGAATAGAAACATTTCATTGGATTCTACATTGCTAATTTCTCTTTGGATCTTAGTATCCTCATCTTTAAAATGGGGATGTCTTCTGTATAAGCCATCTTACTGTTTGACTAAAGCAATGACTACAAAAATGATCATATTAATTTCCTGCGCTGCCAGTATACACAATAACCTAAGCATTTATAGAGGTGGCTTGGTAGACTGGGGGTTGTGTTCAAAGTCAAAAGACGTGGGTCTGAATCCCATCTTCGCTCTTTACTTTGCTTCCTCACCTGTAAAATAAAGACCCTGGACTAAATGATCTCTGAGATCTTTTCCAGTTCTAAACCTATAATCCCATAAGAAATCCTATGAAAATTATGGATCTTGGGGCAGCTAGATGGTATAGTGAGTAGAGCACTGGCCTTGGAGTAAGGAGGTTAGTAAGTAAGTCAGTTCAAATCTGACCTCAGACACTTGACACTTACTAGCTGTGTGACCTTGGGCAAGTCACTTAACCCCAACTGCCTAGCCTTCCCCCCTCCAAAAAAAAAAATTATGGATATTTTGCTATTTTTAGATTTCATGAATAAAATGTGGATTTTATTTTTAGATTTGCAAGAATACTAACTCACAAGGTCTGCTTGCTTTATTAAAGAGAATTAACTTATTTTGTTAAGATAATAATAACTAACATATTAACACTTTTAAAAAGTTCTTTATATCTCACCAGATCTTTATAACAACTACTTGACATTGGTGTTATTATTAGTCATATTTTATAGATGAAGAAACAGGCTATGAGAGGTTAAGTGACTTGCCCAGGGTCACAAAGCCAATATCGGAGGCAGGATGTGAATATAAGTCTTCTTGACTCCAAGTCCCAGCTGCCTCACAAGATCAGATTCAGAGTTAGAAAGGACCTCAAAGGTCATCTCCTCCAACCCTCCCATTTTGTAAATTAGGAATATAAGCCCAGCAGGGCACACAGACAAAGGTAAAAGCTGAGCTCAGGTCTTCTGACTCCAGAGCCTATGGCTCTTTTTCATGTATCATTCTTTCTCCATGAAAAATTAATTTTAAAAGCTTTAATACAGACTCCTTGGCACCACAGCAGGGCAATCAAACACCCCACATTTTGGCTCTACCACTGACTCCTTCCTCTCTATTCTTTGTTCCAGCCACACTGGAGAACAGGTCATCTCCAATTTCCTGCCCTCTCCACACCTGTGCCTTCTCTTCTTCTCCTTTGGCTGATCTGACATCATAGCCCAGTTTAGGGGCCATTTTCTCTATGAAGCCTTCACTGATCTCAGCTGAAAGTGGTCCATCTCTCTTCTTTTGTTCAAGGATCACATTCTACTTTGTTAATATACTTTTGGGGGTACATTATCTTTCTTTCTGCCCGCTTGACCCCACTAGATTAATTGTAATCTCCCCAAGGGCAGGAATAACAAGGCTTTTTTCATGTTCATATCACTGTAGCTTAGTATGGTGTTTTGCACATAACAGGTATTTCATAACTATTTATTAAACTGAATTGAAATTCAGAAGAAAAATTTAATTTAAAAAAGAAATTTATGAGTAAGAGAATGTTTATTATTTTTGAAGCACATATGTTTACCTAGGATTCTCAACTTACTAGGGCAGAACACAGGAGGGAGCCGTGGGCCAAATTCTTCTCTTTCATCCAGCTGCATCTTCTGTAAAGTAACATGAGGCACCGATTCATTGGCCACCACTGCACTGACTGGATAAAATGAGCATATTTTAATTTTTAAAAAAGAAACACCTTAGGAAAAAAAAATTACAAACATGCAGGATTGTCTTCCATCACAAAATAATGATGCAATTTAACTAAAAATTAATCACAGTGTTCAAGTTAATAACCCTATTTCTTTCCTATATTTTCAGAGAGAAAGGACTGACATTTCCAACATTTTATATTTATGTGCAACTTCTCTGTATGAAGGCTGCAAAAAGATTAAATTTATATACCTAGGTTAATAAACATAATAAATATTGTCATTAAAAGATTTTTAGCGCACACAAACTATGTAGAAGGGTTCATAAAACCCATATAGTCTTAGAATATGGTTTTTTCTATAGAAAACAACTAACAAATGTATTACATTAGACCTTAGTATTGTTTTTAAAAGATCCAAACTTGGATTTGCAAACATGAGAACTTAAGAAGTCAAGTGAATTTTCATTTTTCACGGCTATTATTCACTTATGATGCCTGCACTGCTGCAGTTCTACATCACTATGACTGAATACACAAATCAAATGAAATATGTGTTAAGTGGTTTTTTAAATATGTGTTAAAGTGTTCTGTGCAAGTTAGTAGGATGGTGAGAAAATTCTGCTTCTTTGGTATAAAGTTGACAACAATTTAGTTCATGCTTCTGAAATAAAGAATTTTGAAGCTGTACATATGTTCAACTTGCTTAATGATTCCTCATACAACCAGCAACTTGCAGAAACCAAAAGTAGTGACTACAAAAATCTGCCCCCACAAAGAAACAATGAGGAACAAAACAATCTCAAAAATTATATCCGTAACAGAAGCCTAACTAATTAGCTATTATGGATATGGGTATATAGAAAGAAATTAATATTCAAGTGTCAATACCTGTCAACACATGTTGATTTGTTTTTGTTTAAAGCGCTATTTGCTATCTCTGGCAGCAAAGAACTAAAAGTAAAGTAGACGCTCATCGACAGTAGAATGACTAAACAATTTTGATATATGAACACAAAGAAATACTATGACACATTAAGAAATACTGACTGTGAAATATACAGGGAGGCACGGAAAAACAGATATGAGCAACATGGTGTATAATATACATTTAAACTGAACAACATGTAATTAGGATGACTAATTTTGGCCCCAAAGAAAAGAGATGAGCAACCCAGCTCCCCTCTCTTCCTTGCAGAGGGTGGGTGGCCTAGATGTGGAACACTGTACGATGCAACTATTTACTGCCTGGTTTTGCCAAACTGCTTTTTTTCCTTTTTCTTTCTTTCTTTTTATTTATCATAAAGAAAGCCTCTCTGGGTAGGGATATATTGAGAAATGAAGTGATATAAAACAAAAAATATTAATAAAATGTTTTAAAGAAAAACTGTAAGCATGTTAAATGTATAACAAATCATTTAAAATTCAAATGCATATCTGTAAAATGAATATATATGTGCGTAGCCCTATGTATTTCACAGACAAAAGTTGACAAAGCCCAAAGGACCTAACTTCATTAATTATAAAAATTTCAAAACACAATTCCTTTTTAGCTATCAAAGTTTCCATTAGTTTAAATCTTTCTGAACAGATTTAAAGTTCTGAAAACTATTTGTTAGCACCTCCACAAATAAGGGTGAAACAAAAGATGGTAATAATCAATTATCATGGCTATCCTAAAAATCCACCAGATACTTGCATCAGAGAGAAATAAGAAACAGTCCTTGTGTACTAGTGATAACATAACCCATGAAGCCCAGTCAAGGCACAATTCTTGCTGCTTAAATTAAATCAGTTAGTTAATTAAACAAAGAATTATCTTTGATTATTGTAATGGTAACTAATTTAGCAGGTACTTGGTCCTTAGTAACTAAGGGCTAAGTACTTCTGTGAAAGAGGCAGAGGGTGTGAACTCTGTCTCCTGTGTGAAAGAAGAAGGTATGAACCCTGTCTCCTGTGTGAAGAGAGGGTGTGAACTCTGTCTCCTGTTGCTGACTGGCAGGAGGGGGTTGGCTGAAACATAAGAAGAATATATAAGAATAATATATAAGAAGAATACATAAGAAGAATTCCAGAGACGGAGAATCAGAATCAGGAATGTTCCCCCTGGTGGCTCCTGGTGGAGGAAGAATCATGGAGATTCTTAGCTGAATCCAGCTAAGACAGAGAGAGAGAGAAAGAGAGAGAGAAATGGAGAGAGAGAGAGAGAGAGAGAGAGAGAGAGAGAGAGAGAAAGTTTCTCTCCCAGCATCTGGAAGCTGACTGAAAACTGAGTTGGAGTTTTTCTTGAGACCAGAATCTGATGAAGGCTGAAGTTGTTGCCGCCTGGAAGGCTGAGATTCCTTCTGGGTTTTAGGGCCAGCTGAACTGCTTGAAGACTGAAGAAGCACGACCAGGATAAGCCTTTGTTTGTTTGTGGCTTGGTGGATCCTTGAGTTCCCAGCAACAAAAGTGGTAAAGGGTTTGAGATGTGCTAGACCCTGTGAGCTTCAGTGTGTAACAAGAACTGCCCAAATGACTGGACAAGAACTTGGGAGCTGTGTGCCTCTGAATCCGGGTGACTGTTTGGTGGATTCAGATAGGAGCTGGGACCATGGAAGGGAATCCAGGGAATCTGAGAGACCACCTCGAGTCAAGATGAAGAAAAGGCCTCCCCCTGGACGCATGATGA
>CM053585.1:236158171-236210071 GCA_028646515.1 Pseudochirops corinnae | reverse complement strand
GTGTGTGTGTGTGTGTGTTAAGTATCTGAGGCCATATTTGAACTCAGGTCCTCCTGACTCCAGGGCTGGTACTCTATTCACTGCGCCACCTAGCCACCCCAAAATACTTTTATTTTAACTTACAAAAAACAGAAAATTATGTCTAGATATTCAGTGAGTAAAAAGAACCTATTTAAATAAATTACATGATGTTCACTGAAATGGTTTCGCTTTACATACCTTGAATAGGAGTCTCTCCAAGCATTTCTCCCCTCTTAGATGCATTTAATTGATACCTGCTTTGTTTTGACATGTCACTTAATATTTTCCCAGTTGATTCTGATAATGCTTGACATAAATGAGAGTTTTCTGAGGTTGCAGTTATCACAGGTCTGAAATAATGAACTGGTCTGTAATCCTTTGGCAATTCAGGTGGTGGGTAAATCTTTTAAAATAAACAGAAAATACATGTTACAAAAACAAACAAACAAAAATCCCTTCATGTCCTAGCTTTTGTCCCAGGTAGTTAACATAAATGTGAACATGTTACATTTAACTTTTAAAACTGTAATCAGAAATCACAAATCTACAGATTAATACTAGTTATAAGAACTACTATGTTTATAAAAATGAAAGTAGGGGGCAGCTAGGTGGAGCAGTGAATACAGCACTGGCCCTGGAGTCAGGAGGACCTGAGCTCAAATCCAGACTCAGACACTTAACACAAAAACTAGCCATGTGACCTTGGGCAAGTCACTTAACCCCAACTGCCCTCCAAAAAACAAAAAAAAAAATTAAAAAAAATAAAAATGAAAGCATTTGTTAAAAAGCCACAGACAACTCAATTATTCCTAATCCTTCAGTTTTTATTACTTCCTAGTCTCCACTAAATATATTGCTGGAGGGCATATTCTACATAAGATGTATTAGTCCCTATGAGTTGCATCAATTCTGGGACCACTGCAAAGCTGTCTCACTAAAATCTATAATTATTTGAAAGAGCTCAGTTAAATGATCCATAGAGGCAGCTATAGCCCTGCAGACAGAGCTCTGTGCCTGGAATCAGGAAAACCTGAGTTCAAATTTGGCCTCAGACACTTACTAGGTTATGTGACCCTGGGCAAGTCACTTAAACCTGTTTGCCTCAGCTTCCTCAACTCTAAAATGGGGATAATAACAGCACCTACCTCCCACAGTTGTTTCAAGGGTCAAATAAGATAATATTTATAAAAGCACTTAGCACAGTGCCTGCTCTGGAGTAGGTACTATATAAATGTTTATCCCCTTCCCCTGGTAGAAAAATAAAAGTGTAGGAAAAATGCATATTATCTAGATTACTGAACAGAGTTAGACAGAAAACACACTGAGTTAGATCACCAATACATAGAGAGGTCCTTGAATCCCTAAGAATTTGTTCTTGGATCTTCTTCTGGATTGCAGTGGAGTAGGAGAGGCTTTCTCCTTCCCTACCACACACCTTCTCCAACCCAAAGGAACAGTAATGGTACCACAAAAACACACACCAATGGAAGAAATGCTTATATTCAACCTGAAAAGGGAATTCAAAGGCCATGCTCCTGATCCCCAACCACCTATGCTGAGGGGTGGGTATTTCGAATTTCCTAAACAACATGATCTCCGCATCTAGTCTTCTAAGAGAAAAGGAAAATGTCCTGGGCAGCACCAGGTTCGCAGTTGCTTTATGGTAGCAGTTCTCAACCTGTGGGTCGTGACCCCTTTAGGGGTCGAACAACCCTTTCACAGGGGTCACAGAGATTGCCTAAGACCATTGGAAAACACATATTTCTGATGGTCTTAGGCATCGACACTGTGCTCCTCTATTGGTCTCCAGGTGGGTCCACCCACATGCAGACACACCCACATACCAATATTAAAGGGTGTCTGCATTAGGAAGGTTGAGAACCACTGTATGGGCAACTAGGGTTTTCTGAGTTTGAGAGTTAGGAAGCTAGACTTTCTAGAGAGACTCCCTGATACAACATAATCTTTGGAGAAAGAAAACAATCCACATGGCTCCTGCTCAGCGTTCAATTGGGAGAGCAAAACCAATTGGTTTTCTGAATAAGGAAAATTCAGTCAAAAGGAACTGCTCAGCAAGTTTCAAAACATGTTTACCTTTTGGGGATAATCTCAACCACAAGACTAAGAGTCTTGATGAGACTATGTAAGAATCTGTGAGAAAGGACTCCCAGAAACAAAAAAGGATTGCCCTAACAGCAACTCCAAGTTCAGTTCCCTTTTGGGAGGTAAAGGAAGTTAGGAGTAGATGAAGCTGAGGGGATTTTTCAGTGTTTCATATTTCTTATTTGTTCAAAGGCTCTAGTGAGATCTTAGGGTCTACGGGGTAAAATAAAGACTGTCCCATAACCAATAACCATATTGTACAATGAGTGCCTATACAAGATTTGGGGACCCTGTTTAGAACATGCTATAAACACGAACTATGCCATCGTAACATCATCATCATCATCACCACCATCACCATTGTCAACAAAATAACACCGAGCGTTTATATAGTACTTTAATGTTTCAAAGAACTTAACAACTGTTACCTCATTTGATCCTCACAACAGCCCTGTAGGATAGCTGTTATTATTATCCCCATTTTATAGATCACAAAACTAAGAATAAGAGAGGTGACTTGTCCAAGGTCACACAGCTAGGGAATATCTTGAGCAGGATTTTAACTCAGTTCTTCATGACTCCAAATCCAGCATTGTATCCATGAGGCTACCCTAGCTGCCCTTACCTAAATTTTATTTTAGAGGCTTTTCTAGAGTAACCCAAGATATCGGCAACAAGCCAAAGGAAGAAAAACTGAGCCTTTGGAATCAACCTCCCAGGTCCAAGTGAACCTAAAATCTTTGGGCAGCCCTGGGTCACAAGTTACATATGCATGTTGTTTCTTCAAATAGAAGGTGAGCTCCTTGGATAGAGACTGTTTTGCTGTTGACTAATGACCTTCCTGGATGAATGCAACAGAATGACAATAAGCTGGGCTCAGAATTAGAGAGAAGTAAGTCAAGCTGGATGTCACTGGAGAAACTATGCAGTGCTCTCAATATTTCTAAGCTTCTTACTATGGTGAAAGTCAGACTTTTTAAACACCAATATTTTCCTTGTGAAGCTCTATGGCTACAAATCTTGACACATAATCCAAAAGATAATGACAAGACACAAAGTAGTTGTGAATAAATTGTGGTATATTACCAAGGATGACTTTTTGCAAGAAGTGACATAGAAAATATAACTGCCAGCTAAAGAAGTGAGCCAGTCAAATCACAAGAATGAGAGACAGTGGATAGATAGTTTATAGATGGCTCTCTTGGTATGTACAATATATTTCCCCTTGCTCCACCATTCTACCCCCCAACCAGGGAGCCAGAACACTGAGCGAATACTCTACAGACCATTTATAGTAAGATACTGACAAAAAATATACAGCATGCTAAGTGATGGTTGGATTGTAACCTTTACTAGTGGAAGAAAAACCTAAAGCAATGAGATCAATGAAATCAGATGATATGCAGAACTATCCTGTTTGTAACTGGGCTCATAAGGTTCCATGGGCAAGAAAATGCTAGATTAAGGGCTTATTTTTAATTCTAATAAGATGAGTTTACCATGTTTAACAAACGTTGACTTTTATTTACTTTCTTCTTAAATTTAAAATTAAAATTCACCTGAGGCATTTCCATATAAATAACTGAATTTAACTCCCTACTTCAAAATGCAAAACTGAAATTCAGATATTTATGATATTCAGAATTCTCTATACCAACAGATACCAATGCATTAATAAAGGCACAACAAATTAACTGAAATGCTAAATTTATAAAACAAATATAAAAGAATAATTTAAAAATATTAATTGTTCTTGTTTGCCTAAACATATACATAATTGTAAAGAATCTGCATTTATCCTACTTCTCTTACCACAAGATTTTAAGCTACTTAGAAGCTGAATCATGTAAAATCTAAACTTTAAAACTAGCAAAGTTTTAAAACTATATAACCTAAATAAGTAGTTGAACAAAGAAGAGTATTACTATCATCAATTGATAATTTACTTTCTCTGGTACCTCTCTAGATAAAAGTTATTAAGAGAGTTTAAAAAAAAAAAAGATGTGTGCTATTTGAATTGTAAGCAGGGAGAGTAAAGAGACCTAAAGCTGACTTTACAAGGTATTGAGACCCTACTACTGAAGGTCTTCATGCAGGAGTCCAATGATCATTTATTAGGAATATTATAAAGCAGATTTGATTCATGCTTCAATTAGGTGGCTGAACTAGATGATCTCTGAGGGCTGTTCCAATTTTAGTTATCTTCATAATTCCTTTGTTCTAGTAACCAATGAATATCCAATCTATAGAACTGTTAAAGTAAAGTCAATTAATTTAACTCATGCTTCACCACCTTCTGTCCAATTCTGTTCACCAGAAAAATTTACCTAAATTCACAAATCACATATCACAAAGGTAGCATTTCCTCTATATAATTTAAATCAATTCTTTTCATTCATTTTCTCTTTTATCACACGGAGTTCTGTTTTCCTTATGGACTAGAAAAGTAATTTATTACAACCCACAGGAAAGCCTAACCATTTATCTGAAGAGTAAAAATGAATAGAAAGCATTTATTAAGAATTTACTATGTGTAAAAAAGTATACAAAGTGCTGGGGGTGAAAATACAAAAGACCTAGAGATGTTTACATTATAATAGGAGACAACATATATAAGGAGGTGCTGGCCAGGGAAAAGGGTTTTGATCTGGGAAGTCTATAACTGATCCTACAAATAATAGGGAATTATTGGTGTTTACTGAATAAGAAACTGATGTGGTCAGACCTTAGCAAAATCACTTGGGCAACATTCTGTAGAATAGACTGGAGTGGAGAGAAAGGCTTAAAGTTGGAAAACCAAATAGGAGATTATCACAACAGCCCACGTGAGAGATGATGAGGACCTGAAGCAGGTTGATAGTTATAATATAAGTGGAAAGAAAATCACATATCTAAAGAGATGTGGTGGAGGTAGAAATGACAAGACTGGGCAAATGACAGGATATGTGCAGTGAGTGAAGGTGGTTCCAAAGTTGCAAACTTGAGTGACTAGGATAGTGGTGACCTCAATGTTAAAATGGAAGTTTGGAAGAGAGGTTGATTGAGGGAAAAGATAATGAATTCTATATGTGAGATGTTGAGTTTGAACTGTCCACAGATATCTCACTTAAAGTATCTGATAGGAAGCTGATGATGTAAGACCAGAACTTGGGAAGAGTTTAAGGAGAGATATTAGGGAGAGATAAGAGATATAAGAGTCAATGGCAATGATAATTAAACTCATGAAGCTTGTAAGATCACCAAGTGAGAGAGTATAGGGAGAAGAAAAAGGATCAAATCAGAGCCTCAGAGTGTACCCACAGTTAGCAGGAATGACATGAATGATGAATGAGCAAAAGAGACTGAGAAGAGAAGACGGCAGAGTAAAAGCATGAACTTGGTGTGAGCTCCCACTCCAATAACTTCCAATATATGTAAAAAAATAACTCTAAAATTTTAGAGCTACAGAACCCACAAAGTGACAGAAAGAAACAAATCTCTCACTGAAGGCAGCCAGGCAGGCCAACAGGAAGTGTCTATTGCACCAAGCTGGGAGCCGAAGCACAATCCCACTTGAGCCGCATGGTGCTGGGCCCAGGACAGCCCCAACCAGTGATAGCCAGAGGAGACTTCAGGAGAGTGAATCGCCAGCAGCAGTGGCAGTTTCCAGACTTCTCAGCCCATAAACACCAAAGAGAAAGTAATAGGTCAGTGGGGAACTCTGTTGGAACAGGGGAACAGCTGTAGCTGCTGCCTTGTGGCTGCTTCCAGAGCTCCTGGCCTGCAGAACATAGGGGGACCAGGCAACCATTCAGAGGGTAATCATTCCTGCTTTAACCTGCTTGGATCTGGATGGCTGTCTTGGGTGAAGGTCCTGGGGTGTGTGGCCAGTATGCCAGAGCTTGTGGGGGCTGTACACATGGCGTTCTCCAAATAGCTCCAGCAGCTGCGAAAACAGCTGGGACAAAGCTCTCTCCATTCTGGAAGCAGGGTTCTACCCATGGCAAAGAGCTCAAAAACCAAGTAATTGAATGGCAAGATGAGCAAGCAGAGGAAATGCAATCAGACCACAGAATCCTTTTCTGGAGACAAAAAGGATCAAAGCATAGAACTGGAAGAAGACAACAAAGTCAAAACTCCTGCATCAAAAGATTGCAAGAAAAATATGAACTGATTACAGGCCATGGAGGAGTTCAAGAAGAATTCTGAAAATCAAGTGAGGGAAGTAGAGGAAAAATTGAGAAGAGAAATGAGAATGATGCAAGAAAATCATGAAAAGCATGTCAACAGCTGGCTACAGGAGAGGCCCCCAAAAATACTGAAGAAAATAACACCTTAAAAAACAGACTAACTCAAATGGCAAAAGAGGCCCAAAAAGCCAATGAAAAGAAGAATGCCTTAAAAATTTAAATTTGCCAGATGGAAAAGGAATTTCAAAAACTCACTGAAGAGAATAATTCCTTCAAGATTAGACTGGAGTAAATGGAAGTGAATGACGTTATGAGAAATCAAGATATTATTAAACAGATACAAACAAATAAAAAAATTGAAGGCAATGTGAAGTATCTCACTGAAAAAGCCACTGACCTGGAAAATAGATACAGGAGAGACAATTTAAAAATTATTGGACTACCTAAAAGCCATGATCAAAAAAAGAGCCTAGACACTATCTTTCAAGAAATTCTCAAGGAAAATTGTCCTGATATTCTAGAACCAGAGGGCAAAATAGAAATTGAAAGAATTCACCAATCACCTCTTGAAAAAATCCCCAAAAGAAAACTCCTAGGAATATTATAGCCAAATTTCAGAGTTCCCAGGTCAAGGAGAAAATACTGCAAGCAGTCAGGAAGAAACAATTTGAGTTTTGTGGAAACACAATCAGGATAACACAAGACCTAGCAGCTTCTACATTAAAGCATTGAAGGGCTTGAAATATGATATTCCAGAGGTGAAAGGAGCTGGGATTAAAACCAAGAATCATCTACACATCAAAACTAAGTATAATGCTTCAGGAGGAAATATGGTCATTCAATGAAATAGAGGATTTTCAAGCATTCTTAATGAAAAAAATAGAGCTGAACAGAAAACTTGACTTTCAAATACAAGAAGCAAAAGAAGCATGAGAAGGTAAACAGGAAAAAGAAATCATAAGGAACTTATTAAAGTTGAACTATTTACATTCCTACATGGAAAAATGTTCATTGTAACTCATAAGATTTTTCTCAGAGACTGAGAAGAACTGATCACAGAGGTAGGAAGAGAACCATGAATTATCATGAACTCATGATGAGCAGTGGTTCCAGATGAATAATAATAATAGAATATTACTTCCCTCCTAGTAGAAACAACAAGATTCCCTGATAAAAAAAAAAAAACTAGAGGTTATATGTACCAGGTGAGCCAAACCACTGCCATCGCCTCAACTATCACCTCCCCTTAGACTCTAGAGAAATCAGCTCAGGACTGGACACAAGAACCCCAGGACTAGCAATGGTTCCCTGACTACCAACCTTTTTTCCAGTCTGGTTCCTACAGATGTCACCCAAAATGGGCAACTTTTGAGATTATGCAAGCTGTCAAATGCCTCTGCAAGTGCTACAGAACTTACTTTCCCAGAGGCCATAGCTACTCTAGACAGAGGAAAGAAAGACGTTACTGTCATGGTCAAAAAGTTCAATCACAGAGGAAATGATTTTTATCAATGGGCATTTCCATCTAACCTGCAGCTGAACCTTCCCATAAGTATTGTATTTCCTTACTAGAATGTGAACTGCTTGATTTTCTATTTTTAATCTAAAGAATTTTGAACTATGGGTCAGGATGACACATGCTGCATCAATAACAATTGCTATATTCAATGGTTTTAACTACTTTGTTCTTTTTGGTTATAAAAGAAAGGATACTATGGAGAGAGTGATAAAGTAATTGCTGTAAAAGATAATATGAATCACTTTTAAAAGAGTCCGTTTCATTCTTGGGGGATGTCATTTGGCACTTGTCCTGTCAGCACCTTCAAAATCTCTTCTTTAAAGTATCTAAGATATACAACAATCCCACAACCTTTGGACTCTTTCATTTTTGAATGCCAAACTATATTTTACAATGTATTTTTCACCACTCTCCTCTAAGACTACCTTCATACTCCATTCTCCTATTAGCAAGAAAAGCATTTAATCAAGGCTAACTCACTTGTCTACTCACTTGAGGTAATAAAGGAGTAGGCTGTAAATTTTAAAGCTAAGAGAATAGTCTTGTTCAGTCAGGATTGGCCAGGAAATGAACCAGAATTCCTTTTCTTCAGACTCCTTGCTTCACAACTGGAAGGATGGGGTTTGAACATGGCCCTTTTCACTTCCTGCTATAACTATGGACAAGTCCCTTCACTTCTCTGAAACTCACTTCCTTTATCTGTAAAATGGGGATAATACTCATAAAAGGGACCCTCAGGTTTTGTGAGGGTTAAATGAGATACGTCAGAAACTATTATTATTATGTGGCTCCTAAAATTAAATCAAAATGAAGTTCTGGTTTATTTCTAAAATATTTCTTTTTGAATGAGAGGCAGCATCAAGGCATAGGAGAGAGTGGGCCTTGGGCTAGAATCTTACCTCTGACACCTACTTGCTATATAACCCTGGGAAAATCACTTAACTTCTTGACGCACTAGGAAACTCCCTTAGGCTATAAATTAGTCACTTAAGAGTTACTTATAACAATGAAATCACAGGTCTTATCCCTATCTCTTTTCTTTCAATAGAAAGAAGCAACCAAATTAAGTAATGTTTCAAAATACTTGGGGTTTCTAGTAAAGGCAGGTAATTAGTTGCTTTAATTTTGAAGAATGTCTGTGGTTTACTGACTGTAATACAGGATGTAATTTCACTAAATGATGACTCACTGATTTACTACAAACTTAAGTTTGAATCTACTATTTTCTGAAAATGTGAAGGGATTTGAGCATTTTTTCCAACTGTTCCAACAATCTTCCCCTACAGTCTAAATCAGGGATCTGAGGGCTAAAACTGGTTTTTAACAAGTTTTACTGTACTTAAAGTAAAAAATGTTTTATTGTATTTTAAAATGTAAAAAACATTCTTAGCTCACTAAGCATTACAAAAATAGGCAGCCTTAAAAAAAAAGAAGCAGCAGACCTTTGCCTGTGAGCTAGTTTGCCAACCCTTGGTCTACATTAGAATGAATAAATTTTAAGAGCAAAACTAATAAGGCAAAAAAAATTTTGCTTACTTCCTTAGAAGATAAAGGTTTAGATGCCAGGGAAAAACCATCCAAAATTTTGCCAACATACCGGATATCTTTTTCTGATCCTGCAAAGTAAATGTTATTAATTTTAGAAATAAACTATACTACTTACAATAGTGTAACTTTTGTTAAAATTATGCATCATTTAAAAACAAGATAAAGATTTGCAAAATAATGAAAGTTACAAAAGAAATAGAGCATAAATCCATCCCTCACACCTTTGTTGACTTGGTGCCTGGGAGGTACAGCCCTACACCACCCTAATTTAAGTACACTATTCAGAACATAGGTCTATGTTTCTACATAGTTCAAAGGTCAACCAAAACAATGACGTGTTAAAATATCTGGTTCATCAAGTACTAGGTTCTATAAGTAAATAAACACCTAAAAATATGCTCTGAATAAGAGATCTAAGCAATCGAGAGCACAAGAGCTGATTTTTTTTTAAAAAAGGAGTAACTATCACTTTGCAATAGTCAATACTAAAAATAGGTTTAAAGAAAAAACACCATACCCTAGGAGTTTCCTAGCAACGATCCAAAGACAGTGTAATAAAATCCAAACCTCCCACAAGCTAAGCATAGGAAAGAATAAAAAGTACTTTTACCTTCTCAAATGAAGTTCTAACAAGATAATGACAAAAGAATTTAGTTATATTCTTTGCCTTGAAGGCACTATAAACACTTCAAACATTTATATGTGAATATAAACACAAAGGTTCACAGAATCATAGATTTCAAGTTAGAAAAGACCTAAAGAGATAACTAATCCAACTCCTTCATTCCCCAGATGAAAAAACTGAGGCCCAGAGAAGTTAAATGATTTGTCCAAAGTCACTTGGGTTATAAGTGTGAATCTGAACCCACACTGGGACACAAGTCAATGTTCTCCAAACTATCATCTGTCTCCCTCTGATTAGAAGGCACTATAAACATTTCAAAAGTTCATATGTGTACAAAGTATATATAAACTCACATGAGTTGTCCTAAAACAGTGGGTTCTTAACCTGGAGTCCATGGATCCCAAAGAGGTCTATGGATAGATTTCAGGGGAAAAATGAACTTAGGTGCGGGGGAGGGAGGAAATCTTTATTTTCACTAACCTTTGGTTTCCTTTGTAATTCTATGTGTTTTGTTTTGTACAATTCTGAAAAGGAGGTCACAGGCTTCAACAGATTGCAAAGGAGTACATGATACAAAATAAGTTAAGGAGGCCTATTAGAAAATATCCTTTCATTAGGGGCTAAGACAGTAAGTTAAAAACTACGCAAACTCGTCATTTTTAATAAATCATTTCAAAAACCTCCATAAGATAGCTACTTTTATTCAAAATAATCAGAAGACATTTATTAGAATTAAACTATATATGGAGTCCAGCTCCTCACCCTTTATCACCTATAATCCCAATCCTGACATTTGGTTTCCAAACTACATTTTTATTTATGATTAATAAAAGAATTACCATTTTCCTTACCTTGATACTAAATATCTATACTAAAATTGTCTTTCTGACAGTGATACCCTGAGATCTTTAACAGCTAATAATATGACACCATCATATTATCAACATTTCCCACAAAAATCATCCCCTTTATATTCATCTATAAAAACTACGAGATAGATTCTAAGACCACTAACTGGAAAAAAAGTAACTCATTGTTCAACTTTAAGTGCTCAGCATTATGATGGCAAAGTAGCACACAGTCCACGCTCTAGAATGGTTCTACTGATCTAACTAGGGAAATGAGAAGAATTCATTAGCTTTTATACATTCACAAAAGATATCATAAAACCAACAAGGATTAATTGTCAAATGGGTGGTAAAGTGCTAAGAGTTCAGAGAATGAAGCGATCACTAGGTATGCCCAGGAAAGGTTTGGTATTCCCAAACAGGGAAGAGGGTGAATTCTGTAATAGTTGAAAGAATTTGTGGTATTTGGCCTAGAGAATTGAAGAAGTAGGGAGGTCATGATTGCTGTGTTCAAATAAGTAAAAGGATTACAAAATGGAAGAGGAACAAATGAAAGAACAAAACTAAAACCAATGGACTGAAGTAATAGGGAGGTAGATTTTACCTACATACAAGGGTGAATTTCCTAAATTAGAGCTGTCTGAAAATAAAATGGCTGCCTCTTGAAGGAGTGGGCTCCCTGTCACAAGGTGGTCTCGTGGACCACATGATCATTTGTCTGTAATGTTGCAGAAGGAATTTAAGTATTAGGTAGAAGCCTGACTGAATGATTTCTAGGTTTCCCCTGTTTTAAGAGTCTAAGATTCTAGAATGGACATGGTCTCTCAGGTTCTCAGGGTTCTCTAACTCCTGTAGATGAAAGGAGAAAATTGATAATAAAGCATTGGCCTCAAATACTCAGAAATGAAATAGAAGATGTTAAGATCTACCTACAAGAACCTTTTTTCCTCTTTCTTATTCTTCCTTTGCCAACTACTCCTAAATAACTATTCTCTCACATAAATTCTGGATAAACCATGCTAAAACTGATTTTTCCCCCCTCAATAGGAACCATATTAAAAAAAATTTGGAACTGAGGCCTTGGGAGGATATATTAAAAGAGAAGAGCTTTAAACATCTCCATTTTCAGGTACTTTTTGCTGTTAATGACATACATACTCCCCATTTCCCTCGTCTAGTTATGCCAGATATCATTCAAGCACTTAGTTCTAACTAGTGACCTTCCATGCCAATATATGTTCTGGGTTACTCACTTGATTCCAGATCCCCTGGCTGCAATGCATTCACTTGCCTCAGGCCTTGATCCCTCTCATGTTTGTCCTATTCTGCCTCAGTTCTTCCAGTTTCACTTCAGTTCCTTTACTTCCAGTTCCTCACCCTTTACCACCTATAATCCCAATCCTGACATTTGGTTTCCAAACTACATTTTAATTTATGATTAACAAAAGAATGATGTGGGGCAGCTAGGTGGTGCAGTGAATAGAACACTGGCCCTGAAGTCAGGAGGACCTGAGTTCAAATCTAGCGTCAAACACTTAACACTAGCCATGTGACCTTGGGCAAGTTGCTTAACCCCAATTGCCCTACAATAAGCAAAAAAATTTTTTTTTTTTTTAAATAAAAGAACTACCATTTTCCTTACCTTAATACTAAATATCTATGCTAAAGTTGTTATTTCTTTTTTTTGGGGGGGGGGGCGCTTTTTGGAGCAGGGAAAGTAGGGCAATTGGGGTTAAGTGACTTGCCCAAGATTACACGGCTAGTTTTGTGTTAAATGTCTGAGGCCAAATTTGAACTCAGGTCCTCCTGACTCCAGGGCCAGTGCTCTATTCACTGCACCACCTAGCTGCCCCAAGTTTTTATCTCTTAACAATTACCTTTCCCACTTTTATACTGCTTGGGTGCTGTCCAACCATAGAGTCCATCCCCAGGTTCTTCATCCTTCAAAATGGTATCATACTTAGATAATGTTTCTGTTGCATAAATATCATCATCTTCTTCTTCCAAAGCACCTACACCAAAAGCCTTAAAAGAAAAAAGATTTACAGATGAATGAATAGAAGTATAAGACACACCTACACCGAAAGATGATATATAATTTTAAATATTTAATTGCAGATACTTTCCTACTACTTGTTTTACCAAGTAAGAGGCTTAAACACTGTGGGGATATAAATGGGAGCCCCTGACTCATTTTCTCTCTCTCTCTCTCACACACACACACACACACACACACACTCTCTCTCTCTCTCTCTCTCTCTCTCTCTCTCTCTCTCTCTCTCAAAACTCCTAGCAAACTACAGACCAGTTGGCAAAGAAGAAACAGGATATATGCAACCTATAGACCTAGAAGGTTATAATTGTCAATTTAGAGTTTGAAAGATGCCCCCTATCAATATTAGAAAAGTGATTTTACAATGCAAGGTTAGTTACAGCACAGTTAAGAGATGAGGAACCAAAAAGATATAAATGAGAGACATTTTTCCTGTCCTTCACAAGGCCAGTTTAACTGTAAGAAACAGAACTCCAGCCTAACTGTGACCATTCCACACCATCAAGTGATGGACTACAACCCTGAACCTAGGCACACCTAAAACTAGGGAATGGTTCAAGTGTTGTGAAGTATCCAGCTATCACTAACCTTGCAAAATTCACTGCCACCACTTTGGTATTCACTATGGCCAAGACACTGGGTAGCTCCCAGCACAGCTTAGTCCACCAAACTTCCACATGACACAAAGGAACATCAGTATAGACACAGGAGATGTTGAAACATACCCAGGAACTCCAAACCCCTGCAGCTGTACTGTCCTGCTACAAGAAAATGTCTCACTGGACTTTCTCCCTAAGCCCTTTCAAGGACCATAAACTCAGCAGCCCCAGCACCATGAGCCTGCCTAGAACACAAGTCCTGTTTCTTCCTGTCAGACATGGTATTTGCCTGCTGAAGGTAGCCCCAATATGAAAGGAATCTGGTATCCTCTATCAGTTTTCCTGGAGGCCACTGTTGCCTTGCTGTTCCATCACAGCACAACCATTCTGTGCCTTCCTAATTGTACTAACAGAGATTACAGAAAAAATGAGTGCAATAAAAATATCCACCTAGCTAGTAGAAAACTAATCAAGAAATGATAAATATATCATTTATTAATTGTCTACCATCTAAAGGCATACAAAGTATATAGGCTGCTGAAAACCTTGTTAAAATCTCTGACTAGTATTGAGAACACTTGTGATTCGCAATGGCAGATTATCTTTAAAGGGAATAACTTTTCCCCATTCCTTTAGTATGAGAAGTAAGCCAGTATACTGGCTGTCTTTTATTTTATAAATGAGGAAACTAAGGTAACCACTAAATTACATCCAAATTTGTTTTGATTTTGACAACAGAGTTGTTCTTTTGTCATGAAGAAGTCTGTCTAAGGTATTTCATAAATTTCACTTATATGTCTACATGTCAAAAAAAAAACATTACAGTGAGAATGAGATCAATTCTGTTTTGAATTTTTTTGAATGTAAAATTATATTCTCAACAAAAGCAAGTATAACGAAGCAGTCATCTCCAATAAATATATATATGTTAAGTACATTAAGAAAAGTATATTCATTTGCCATGACTGAATATTTATAAACTAGTAATGCTTTAACCTGTCCTGAAATTCCAAGTTTTCTTCCTTTATTTGGTCTAATGTTTCCAAGAAGATTGCTGGTCCCCTCAGACACATCACTGAAAAGATTAAAGTGCTCCCCTGAAATTCTAAATAATGCTTTCTGTGGATCTAGGCCCTTATAGGCAAGTCCATGAACATTGTCTTTAGGAGTGAAATCCACCGGAGTTGTATCTTTGGGTGCAAAGGTCACATTATCTGGCAGATAGTCATCATCATCATCCTGCAAAAAATATTTAAAGAAATAAGGTGAATCAATATATAGTAAACCTGAGACCACAGATATAATTAATTTTTTAAAATTATAAGTGCTTTATTAAATGACTATATTAAATCTATGCCAAATGACTAAATAATTATGCTTCAAATAGTAAACACTAAATAGATACTAAGATGCAGAGTACTGTGAATATGAAATTATTATTGTTATTATTAATAACCTAACTCACTCCAAATCTTATCTCATTAATGAAGATATTAACACATATATATCACTTTAGGATTTACAAAATATTTTCCGAATAATCCTGTGAGGCAGGTAAAACAAGCATTCCCACCCACTTTACAGATGAGGACACTGAGGCTCAGAGAGGTTAAGTAACAGTCAGTGTGAAACTAGGATTTGAACCCAAGTTTCACAAAGGCTCCAAATCTAATATTATTTCTACTTGACTACAATGCCCCTATGACAGACCCTGTTCTTAAGGATTTTATACCCTTAATTTAGTATACCAGACTGTAAATTAACTACCTTCTGAGAATGTGAAATAATTATTATTTTAATGTTTAATGTACTAGAATTTCACTCTATTTAAAATTGCTTGAAATAACTGGAGTATTTAATTGAAAGTCTTTTAACATCCTATATATGTGTCTGTAATAGAATTGGCTGGTATCAGCCTAGATCTTTCAGGTCCCTTAACCCCCTACTCTTCACTAAAAATTCCAAGATTCTAGGATTTGAAGTACTCAAGGTTCTTAAATACTAATAAGAAAATGTTCTGGAATACAAGTTATAGTCATCATTTAACAGTTCAAGAAAAGGTACACATTAATCTGGAAGGGATGTGCAGAATGGATAAGAAAGACTCTAGAGGGGAAACCAATTATAGCATTCTAAATGTCAGGTGATCTAGGTATTTGTAGTGAAAAGGAAAGACAGATTTAATTGAGATTGTAAAGGAAGAATCAAGAGAACTTGGTGACGGACTAGTTGTGAAATGAGAGAGGTGTTGAAGATTACTCTGGTTTCAAATTGGTGCGACTAGTTGTGAAATGAGAGAGGTGTTGAAGATTACTCTGGTTTCAAACTGGGTGCCTGAGTGAATGTGATGCCACTAACAGAAATGGGGGAGAAACAGTCAACTCAGGAGTTGGGTAAGGGAAGAAAAAGGTACAGCAAATTTGGTACTTCTTAATGCCAAATTTGAAGTTCCAGGAGAACATTTAGGTAAAAATATCCAGGTGTTAGAAATGTGAGACTGAAATGTTCCTTATCTTGCTCTGTACCCTCCCACAGTGCTATTGCCTATTCCCTAAGAACCTCAATGTAAATTATTTATATCTTCAGCTCTGACCTTTAGTCCCAGCCCTAGTCCCAAACGCTTGCTGAACTTTTTCACAAGGATGCCCTGCTAACATCTCAAACTCACCACATACATAAGCTGATTTGTTATATTCTACCTATCCCCTCCTCCAAATCAGTTTCTCTTCTTGACTTTTCTAGTTTTAATGGCACAATTCTCCTAGTCACCTGAGCTTGAAATTTTGTTTTATTAGCTTCCTTTTTTTCAGAGTCCCCTCCTTTTCCTATCTAATCACTAAGACCTGTCTGTTATTTTTTCCAGAATTCTCCCAAATCTGCTATCAACCTAGATGAGACTGTGATTACTTCATATGGGATAAATGCAAGAGCTTTCTAATTGGACAATTGTATATCATTAGATTCTCTTCCCTCTTAATTCATTTTGCACAGTGCTGCTCAATTAATCTGACTCTATCATCATTTTAAATATAATACTATCCTGCTGAAGAAACCTTAATGGCTCCTTCCCTACAGTATAAATTTCAAACTCCTAAGCCTAGTAATCAAAACTCTATTATATGGCCCTAATTAACCTTTCTAACCTTCTCTCTTCATTCTCAAATATGAACATTACATTAAAGTCAAACTATATTGCTTATTTTCTCCCAAATATACATCATTCATTCCCATGCCATGTCTTTCTTTGTGCTGATCTCTTTGCCTATAATCAATAGCACACCCCCAACTATACTATTTATTGGAATTCTTTCTACTCTTTAAGGCCCAGATTAAATGCTGCATTTTTTTATAATGTCTTTCCTGATCACCTCAGCTCAAAGTGGTACCTCTCTGCCCCCAAACTCCTACAGCATTTGGACTGCATGAGACTGAAGGCATTTGACATATACTGCTTTGCATGACATATTTCTATTTGTATGTTTTAACCTCCCATGTTAGGCTATAAACTCCTTGACAACAAAGGCTCTGACAGCGCCCAGCACAAAATAAAGACTTAAAGCCGTGCTGAAAGAACATATGATTAAGCTTTAGAGCAAGAACTTTGTCTTCTATTTTGGTCACACAGCAATATATTTTTCTTATTTTCTGTTTCTCAGTTGTGATCTAAAGAGCTAAGATTGTTAGATAAGGTCATTTAAAACTAATATGTTACTACACAATAATTATAACAAGCATATAAGTGTGCATTTCATACATCTTTTTTGACTGAAAACAGATTTTTAAAGTGGCTACTTAAAAAAATGCTAAGCATCCCATTTCTATCTTGAAAAATTACAGTGAGAACAGAATATTAATGAACCTACACAATACCTCTGATCCTTCAGAACCAGTAGGGGGTAAAGCACAACCGTAGATTTTTACTCCAGGAACTATAAAAGACATTTGAAAACAGTTAGTCACATAACATTAAAAGAGACTGACAGAGTTTTCCAGTAAATCATTATTTTTAAAAGAACTCATCATTAATATTCTTTTAAAAGGTATATTATAAATTTTAAACAGTAATACAAGTATTGAACATATACCTCAAGGAGAATAAAAACAGAAAAATCCCATACACACCAAAAAATTAAAAGCAGCACTTTTGTGGTAACAAACAACTAGAAACAAAACAGATGTCCACTGACTGGGGAATGGCTAAACAAACTGTGGCACATCAAAGTACTAAACTATGACTGGGGCTTATGAAATGGTGACTATAAAGAATTCTGAGAAGCACATAAAGATTTATTTTAACTGAAGAAGAAATCAAGGAAACAATATTCATGATTGTAAAATGGAAATGGAAAAAAACCAAAAAAAGTGAATGATTTGGGATTATAATGATAACACTTGGTTCTGGAGACAAGTTAAGAAAACGCACCTCCTCTTCACTGAAAAGGTGAGAGACTATGGGCGTAGACTATTGTATATACTGTGAGACATAATATACATTCATTAGTTCTGCTGAACTTTTTTTTTCTCTCTTCTTTAGTGTTATAAGGGATGATTCACTGGGTAGGAGGAACAGATATATCTAAATCTGAATGTGATAGAAACAAACTGCATCAATAAAAATAATGTAAAATGAACAATAATTAAGGGAGGAAATGTATGATAGCCCCCCAAAAAGAGGGAAAGGCATAGTCACAAAAATATTTATAGCAGCATTTTACTGGACAAAAAAGTGGGTGCCCACTGACTGTAGGATGGCTGAACAAATTGTGGCATATGAACATAACAGAACATTATATTACCATAGAAAACAGCAAATATGAAAAAAACAAAAACTTGGGAAAGCATGTATAAACTGATGCAGAGCAAAGTAAACAGAACCAAAAAACTCATCTGTACAAATAGCTACAATAAGGTAGTGGAAAATACTGAAAGACATCAGAACTCTGGCCAATGAAGTGACCAATTTTGACTTCAGAAGATTGACCGAAACATTTTGCCTTCTTTCCAGTAAAGGAGTAAAGGACTGACAAAAGGCCAGAACGCAGTATGCATTTTCAAAGATGGTCCTTGTGTTTGGATTTATTTTGCTTGACAGCACCCTTTTGTTAAAAGGGAATGTAACACTGGGAAGTGAAAACAATGCAAAAACCTTCAATAAAATATTCATTTTTTAAAAATATACATAGCGAATACAATATACTATATAAGGGGGAAAAGGTCCATAGGTTAAGTAAATTGTGTAATGTGACTGGTGAGATTGTAGATACCTCAGTCCTTGTTACTAGAACAAGAAGCAACAATTCACATAGTTATCTAAACTTTAACAGCCCTATGAGATAGGCAGATGGGTAATACAAGCAATATCACCATCGCTTTACAGATAAGGACACTTAAGCTCAGAAGGATTAAGTGATTTGTCCTGGGTCACAAAGCAAGTTAGTGTCATATAGGATTTGAAATGATATCTCTTCTGACACTGTCATTCACTCAACATTTATTAAGCACCTGCCATGTACAATGCCAGATGCTGGTCCTATAAAGACAAAAATTGAACCAGTCCCTCAAGGACAACCAAAGTCATAGAATATAACGCAAACACATAAGTATAAGGCAAGGTAAGAAATCACAGGGATAAAGCAGCCATAAAAAGTGCTCTCTTCCCATGATCCCAAACCACACCAGAGTTTCTGCAATAGAAGTATGGGATGAATTCCTCCAGTCAAGCATTACTGAGCAGGTAACATGTCCCTTGCACATTTGCTATGGAGGAAACAATGTTTAAAGCATGGTTTCAGCCCCTGAGAAATATCTAATCTAATTAGAGAGACAAAACTAACATACATCAATTAGAAAATAGTAGAGTTCTTCCCTCCCTTCACTGCAAAGGTCAGGGGGGAATAGATGGGTCACAACTATGTAGGTTATTGATTTTTTTAAATCTTTTTTTTAATCTCTTGTAAGGGAAGATTTACTGAGCAGAGGAGGAGGGGGTTATATTTGGAAATTAATTTGATGGGAAACAAAAGGTAGCAATAATACAAAGATAAAGTGCAATGGTCTTAAATTTTGCATCAGGAGTACTTGTAGTATGGAATGATGAATGGGAATTATTCAGAAAACTTGGATAGATGTATAAAGTGATTCAGAGTAAGAAAAAAAAAACAGGGTCAACAGAACAATATTCAGGGGCAGGTAGTGTAGAGGATAAAGCACCAGCCCTGGAGTCAAGAGGACCTCAGTTCAGATCCAGCTTCAGACGCTTATGAACTGTGTGACCCTGGGCAAGTTGCTTAACTTCAACTGCCTCCAAAAACAAACAAACAAACAAAAGAACAATATTCACAATAACTGTGACAATGTAAATGAAAACAACACTAAATGGCAACAAGTCTCAGATCAAATACAATGACAACATTCAAACCAAATTATTAAAATCAAAGCATACATCCTTTCTTTCTGTTAACAAATAGCATATAGCTAAAGCAAAAAGTGACATGTTACTATAAACTGCAATGACTCTTTTAGTCAGGGTTTGTCTTAACTGTGTTTAGGAAATATATTTTATCAGAGGTTATCAGGAGGTAGGGGAAGAGATGTCTGCTGTGTCGAAACAAACTGTATCAATTAAAAATTAGCAATAGTAACTAAAGGGATTCTGAAAAAAAGATAAAACCAGGCAGACATGATGGTCAGAAAAGAACTCACAGGAGGGTAGGACTTGAGCTGGATTTTGAAGAATATACCTAGGAAAAGGTGGTAAATTCTAGGTTAGTGACTACATGAACAAAAAAGAGAGAGATAGAAACATAACCCACTTAAGATAGAATAAGGAGACAAATCTATCTCTAAAGAAAGGTATGTGTTTAGTTGAAGTAGATAATAAGACTATACAGATATGATTTAATTATGGAAGGCCTCCAATGTACAGCAGAGAAATTTATACTTGATATAGTAAGAGCTTTTTAAGAGCTTTCAATTCTTGAACAGAAGTGACATTTAGAAAGCAAGTTTTTGGAACATAAATATGGTAATGGCATTCAGGAAGAGTTAAGAGGCAGGGTAGAGATCTGAGGTAAGAAAATCAACAAGGAAACTATTTTAGTAATCCTTATATACGGGATAAGATACTAGTCTGGTGGTAAAAGGAATGGAACACCATTTTCCCATTTGGCCTGGCTCAAAAATGCCCCTGTACTCAGCAGAGGTTTACTAAATACTCGCTGAATTGAATCCTTGATTCCTATTTCCTCTTTCCCCAGTTCCAGTTACCAAGACCTACCAACTGCTCTGTGGAAAATATTTTTTCATATTCCTATCATAAAATAAAAGCAGAAGGATCAGGACAGAGAATTAAGATATACCCACTATTAGAATATAATTTAATAAAAATTATTTAAATTTCTTACACATCCAAAGCCTGGGGCTAGGACCTAGAGATATAAAGATGAAACATGACATAATCCTTGCCCTCAAGGAATTTATGATCCAGCAGAGAATGTGAGAGATAGAGATGATTAACTTCAATGAGAAACTGAATAAATGAGGAGACAAAAAGAAGGGGAGCCAGCATGTTCACAAAGGCAGAATCGGGCAAATGCAGTCCTAAAGAAGATGAGTTTCGCAAAGTGAGTAGCCACAGTGTTAAACGCTGCAGCGATGCTAGAAATCAGAAGAAAAAAAGGCACTGAATATGGCAGGAAGGTGGTAACTGGTAACTTTTAAGAAAATAGTTTCAGTACAATACCTGAGGAAGAAGCCAAATTAAGTGAATAAATGGGGCAGCTAGGTGGCACAGTGGATGGAATACCAGGCCCAGAGTCAGGAAGACCTGAGCTCAAATTTGGCCTTAGACATTTACTGTGTTACCCTGGGTAAGTCACTTATCCCTCTTTGCCCCAGTTTCCTCATCTGTAAAATGAACTGAAGAAATAAACAGCAAACCACTCTAATATCTTTGCCAAGAAAACCTTAAATGGGATCACAACAAGTTGGACACAACTGAAATGACTGAACAAAAGTGAGTAAGTAAACAGAAAAATGAACTAATGGGTATAAAGGAAGTAGAAAAACTAGATTATTTTTCAAAATAAGGTTAAGGAAGAGCCAAGCATTTCTGAAGGCAGAAGGGAAATAATCCATGGCAAAAGAAACAGCAAAGATTCTCAGAAACATAGGATTAAGATTCCAAGAGAGACAAAAAGAGTTGGGAAACACGCTATATAGGTAGAAGCATTAGTTTTATAAAGAAGACAAAATGATTCATCCCCTGGTACTAGAAATAAAGACCAAAGGAATAACTGTATGGCCAGTCCTGTTCTTCACACTGAGGTGAAGAACAGGACTAAGAAGGCATTCATGATGAATGGTCTCAATTGTTCTCTGTAAAGGAGTCAGTTATCCCTTGAGAATGAGAGTGTGAGAGAAACAAATGACTTAAAAAAGAAAGACAAGTAACTGATGTGGGAACTTTGATAGCAAGTTTGTCAATAAGAGATGAATTAAAGGGACTGAGGAGCAGCAGTGAGTGACAGACCAAAGTATGAAAGCATGAATTTCTAATGATTCATTTCTACATGTTTTTATCTTCCTCCAACAACATTCTGTGGATGTGGGGCAGGAGGAGAGAGTCACTGGAGGTGATCCAGGACTGAGAACTGTTGTATCTGTGAACAAAGACAGGTACTTTGAAATGGATGGTTACCCTTAGGCTTAGTCTATGGCCATAATACAGTAATTAGACTATAAAGGGACAGAACCTCAGCCTCATTAGTTATTTCTCTAACTCTTCAGAAATGAATAGGTGATTGGAGCGTACTTAATAATAAATATACACACCAGGTTTTTGCCTTCGTGGCTTTCTCTTTACTCGAGGACCAACTCCTTGTCCTTCTTTCCAACCCATTTTTCTTAACAATTCAAAACCAATGGATAATCTAAAAGGAATAAATATTACATAGTGATTTAAACACAGAAATTCTACAGACAAGATACAAAAAGTTATAAAGGTTGAAGTGCTACAACAAGAAGTAAATATTAAACGAAAAATTCTACTCACTTTGCTGGTGCTATTAAGTCATCTAGTACTGTGGCTCCAGGAATAGGTGCAGCAGCAGCAGCCAACTGCCTGGCCTTTTCTCTAATTCTGTCTTTGGTTTTAGAAGCAAAATCATCTGTGGTTACAATTGCCTTAGGCGCGATCCCAAATTCACTAAGATCCTTTTAAAAAAAAAACCTTTTTTTGGTATTGGACTATAAAATAGACTTGAGCTGTACAAAATAATGAGGTTTTCAGATGAAATTTAAGAACTAAAAATAGTCTGAGATACAAAAACTCAAATACACAGAATTATGAATATATACATCTATAAAGCAGAGCCTCACAGACACCAACAGATATCAAAAGACACTACTTTACTTATCTTTAAACTTCTTGAAAAGAGGGAGTATATTATTTTGAGCCATATAGAACCTAACACGTAGTACACATTGTGTTAAAGCTTCTTAGAAATTAGTTTTGCAAACCCACCTCTTCATCCATAAAATCTTCGGGACCAAGAACAGTTTTATCTGCTCTGTTTTGTCTTGAAGATATAAAGGTAGAGGGTGTCCATCCTTGAAAAATAAAAGTTAAAAATTAATTTATCTAAATTTAATAGCCAAAAAGAAATATTACTAATAAATAAATTATAATGATACAGTATCTTACAAAAAGTTTGCCTCATAACATTCCCATAAGGTAGGTGCTACAAACATTATTAATCCCCCTTTTCCAGACACAGAAGTTAAGGCCCAATGAGATTATATAACTTACTCAAAGGCACAGAGTTATTAATGCTAAAGCCAGGAGTCAAACCCGTACCTTCCATTCCTTTCTCTAAACTATCATTCCTCTATAAATGAAGCCATTTCAAATATGAATTGTAAACAAAGAAAAAAAATAGATTACCTTTGAAGATATGTTTGCCATTCAAGCACACTTTAAAAACTGCTATGAAAATAATAAAAGAACTTAAAATAAAAGTTTTTTTTAATGTTATGTGGTATTGACATGGCTGAAAATATTAAGATCTCATAGTTGGATCCACAAGGAGCAAGGTCTTACCCTCTTTTGAGCCAACAGTATTGAAGTACCCAGCAGAGAAACCTCCACTAAAGGCTCCATGAAACCTCTTGTATCTTCCTTTTTCATCTCTAACTGTCTGATCTTGAATGGGAAGTGGTTTCTTTGGTCTTTCACCTATGTAAGACATACAAGCACACACACACACACACACACACACACACACACACACACAGTAAAAGGAAAAAGAAGAGGGAGAAAGAAAAGTCATTCAAGGAAAATAGCTCTTTTCAAACAAAATAAGCCTAAATTTCTTCCAATTTCAGACGACAATTCTATACCAGAATGAACAAGTTACCTTTCCTAAAATTTACTATTTTTGAAATTTGTTTTATCAAGCTTTTTTCTACTCCAGGAGTTAGATATAGGTATAGTGTGTTTTAGAGAATATACATGTTCTAGCAAAGTTAAATGTCAACCAAAAACCATTAATTACCTATTAAATACCACACTATGTACTAGGCTCTGGGAATACAAATGACAAAATAAAACAAATCCCTATTTTCCAATCAAGTTCCATGTAAGTTATATTACACAGGGAGAAAAATTCCAATAAACTAAATTACAATTGTTTGGTGAAGAAGGGGTAAAGATGATGGGCTTGCCCATAACATGTTCCATTTTATAATTGTGTTTATTTTACAATAGTAATTCATTTTACTTTCAACTCTGCAGCATTTTTCTAAGTTCCCAATCTTCCCCCTGCTATTGCTCCATTTTTTTAGATCACAGTGATATCCTCTTGTTCTTGAAGATCCCACAAGTCCAGTCACTGTTACTAGAATTTAGCTCTCTTCTTTTACCTTTGTTCTAGGTATACAGAATGTCCTAAAGAGGAAGACTGAAATCACATAACCAGCAAGGACCATCTAACACTGGATCACAGATTTAGAGGCAGAAGCAAGCTTAAGGACTATCAAGGACAATCCCCTCATTTTTACAGCTGAGTAATCTCAGGCACAGAGAGATTAAATGACTTTTCCAGCATCACGCAGCTACTAAGTATTTGAAGTTAGAGTTGAACCCTGCTCTTCCTGACTGCAAAATCTAACATCCTATCTCACTATGCTATGATTCTGCTCCTCTACATATCACGGTCAAGTCTGAAATTAAGTAATTTTCAATGCAGCAAGATAAATCAACTGTCTCTGTATCCATTCCAGAAGTTCAAAATTCTCCAACTGAGTTTGCTTAAAATAAGGATTATTTTAAGTCATTAAAGACGGCAGATAGAAGGTACCACAGATACAGAGCCAGTTTTGCAGTAGGGAAAACTCAAGTTCCTGAGTTCAAATCCGGTTTCACACTTACTAGCTGTGTGATCCTGAGCAAGTCACTTAACCCTATTTCCCTCAGTTTCCTCATCTGTAAAAAGGGTTGGTGAAGGAAATGGTAAACTACTCTAGTATCTTCTCCAAGAAAACCCCAATTGGGGTCATGAAGAGTCAGACATGACTGAAAAAACAACTAAACAACAATTGTGTTTAAAGATCAAGGTCTGAAAACCAAGAATCACCTACCCAGCAAAACTAAATGTAATCAATGAGGGGAAAATTGACATTCAAGAACCTAGAGGAATTTAATGCATTCCTGAGAAAAAAAGAGCTAAACAGAAAAACTGACTTTCAAATACAAGACTCAAGAGAAGCATGAAAAGGTAAACAGGAAAGAGAAATCATAAGGGACTTATTAAACTTGAACTGTTTACATTTGTACATGGAAAAATGACATTTATAACTCATGAGACCTTTTTCACTATTAGGGCAGTTGGAGGGAATATATATAGATAGCACAGGGTGAGTTGATTATGAAGGGATGGTATCTAAAAAATAAAATTAAGGGGCAAGAGAAGAATATAGTGGGAGGAGAAGGGGAAAGGTGGAATGGGGTAAATTATCACATAAAAGTGGCAAGAAAAAGCTTTTACAGTGGAGGAGAAGAGAGGTGAGGTAAGAGGGAATTAGTGAACCTTACTCTCATCAGATATGGCTTAAGGAAGAAATAGCATACACATTCAATTGGGTATGCAAATTTGCCTTATCCAGTAAAGTAGGGGGGGAAAGGGATAGGAGGGTGGGGGGTGGTGTAATAGAAGGGAGGGAAGATTGGGGGAGGGGGTAATCAGAAGCAAACACTTTTGAGGAGACTCAGGGTAAAAGGAGAGAATCACAATAAATGGAGGATAGGATAGGATGGAGGGAAATATAGTTAGTCTTTCACAACAATACTATTATGGAAGTGTTTTGCATGAATACACATGTATAACCTATATCAAACTGCTTGCCTTCTCAGTAAGGGTGGGTGGGAAGGAAGGGAGAGAATTTGGAACACAAAAGTTTTAAAAATGAATGTTAAAAATTGTTTTTACATGTAACTGGGAAATAAGATACATAGGCAATGGGGTAGAGAAATCTATCTTACCCTACAGGAAAATAGAAGTGGAAGAGGATAAGAGAAAGGAGGGGTTAACAGAAGGGAGGGCAGATTGGGGGAAGAGGTAATCAGAAGCAAAACACGTTTGAGGACAGGGTAAAAGGAGAGAGAATAAAATATAAATGGGGGTATAGGTGAAATAGGATGGAAGAAAATCAGGTAGCAATAGTAACTGTGAAAAAAATTTTGAGGCAAAAAAAACCCCAGAAAGACTTACATGAGTTGATGCAAAGTGAAATGCAATGGGTACAAAGTAACAGCAATATTGTAGGATGATCAGCTGTGAATGACAACTCAGAAGGACTTAGGATGAAAAATGCTATCGATCTCCATAGAAAAAACTGATGGTGTCTGAATACAGATTGAAGCAATTTTTTTTATTTTATTTATTTTTCTTGAGTTTTTTTAATCTATATTTTCTTTCACAACATGACTATTATGAATGAATATGTTTTGCATGACTATACATATATAACATGTGGAATTGCTTGCCTTCTCAATGGGGAAGGGAGCAGGAAGGGAGGAAGGGAGAGAATTTGGAACTTAAAGTTTTAAAAACAAATGTTAAAAATTGTTGTTTACAAGTAACCAGGGAAAAATTAAATAATAAATACCAAAAAAAATATTAGGATCTAGGTAACACACCAAGTTTGCTATCCAAAGCAAAGACAAACCTTATTAAGTATAGAGAAGTTAATCATCAGTAAAATGGCAATACATGAAAGATTCTTTGGTCATGGAAATTCAAGAAATAAAAAATAATAAAAAATGGCCTTCAGATGTGATAGAGAAGGGAAAGGATACAAAGAATCACACCGTTCGTAGATCATCTAGAAACATTAACTTGACTACTCATATTCTAAGTGTCAATTTAGAATTAGTTATTCCAATAACCAATGAATTAACATTGAAAAACTGTTACTTTTTTTTTAGATAAATGAAGTCAGAAAGTTAAAGAAAGTTGCAGCCAAAGAAAAGACT
Organism: Pseudochirops corinnae; assembly: GCA_028646515.1. Taxonomy (NCBI): domain Eukaryota; kingdom Metazoa; phylum Chordata; class Mammalia; order Diprotodontia; family Pseudocheiridae; genus Pseudochirops; species Pseudochirops corinnae. Next base: position 236,183,055 of record CM053585.1, on the reverse strand, counting down.
TTCTTGGGGTGGCAGAGTCAAGATAGCAGCGAAGAAAAGGCTCTTTGGAGAGGTAAAAAAAGTCAGCAGACTTAATTTCATAGTGTGCTCTATGGCAAAAAGAAACAATACTTCACAGGTCACTTGGTCACCTGGTATTGCAATGCTTATGACGAACAGAAGCAAAAATGCCACCACAAAGATCATTACAGCTTTACAGCAATTTTTTGTTGTAGGAGATGCGAAGGCAAAGAAATTCTACAAGGAATTTGATCAGATCCCCCAAATCAAGTAAACATATACTTTTAATACTGAGTGAGTATTACACAAAGTAATACAAAAGTGAATATACAATGGAGAAGATGATGACAAATATATTGGAAACTTGGTTCAGGATTAGAAATCAAAGGGGTCAAATGCCAGTGGCTCCTGAATACCTTCTTCAAGGAGAGAAAGGAAACACTAGACAAAGTAAGCATCAAATAATAAAACCCTCCCAAATGAAACTGATTATACTTTGACAGAAAACTACTGGTTACTGACAGATGAATCATCTCTGAATCAGCCATTTGTGGTACAGTCAGAACAATGACCTCTTGCAGCAAAAAACCAAAATCAATATCAAATAAGAAAGAATAAACATGAAAAAAACGTATGGCTACAACAGAGCTGGGATTCCAACGTAAGTCTCATAACACTTAGCCTAGAATTATTTCCATTTTACCATGGCACTACAAATTTACCTGAGTGGGAAGGAACATTAATAAAGGCTTCATGAAAAAGGAGTATTTGAGTGGGGCTTGGAAGGATACAAAGGTACAGGTAGCAGGGGAAAGACATTCCTGATGAAACAGAGAATATGAGCAAATGCAGGGAGGCAGAAAAAGGTCAAGGGACACAGGAAAATAGGAAATAATTCACTTTAATTGCAGTACAGGGGAAGAGTGAGAAATAAGGCTGGAAAAATAAACTAGAAAAAAACAACTTAAGGAGTATGTATCTATTACGTAAACAATGAGGAACCAATGAACATTTTTAAGAAGTGATAAAACTGAAATAGTACTTTTAAGAAGATTAATCTTATAGCAGTATGAAGGGTGGTTTGGAAGAGGGAGTCCATTTGATGACAAGTGGAGATAGCCAGGGGGGCATACAGAGGGCAGACAACAGAGTGTAGAACTTGAAATCAGGAAGACCTGAGTTCAAATTCTGTCTTAGACATTCACTTAATTCTCTGATTCAGGACAAATTAAATCAACCTCTCTCTCTCTCTCTCTCTCTCTCTCTCTCTCTCTCTCTCTCTCTCTCATCGAACTACATTCATCTAACCTGTCCCTAAAACTTCAAAGCTAGGAGTTAAAGTAGTTATCTTTCTGACATGTTATTACTTTTTGTAATCCTCCTAGTACTTTTAAACTTCAAAGTGTTTAGAAAATACTAATTAATCTTCAAACTTCTGAAGCAATTAAGTTATGCAGCCTCTTCTAGGCCAGAGAGGAAGTACAACTACAAATCTGCTTTCCAATTTAATATTATGGTTAGGATTGAAAAGTCCCATCTCCTACAAGATTTTCCCAGTCACACACTAAAGAAAGGATGAGGCAAATATAAAGCAAATAGTTTAATTGCTTATATCACCTTTCATGTTTCATGAAAAAGCAAATTAGGGATTATAAATAAAAAAGATTACATGAGTATCTAAATAATATTAAAGTGCAATAATGTTAGTCTTCATACTCCATGTGCCATCTCTGCCTATTCAAATCCTACCCAACTTTAATCCAATCTAAAATCCCATAAACATTTATTACATGCTTACTACAAACAAGGCACTAGGATATGTGCTAGAAGTAAAAAAGATAAACTTAAAAACAGTTCCTCCTTTAAATGGCTTACTTTTGACTGAGGGGATATAATATTTACAGAGTGAATACAAGATAATTTTGAGGAGGGAGGGACCAACAACCAGGAGAATCAGAAAAGAATTCCCATTCTTTGTGTGGTGGTTTTTGAGCTGAGTTCTGACGGAAGCTAAGGATTTTAGGAGACAGAGGTAAAGAGAAATGCTAAATGTTATACAGAATGAGTAATGTAAAGAAATAGAAGAAAATAAGAGAATAACAAGAGATCTCTTCAAGAAAATAAGAGCTATTAAGGAAAAGTCATAGGAAAATGGACATGATAAAAGACAAAAATCATAGGGATTTAACAGAAGCAGAAGAGATTAAGAGGTGGCAATAATACAGAATAGAACTATACAAGAAAGATCTTAACATCACTGATAACCAAAATGGTGTGGTTACTGATCTAGAGCCAAACATCCTAGAGAATAAAGTTAAATGGGCCTTAAGAAGCATTGTTAACAATAAGGTTAGTGGAGGTGATGAAATTCCAGCTGAACTACTTAAAACCCCAAAACATGATGCTGATAAAATGCTGTACTCAATATGCCAGGAAATTTGGAAAACTCGGTATTGGAAACGATCAGTATACATTCCAATCCTAAAGAAGAGCAAGGTCAAAGAATGGTCAAATTATTGAACAACTGAGCCCACTTCACATACCAGCAAGGTTATGATTAAGATTCTGCAATTTAGGCTTCAGCAATATGTGAACTGAGAATTACCAGAAGAGTAGACTAGTTTTCAAAGAGGCAGAAGAAATAGTGACCAAATTATCAACATTCACTGGATTTTGAAGAAAGTAAGGGAGTTCCAGAAAAACATCTACTTCTGCTTTACGGACTACACTAAAGACTTTGACTATGTGGATCACAACAAAATGTGGGAAGTCCTCAAAGAGATGGGAATATCAGGTCATATTACTTGTCTCTTGAGGAACCTCTATATGGGCCAGGAAGCAACAGTTAGAATGGTACATGGAACAACTGATTGGTTTAAGATTGGAAAAGGAGAATGACAAGGCTGCATGTTGTCACCTTATTTATTTAACTTACATGTAGGACATATCATGTGAAATGCCAGGCTAGACAAATTAAAAGCTGGAATTAAGGGTGCCTAGAGAAATAACAACAAACTCAGAACTGCAGATGCTACCACTCCGATAGCAGAAAGTGAAGAGGAAATAAGAAGCCTTTTGATGAGGGTGAAAGAGCAAAGCATAAAAAGCTGGCTTTAAGTTTAACATAAAAAAAAACTAAGATCTTGGCAACTCGTCCCATCACTTCCTGACAATAGGGAGAAGCAATGTCAGATTTTACATTCTTGGGCTCCAAGATCACTGCAGATGGCAACTGTAGCCATGAAATTAAAAGACACTTGCTCCTCAAAAGGAAAGCTATGGCAAATCTGGACAGCATACTAAAAGCACAGACATCACTTTGCAGGCAAAGGTCTGTATAGTCAAAGCTATGGTTTTTCCCATAGCATTGCATGGCTATAAGAGTTGGACTATAAGGAAAGCTGAATGCCAAAGAGCTGAGGCTTTCAAATTATAGTGCTGGAAAAGACTTTGAGACTCCCTTGAACAGCAAGGCGATCAAATCAGTCAACACGTAAAGGCATTAATTAATTAATTCAGGCTATTCATTGGAAGGTCAAATACTGAAGCTGACGCTTAAATACTTTAGTCACATAATGAGAAGATGGGACTCATTGGAAAAGACCCTGATATTGGAAAAAGACTGAAGGCAAAAGGAAAAGAGGACAGCAGGAGATGAGATGGATAGATAGAATCACAGAAACAAGTAACATGAACTTTAGACAGACTTCCAGAGATAGTAGAGGACAGAAGGTGCTCTATGGTCCATGGGATCACAAAGTGTCTTACATGACTGAACAACAGTGGTGCTGCTGCTGCTGGTGCTGCCACTACTAAGACAGCCTATTACATCTTTTTTTTCCCCAGGGATGAAACCTGTGAGGTGAGACCTCATCAATAAGTAAGAAATTAAAATTTTGTAATTCATAGTTTTATTCATGTGTACAGTTCAGTCACCTATCAGATTGGCTAATGTGACAAAAAAAGAAAATGATGGATGTTGGAGGGGATGTGGGGAAAACTAGGACAACAGTACACTGCCAGTGGAGTTGTGAAAGAATCCTACCATTCTAGAGAGTAATCTGAAACTATGACCAAAGGGCTATAAAACTGTGTATATACCCTTTGATTCAACAATATCACTGCTAAGTGTGTATCCCAAAAAAGATTTTTAAAAAGAAAAAGGATCTATTTGTACAAAAATATTTATAGCAGCTCTTTTTATGGGGGTAAAAAATTGGAAATGGAGGGGATACCCATTAATTGGGGAATGGCTGAACAAGTTGTGGTACATGATTGTACAATATTATACAATGAAGAACTGTCAATGACATGGCTATTCTCAGCTATACAAAGATCCAAGACAATCCCAAAGGACATAGGATAAAAAATGCTATCTGCCTCCAGAGAAAGAACTGATACTGTCTGAATACAGACGGAAGCATATTATTTTTCACTCTTTCTTTTTTTTGTTCAAGGCTTCTTGTACAAAATCACTAATATGAAAATATTTTACAGGACTGCACACATATAATCTATATCGGATTGCTTACTGTCCCAAGGATGGGGGATGGCAGGGGAGGAGGGATATAATTTGGAACTCACAACTTTTTTTAAAAAGAATGTTAAAAATAACTTTTACATGTAATTGGGAGGGAAATAAAAAAATAACTGCTTTGGGGCGGCTAGGTGGTGCAGTGAACAGAGCACCAGCCCCGGACTCAAGAGGACCTGAATTCAAATGTGACCTCACACACTTAAAACTTAGTAGCCCTGTGACCTTGTACAAGTCGCTTAACCCCAATTGCCCTAAAAAAAAAATAACTGTCTAGTTGGGTTGCTTCTTGTTTGTTTATGATTTGGTTCAACAAGTAGTAAATGTGCTTAATGCGACCAGTATTGCCCTATGAGATATTTGATAAGGTTTTTAACTTTCAAAAAGTTTCTGGTCTACTACTACTATTAGTAATATTACTAGTAGTGGTGGTAGCAGTAACAGATACTAGTAAGCACTTAATATTAAATGCTTGTTGACAATGTCTCATCCCCCTGCTGGGATGAAAATCCCAGGATCCGTTCTCCCTAAAGAGTTTGCATTTATCTTCAGTCTCTTTCACCCGATGTTACTGATGGAAATTAACCAAGAGCAATCAATGAATGGATTAGTAGACTGAGGCAGAGAGAAATAGAGCTCATCTCGAACTTCTAGAGCTCCTACCATCACTGAATCTTAATGCAATTTTAAAATATCTAAGAGTCGCAAAATTAAACAGTGACACAGAGGTGGTATGCCCAAAGCGTCAGAAGAGTTTTAGACTATTAAAACTTAGAGCTGCATGTCCTAAAACTCAAGAAAACTTTAGCCAGGGGAATTAAGCAAACAAAAACAACCACCAAAACACAAAACCCCAAATCCAGAGTCTGACCTGAGCACCCATTTGTACGAACTTAAACTCAAACACCCACAGGGGAAGGGAAAGAAGAGGAGGAGGGGAAGGGAAAAGAGGAGGGGGAGGGAAGGAGAAGTGGGGTAGGAGGCTGAAACACCGGAAATTGAGCTGCAGGACCACTCTGGCCCAAGCTAGACAATGCCCGCGTCCGCACGTGCCGCGCTCAGGGGCGCAGCCCCCTTCTCCCTCCAGGGGTCGCCGGGCTTCCGCTGGAGACCCCGCCTTCCCCTCACCTCCCGCCTCCAGGGGACTCCCTCTCTCTTTCTCTCTATGGCCTAGGCTCACCCCCACCCAGGACCCCAACCCATAGAAGACTAAGTCCTATTCCCCGCCCCTTCTCGATCGATGATACTGTGCCCCACCCCAGTCCTAGCACCTTCTTCCAGGGGCTCAAGGCCGGTCCCATAGGTGACCAGATCCTCTTCGCTGTCACTACCGCGGGCCGCCATCTTCCTCTTTCCTTGGCTCCGCCCTTCCACTCTACCCTACAGTGGCCTCTGAGGTCCAAAACTCTCATTTTCCCAAGCGCTTTTCTCTTTTTTCTGTTCCTGGTTTCGATGTCTCAATTCTTGAGTATTTCGCCCGCCCTGAAGGGAATTCCAAGGACGCGTTTGCTTTGCTCCTTGGGATGCTGGGACTCTAGTGACAGGCAAGCAAGGCGCCCCAGGCTGGCCGACATCAATTGCAAAGCCTAGATTTAGTGTTTTGGTCAGTTTGAGGATCTTTGAGAAGTCAGAGTTGACCACATGAGTCTCATTCTTTTTCCGCAAAAAAATGACCATAGCGCAAGAGACTAGAGAGTGGAGACCTGAATTCTATTCCCGGCTCTTCCACTGAACTGACTTTGTGACTTTGAGCAAATAATCTGCTAATCAATAAGCATTTATTGAGTGTCTCCTAGCTACTAGTCATTTAGCATTTATTAAGCTCTTCTTACGTGCAAAGTACTGAGGATAAAAAGAAAGGCAAAAAACAGTTCCTCCTCCAAGGAGCTCAAAGTCTAATGGCACTATTGGGCTTGCACAGACAAAAGAAAATGAAACAGTCGTTGACCACGAGGAGTCTACATTTTACAAGGGTAGACAAGATGTAAGATAAACATAGATATAGGATAGGACTGGACAGATGATAGAGAAATTAGGAAACTTCCTCTACCAATGAAAGTTGGCATCTTATTTTTCAACTTATAGTTTAGCGAGTTTTAACCCAGAACATCAAGGTTACATAGTCAGGATGAGTCCACAGTGAGACAGACAGTATTCATTATACCACACTACCCCTCTCTATGGGCAGTTAGGCCGTGAAGTGGATAGAGCCCTGGGCCTGTAATCAGGAAGACTCATCTTCCTAAAATTCAAATCCAGCCTCAGACACTTACTAGCTGTGTAGCCCTGGGCAAGTCATTTAACTTTATTTGCTTCAGTTTCCTCATCTGTTAAAAAAAATGAGCTGGAGAAGGAAATGGCCGACCACTCCAGTGTCTAGCAAGAGAACCTCCAAAGGAGTCATGAAGAGTCTAACATGACTGGAAAAAACAACAAAACAATATGTCTCTCTCCATACGTGCATACATACATACGTACATATATGCGTATACACACACAGAGGGAAGTATTGAGTGTGCTAGAGCCTGCTTTAACTCACTCAGAAGATCCAATTGATAAATTTTCAATGTGAGCATTTTCACCTTGAAAATAGGCAAATGCTACAAATCAAGGCTTGATTTATTGTTTTGTGGATTGTTTAGACTAGAAAATGAAGAAGAAAATGTTAATACAGGTTAAAGTGTGTCATGAATAATTTCCTACACACACACACACACACACGCACACACACAGAGTCACTTGTTAAACAATTGCCAGCACAGCCCTTTCTAAGTACAAGCTATCTTTCCAACTTCAATGAAAATTAAGTCCCTAACTCTGTTCTGCATGTTTGGAATGCACTCCCTCCTTACCCCCTGCTCCACAGAATCCCTTCTTTCAGTAAAGACTCATCTCAGTTGGACATCTAAATCCCGTATCAGATTGCATGCCCTTTTGGGGAAGGGAGAAGTTTAGAACTCAAAATCTTATAAAAGTGAATGTTGAAAACTAAAAATAAATAAATAAATAAATGGGAATTTTTAAAAGGGCAGGGGGGGAGGGGAGGGGCCGCTCGGGGAGGAGGGGAAGAAGACTCATCTCCAGCACCATAATCCTTTCCTGATGCTACTAACCACTGAGATTCTCCTTCCCTAACTACCTTGGATTTAACTATTTTGAATTTATTTATATTGAATCTCTTCACATTTACTGTGTATATGCTTACATATATTCTTATTGCCCATGTTAGAAAGTAACCCTTGAGAGTAAGCATTGTTTCATTCCTTTTATTAGTATTTCCATGTCCTAGCCTAGTGCCTGGCACAAACATAGCAGACAATGAAGAAATACTTGTTGAGTAAATGATTGAGTATAAATACACAGTATGGAGGAGGGGGAGTCCCACCTCCCACAGCTATAACATAATGGAGTTGTATTATTTAGTCTGAAGACTCTTCTGGCTTTAGGGTTTGAGTCAATTAAAAACTGATCCCCAGGGCATCTTGGACCAACTGATAAACTGAACTCCTTTGAAAAATCTGAGGAGAAATCCATTCTAAAGGTTCTAGGAAACCTTATAGACAGGGGTATGCCAGTAATTGTATGACACCTGGTGGGGGTAGGGGAATATACACAATAGGCTTTTAAAGTTAACCTAAATTATTAACATTTTCTCCATACTTTCTTAAGTCTAAACAATCAACAAAACAAAAAAATCAAGCCCAATTTGCTGATTTACAAGGTGTAAATGCTCAAGTAGAAAATTTAATGATCAACTCTCTCTAGTCTGTAAAAACTATCTCTAACTACTCTGTGTTGGTAACTACACCGAGGAATGGTTTCACAACTTCAGTCTCTGACACATAGTATTGTACTAAGCCTGATATACATATATCCATTCATTCATACATACATACATATAATACATACATACACATGTATATATGCATACATACATATACACAAAAGGGAAACTGTGTAGAAGGGGAAAAACTACTGATGATATTGTACAATTAATAGAAAATTAAGCAATCTCATTTATACTGATTCTTATTAAAAATCTTTATAAAATATCCTTTGTTTATAAACAGAGAATATTGAATAAAATGGAAACTTCATTGTAAGAGGATCTTGTAAGACCTCAGAATCTTCATTGTTGTTTCTTGTTCAGTCATGTCCAACTCTTTCTGACTCCATTGGGGTTTTCTTGGCAAAGATACTGGAGTGGTTTGGACAAACATGGTTAAGTGACTTGCCCAGGGTCATACAGCTAGCAAGTGTCTGAGGCCAGATTTGAACTCAGTAAGTCTTCTTGACCCTGGGACTGGTACTTTATCCACTTTGCCACCTAGATGCCTCCAGAATCTTCATAATAAACATTAATTTTCACATTTTGCTGAACCTGTACTAATCCCAGGATACACCCTGAAAGGTGTTGTGGTTTTTTTTTTTGTTTGTTTCTTTTGTTTAGTAATATCCCCAAAGGGATTTCTTCAGTGTGAATATTTTCTCCATTAACTTAGATAGGAACCCTTTTACATACTACCCTTAATATCTTGAACTTTGCTTCAAAGTATCAAATTCAATGGTCTTTTGAATTGTTTACAATTTTTTAATAGCTTAAAACAACAGAGATTTTTAAAAAATTATTTCTCCATTTACCCAGGACCCATCGTCTTGGAATCTCCACAAGAAAGTGACACAAGGAATGAGGAACTTCTACAACTAATCCTGTAAGGGCCCTGTGAAGCTATGTGTGTTTGGGGCTGAAGGGGACAGTGGAGTCAGCAGGATGTTAGACTATCATTAGACTTTATAATGCCAATCCCCAAAGCAAACAAAAGATGGGCCTAGGGATGGAAGGTTCCACACCTTTTCTAATCTACCTACCCCACTCTCTCCTCCCCATCTCTTCGTAATCCCAAGCTCCTTTCTCTCCCTCTTCATGATAGTAAATATTTAAAATAGTTATTTTTAATAAAAAACGTAATTCAATAAAATATATGTATATAATAAAATCAAATAATTCATTCTTTCAACAATCTCAAATTGCTCTACAACACGAAAACTGCTTTTTTTAGCATCAAAAATACAGTGTCCTAAAAGTCTCTTAAACTTTGAGAGCTTATTTGCATTGATCCTCTTTAAGCTTTGATAGCCCAAAAGTACACTAAGACTTTTGGGACACACCGTATTATGAAACCAAACATGGTACTAAACAAAGCAAGCAATATTACTTTCTTATTATTCAAAATAATCTTTCCTGCAGCCCGCAATACATTTAATTGATCAACCTCCTATCAAAATTTACGTTCCTACTTCATGAACCAGCTAAAGTGACAGTAACAAAGTCATCCTTCTCTAGAATTCTAGGCTGAAAGGAACAACTCTATAGCTGAGGCCTAGAGAGGCTAAGCAGCTAACCTCAAGTCATATAGCTATTTAGTGGCAAAACTGTAGCTAAAACCCTTATTTTCTGTCTGCCCAGTGCAAATTGCATTCTGCTACACTGTCTCCCTTTTGAACAAAGAGCTTTAATCCTAAAGCAGACAGGACCTGGCCAAAATGGTTGCCTGAATACAGACGGGCTACATATCTATGTCAGTAAAAAAAAACAAATTCAGCACTTGATCAAGAAATCCAATGAGAAACCATAATAAATTACTTTTTCCACTCTAAAAGTAAGTCAGTTACCCATAAACCACAGTGTACCACCAGGAAAGTCAGTGCCAGCACAGGCAAACAAGGCAGAAACACATGCAGACTGCAGGTCTCCAGGAAGCAAGAGTGGAAGGTCCTTGAAAAATTCCCAAAGTGATTGTAAGGGAGATGAAGTGATCTAGAGAAGGGATATTGAAAATCCTAGGAAGCAGCAGAGACCGATGTGTGGTACTAATCAATGTGAGGAGGGTTTGGACGAGGACACTCCAGAACTCTGGGGTCCCTGGAACACTATCCTGAGCATCGTAAGGGTCCTGAACATACAGCACTCTGAAGCTCAAATATCTTCTTTCATTTACTCATCTCCCAAGCTTTAGTTCTTGAATTGAGGCTTTGGGCCAAGGCCAGGTTTGGGGGCAGACTATTAAACCCTGCTTAGAATACTTGGATTCCCATCTTTACCCCTCTTCCCGGGGTTAGGTACCTCTACCTCTACCTCAGCTGCCTCTTCTCTTGTTGTTTTGGTTTTGGAGACAATCAGTATTAAATGACTTGGCCAGGGTCACACAGTTAGTAAGTGTCTGATGCTGGATTTAAACTTAGGTCCTCCTGACTCCGGAGCTGGTGCTCTATTCGCTACACCACCTAGCTGCCCCTATCTCGGGTGCCTCGACTACTTCTGTGAGTCCCTTCTCCTGTTGGAGAGTTCTTCTCAGAAGCTTCATTTTGGGAACAAGCCTCAGACTAGCCATTCCCTACTTCTTTGGATGATGTCGCCATGTCTCCTCCCCTCCTCCTCTCTTACTTTTCAGCTCTCCTTTTATGGAGGATGTAGAACAGAAACTCCTAGAAGTCGTGGACTGTTTCTTTTTGCTAATCTTTGTAGCCCCAGCACAAAGTACAAGTACCTGGCCCTTGTACTAAATGCTTAATATGTGCCTGCTGACTGATTGACTGAAGCAAAGACTCAAAGGGAAAAAAATGGATTTTCCACAAGTACTATATTAATATCCAGAAGAAATGAAACAATACTTTTTTTTTTTTAATGAAATAAAAGCTCTGGAGGAAAGAATGGGAAGGAGAATAGTTTAGAAGTGAAAGTGGTAAACCCTACCCAATAACAGAAACCCTGAAAACTTGACTAGGAGAAATAGAAATCAATGACTGCATGAGCAAGAAATATTAGGGGAAAATCAAAATACTGAAAAAATAGAAGAAAATATAAGATATCTGACATCAAAAACAACAGAACTAAAAAAAAAACAGGTCAAGGAAAGATAATTTAAGAATTATTAGACTCCTTGAAATCCACAATTTTAAAAAACATCTGAGAACTATATTCAAGAAATCATAAAGCAAAACTATCCAGATCTATCTGAACCAGAGGACAAAGTAAACATAGAAAGTATCTACTCATCATCCCCTGAAAGAAATTCTCAAAAGCAAAAGTCCAAGGAATATCACAGCCAAATTCCAGAGCTCCCACACCAAGGATGAGGAGAATTAGGAATACTGACATTAAAAAAAAGAGGTGGAGTGGCTAGGTGGCACAGTGAATAGAGCACCGGCCCTGGAGATAGGAGTACCTGAGTTCAAATGCAGCCTCAGACACTTAACACTTACTAGCCGTGTGACCTTGAGCAAGTCACTTAACCCCAATTGCCCCTCCAAACAAAAAACAAAACCAAATAAAAAAAAGAGGTCGGGGCAGCTAGGTGGTGCAGTGAATAGAGCACTTGCCCTAGGGTCAGCAGGGACCTGAGTTCTAATATGACCTCCAACACTTGACACATTTACTAGCTGTGTGACCTTGGGCAAGTCATTTAACCCCCATTGCCTCACCTTCCCCTCTCCAAAAAAAAAAAAAGAGGTCATTGAAATTTTTTTTTAATGCACAGAAGACAACAGTAGAAAGTTCAGAAGGCACAAAGACAAGCAGGAGAATTTTGAAAATATATCAAATTTATTATATACTTTTTTAAAAACAGCAATATAATATAGAGATTCATGGTTTCATATATAATTCTCTTTTTTGTGCTTTGCTCCCAAGCTCAAGACATTCACCAGTTGTTGTTTCTTCTTCTTCTTCTTCTCCTTCTTCTTCTTCTTCTTCTTCTTCCTCTTCTTCTTCTTCTTCTTCCTCCTCTTCTTCTTCTTCTTCTTCCTCCTCTTCTTCTTCTTCTTCCTCCTCTTCTTCTTCTTCTTCCTCTTCTTCTTCTTCTTCTTCCTCCTCCTCCTCTTATTCTTCTTCTTTTGTATTTAAGTTCAAATTTTACAAAATAAAATGTTAACAGTCATTACTAAAATAGTTCCTTTTCAGGAGCAGCTAGGTGGTACAGTGTATAAAACAGTTCTTTATTTCATAACAAATATCTAGGAAAGTGCTATAGTGGATTGTATAGTGATAGCCTTGGAACCAAGAAGACCAGTATTCAAGTTCCACCTTTGAACATCCTAGCTGTGTGACACTGGGCAGGTAACTTAACCTCTCAGGGCTGTAGACAGTCTCTAAAACATAAGTTAAATTGGTAGGAGTCTGCTCACCAAGGAGCTCTATATATCAATGAAACCATAGGACCAGCCTTATCCAAACAATGATTACATAATAATTCTTTGCCCTTAATTTAGCAATTTTTATAGAGTAAGATTTTGTTCCAAGAAGTGTAGTTATATTTGAACCTACTACACACTGACTAAATAAATGCTAAATTAGGTAAAGGATAGCTCTTAAGAGATAGTATTGTTCTAATTTTACCACTACAGAAATTTAATCTCAGAAAGATTAGATAAGTAGATAGTCTGACAACCAACTGATGGTAGAATGAAGGACTTAACAATAATTTTAAATCTGTAAACTGATGTTCAAAGCTAAGATGTTACTATAGTTTGCATGTGTCAGAAATTCCAATTTTGGTTTATTTTGTTAGAACATGCAGAGGCCCATTGATTGTTCTGGAATGCAAGTTTCCTTGTGCACTGTACAAACTGACTTTATGTAATCTTAGGCTCTGCTGAATTTTTCTTACTTTGGTGTTGCTGGAACAGTATTTACCCACGTTATGATCAGAACTTACCTGCTGCTGGACACATGAATGAACACATGGTAAAGAAAATTCTTCCATAATATGTTACTGAAATAAATGTCAAACTGCATGCAGTTCTACTGCTATATATAAGAGAACTGACTTCTGAAAGCCCAGGATCTAATCACATAAGATAAAGAGCCCATGATTAGATGTTTAGCTCACTGACTGTAAAAATGGTTCCACTTGGTGATTCATTTATAATTCACTCAAAGGATTGTTTCTGTGATCTCAGAGGCCAACTCCTTTGGATATAGAACTCCTAAAGAAATCCTTTCTCGATCCTGAATTCTCTATTTAAATAAAATTGTTAAGAGTTCCAAGTAGTGCATTTTAATGGATAAAGGGTGAAAAGTGCCCATGTGTCACATTTGTACAGGGTCAAAACATGTAACACTTAAATGGATATGTCTCTCCTATGTAACTTTTCAAGAGTAGTTCCCACAGTTTTGTGGGCCAGGCCTGACTTCATTGTTCTGGAGGGTCAGGTTTGGGATTGGGATAAAATGAAGCAGCATTCAAAGACTATCTAATAGTTAACCAGAAGTAATAGTTTACTTAGCCATGAAGATAGGGAGGAAAGGGTACAAGCACTTATTAACACTTTGGTTGTTGTTTTGGGGTCATTTCAAACTCTTCATGACCCCATTTTGGGGTTTTCTTGGCAAAGATACTGAAGTGGTTTGCCATTTCCTTCTCCAGTTCATTTTGCAGAGGAGGAACTGAGGAGGTTTAAATGACTTACCCAGGGTGGTATAGCCAGTATGAGAGGCCAGATTTGAATTCATGAAGATTAATCTTTCTGATTCCAAACCAAGTGCTCTATCCACTGTGCCACCTAGCTACCCTTATTAACACCTACTATATACTAAACCAGGGGTGGGAAACCTGTAGCCTTGAGGCTGGAAAGAATTTTTTCTGTGAAGTTTGGATTCAGTCAAAGGGCTGCATTTGAGGACCTAGAAGGCCACATATGGCTTCAAGGCTGCAGGTTCCCAACCCCTATACTAAACCCCTGTGCTAAGAGCTTTTCCAATATTATTCTCCTTTAGTCCCCCTAACAACCTAAGGAGATGGGTGTTCCAATTTTACAGATGAAGAAACTGAGGCAAATAGAGGTTAAGTCTAGGGTCAAACAGCTAATTAGTATCTGAAGTATAATTTGAACTCAGGTCTTGCTGACTCTAGCCCTAGCAGTCTATCTCATGAGTCCATGACCTGCCTCTACCTTTCCACTGTGTGGAAAGGATATTCAGGAAGAATATATTCAGCATTGATTCAGTCAGGCACAGTTTTCCTGCCTCTGTATTGGCCATGTTGGCATACCATGCAGAAGTATATGTGTAAAATCTGAAAGAGGAGCCACAAAAGCCATTTTGTGTCAGCTTTTGTAATTAGGCTACCAGGAGGATACATCAGTGACCAGAGCCTGTGTCCCCTAAGCCAATTAAGTCTCCAGGACAGTTTCATTACCTTTATAGGGAAAAACTAACATAGTCTATGTGGCAGGAAACTTAGTATAAATTATTCCTACCACACATGAGTATCACTTTCCAGAGCTTGGCTAGCTTCATCGTCACTGCTAGGGGTATATTTACATTTATGTCAGTAATTTCTCTATGTTTATAGAATTTTGTGTTTATGGAAATTTGCATTTGTTTAGGGGTACTATTTCAGTGGGCTTCTGTTCCATTTGTGACTTATGAATGGAGTCCCTGTCTGATCCTCCTTTTTACCCAAACTTTAGTCTCACTGAAGGAAAATTCAAACTTTCCCCAAATCTCTACATACTCCCATTTTAATCTCACAAGAATTAGTAGGTCACCAGATTTTCTTTTATATAAGGAGGGGAGTAAAATGAAGGCAAGGAAAGGCTATTAAGCAATGTGGCAGCTGGGAAGAAAGTTTGTTTGGTTTGAAAAGGTAGAATCAGCTTCTCCTGAGCTTTGCCCTCTCCTAAAGAAAGAAGAAATTGCCCATCGGCTTAATGGAGACACAAGCTTTGAGCCAATCAGTCTTTGAGAGAGGGGAAATGCAGAGCTCCTTCTAGCTGTTTTATAGACTCAACAATGTATGCTCATCAGTTCTTGGCAGATTTGAAGGAGCAGCCTTTGCTCTTCATCTACTCTCATTATCTCCTCATCCAATCTCAGAGAAAGTAGAGATGGGAACTGTTCCCTGCTTGCTTTCTTCCCTGTGTGGGGCATAACAGGAAAATGCCATAAACAACAATAAAAAAAAACCTAGCTAGCTGTAACAGTGTTAATTGACTTATAAAGAACAAACCTAAGTATAATCTTAAGTGTATATGTTAATAAACAGTAAGCAAAACAGTGAATACTATACCTAACAAAAAGATATTGCTATCCTATAAGCATAAAACAAATACATAATATATAAATATATTAACAAAATAATAAAATAAAAACATAACTGAAGCATGAATCAGTAGTATTGTATCTATAAATATTCACAATTTGCAATATATACTTTACATGTGCAATTTGCAATGATAGTATATACTGTTATACCTGTATTTTATCTCTGTTTTAAGTTAGTATGCTCATAGGTCAAAAGCTTCTATAAGGGTCTATCTCTTTTGCAACCTGTTGACCACTCTGTACCTCTATATGGATATGGTACCTGCATTGAGATGAAAAATTCAAGCAGACTACTGGCTCCCAGAGTACACCCTTAGACCTAGTGGACATAAATCTTTGAAGTTAAAGCAATCCAAGCCTCAAAAATGGACGATCTTCTATATGTGGAAGGTACTCCCTAAAAACTATAAATTAAACTCCCTAAATTCACATAGGAGGGAGATATTACCATGCCAACATTGTGGAGACGTGTTCCCCATGGGCACCTCTCACTCTTTTTTCATTAAAAAGCTATTCTTAGAGACTCTACAATTTTACATGTGATTGCTTGTCCAGGATCTTGGAGGAAGCTGGGACAAGATCTGGCTAACACACAAAGATTGGATGATCTGCTTGACTCTACCTGCCTTCTAAGCCTGTTGTCTCAGACAAACAGAGGTCTGGGAGAGAACTTAATTTAGAAAATCCAGTGTTATCAATTGCATACAGGTACACCACCAGTAGTTTTGACTTATGTCTTGCTACTGGATTTAAATGACTCTGGAGGAGAGAATGAGGTTAATGTGTAGCTCTATCTTACTTAAATCCAATTCACTGGCAAGTTAAGACATCACATCACCCTTGCGAGGTCATTTATCCTGTTCAGGAAGCAAGGATGAACAACAAGAACAACCACCTGCCTTCCTCCCCCCGTGAGAGATATCAGGAAGAATGGCTGCTATTTCCAGCTTCTGGCTTCACTCTCCTAAAAACCTTCCCCAAAACACAGTCCCAGATTTCCAAAGTGAACTTTGGTAGAGCATCTGCTCGAGTCTCTTCACTCCGTAACAGCTCTTGTAATGCTTGTGTGCTTATCATGTATTTTTATATTATCCAGAAATCCCCTGCTGAAATGCTGTATACCTTAGCAGTCTGATCTTAGTTTTTATTTGGATGACCAATAAGAGATAAAATGCATGAAACACATTTGTTTTCGTTATGGTACAACCAACACTTATGGTTGGATGTCTCTCATCTCATAAGAACCAAACAGTAATGATCTGGTTTTTTCCAGAGCTATATTTTGACAGTAGAACAATGGAATGGAACATGCTAAAGCAGAAGGCATTATAATGGAGTATAGACAGTCCTAGAACTGAAGTCAGAATACTGAGACTCAAATGCTGTTTACTGCCTTATGACTTTGAGGCAGTTAACCTCTCCCAGACTCAGCTTCCTCAACTGTAAAACGAAGAACTCACACTTGACGATTCCTAAATTGATGATCCTATATTTTGAAAGATGTTCACTTCCATGTGTAGAAGACCATTCATTGATTTTTTTTGTTGATTTTTTTTTTTTACTGAAGGAAAAAATATTTTCAGATACTACCAAGTTCTAGCACTTGATTTTATAATTATTGTGTATAATTATTGTGTATAACTATTGTGTACCCCCTATGACCATACCCTCTATTATTAGACTGTAAGTTAGGTAAGAGCAAGCATAATGTCTGATCTAAACTTTATATACTTCCCAGGCCCTAAAATAGTGGGTGGGACCCATTAATATGGTGGGTCCATAAAAGGTACCAAAAAAATATTTGTTGAATTGAAAGGGCCCCATTGTTTGCTGGATTATCCACTTTCTCCACTATGCTTAGTCTCAGATTTTTTTTTTTCAGAAGGAACATATTTGTGGATATAAATGACAAGTATTGGTTGAAATGGAAATTGCCATTGAAATTACTGTCTCCTATTGAATATGCATTTGAACCCATATGTGGATTCTAAAATAGCCATTTTATGGATTATGGCATATTAGAACTCTGCAGCCTGTTTCTTAGGATAACAGTACTCCTTTATGTTTAAAAATTAATGACTATGTGTGTGGGCACTAGTTTCAGGTACAAAGAGACACAACTCAGCAGAAAAATGTTTATATTTCCTTATGGCAATATCATTCCATGGGAATGAAGGGAAGGGAGAGGAGTTTTTTTTTCCCCCCTGGAGTTTTCATTCTGTAGGGAATGGGATATAGGAGACTATTTTAGGTTTTGACGTTTACTTCATTGTCTTTTGCTGTTGCTACTGTTGAAACATTCAATATGTTTATTCACATATAGATAATTTACAAAAGGAGCTAATAAAGAAATTATTATTTTGAAGACTGTTTTTCTGTTCTTATAACAAAGCCATAACAGATTTTCATTAAGTGCCGGAACTTGGTAGCAGCTGAGAAAATATTTTTCCTTCAATTAAAAGAGAAATCAACAAATGAGCTTTCACAAATGGAGGTGAGCATCTTTCAAGTTATAAGATCATCAATTTAGAGCAGGAGAGACCTTAGAGATCACCAGGAATGAGCCCTTCGTTTTATAATTGAGGAAACTGAGTCTCAGAGAGGTTGAGCTGTCCAAATTCATAAGGCAGTAAATAGCATCTGAATCCAAGTAACCCAGCTATAAGTATTGGCTGTGCCAAATGCAATCAAGAGTTTTTCATGTATTTTAACTCCTACTGTTCATGCAAATAAAAACCAAGATCAGACTGCTAGGATATACATAATTTTAGCAAAGAATTTCTGGATATTTTATGAATAGCCAAAAGCAGCTTCAGGCCGTAATAATTTTATTTTTCAAACCCTAATATAATTTAACACATAGTAATATCCACCCAAGACCAAGTCAATTAAGGTCATGTAACTGAATAAGTAGTTCCAGAAAACTTATTAGTAAATATTTAGTCCAGTACTTAATACCACATTGTTTATTTGTATCTAGGAAGAAATTCTTTTATTCCTGATTATATAACTTTAATTCTAAAATTTTTATTGATATCCTTAATTTTTGTATAACTTACATTTTTAAAATATATTCCTGTCTCCTTCCTAAAGAGACATTCCTTAACACAAATGTAAACTGGGTTTCTCTGGGCACTCCAAGTTTAACATGGAAATGCCTTTGAGGAACTTTTAGGGCATACCCAATTTACCTAATGTGGACCCCATGATATCCCTTATTGGGTGGGGGGGAAGCCTCCTTTGATCGGCTTTTTTCATCTTTAAAACTGGCAAGACAGTCATTTAACCTTTTTAACTGGTAAGAGAGGAAGGACTTTTCTTCTGCTTGCCTCTCTTTTTACCCTAGCTCTCAAAAATGGTTCTGGTGGTTGTTTCTGTTCTTTGTCCTTCTTAGTTTCAGAGGCTGGAGGTGATCCTGACTGACCCTGGAGTTTGAACCATAACAATAACCTTGGATCTTGGATTACAGGTGGCATGGCACAGCCAGCCAGCCTTGGCATAGAACCCCTGAGAAACCAAGGTGCTGGGGACTCAAGCCAAAGGGGTCTTTTGTATTTGGAACCTAAATCTGCGCTCCACGGGAATGGAGCTAAAGGTATGAACCTAATTCTCTAATTCTTTTTCCTTCCCCAGAGACTAAGGTGGTACAGGGCAGGAGGATCACTATGGATCCCATGTGTTGGGAAAGTAAATTTTTTTTTTTATACCTTCTGAAGTAAACATTTTGGTGTAAAAGCCAATCTGACTGTTAGTGGCTATATGGAACTCGGGTGAAACAGCCCTACCCCCTCTACAATTGAGGTAATACCACTGGTGGAGGCTGAAGCCATTTGCAGAGAGCCTAGACACTCTCCAAAATCCCAAATACCCAAAGGTATCAGAGAAGCCTGGGTGGGATAATATATAACTTAATACACTTGGTCTTCAGGTCATAGGGTTCAGGGTAGCCTGTGTTAACATAAATAATAAAAGATAAAGAAACCAAATATCTGTCTTTAAATGTAAAATTGCAAACCCTTAGTCCTCCACTTCTGTAAAGAAAAGGAGAGAGGAATAGAACTTAGAATTTAAATCAGTTATCTAGTACAAACCAAATGCTATCCATTCTCTGGAGATAAGATGGGCACAAAGAGATAATTCTCTTGTTACAGATACAGTTACACTTGGAGGAAAGACTAACACAAGAAAATAAGACAAGACAATGTTCAATTAAGTTGAAAATTTCTTGAAGTAGAATGAACACAATTTTCCAAGAGTATAAGTTACAGATGGGTTGCAAATCTGAATAACTAGAAGAAATATTTGCTCCTTGAGCCCTCGCCCACCTTATGGGTCTAGACCGCCCCTCTCCCCCCAAAGTGCTCTAAAGTAGCATTTAATCTCTTTGCACCTTGGCTTCTTCATCTGTAAAATGTGAATATCTCCCTCACAGAGTTGTGGTGAGAATCAAACCAATTAATATACATGAAGAATTTGGCAAATCTAAAAACTCTATACATGTAAATTATTATTGTTGTAATTATCATCATTGGAGCTCAGAGAAGACAGAAATCAATGTGGTTTGGAGTAATCAAGGAATGAATGAATGACTGAATGAATGAATAACAAAGCATTTATTAAGTGCTTACTATCTGAAAAACACTGTGCAAAGCAGTGGATATAAAAATACAAAAGTAAGACAATATCTGCCTCCTGGATGTTCCATGAACAAGACTCTCTCAGCTCCAAGCATTTTGTCTGGCTTTCCCCCATGCCTGGAACACTTTCCCTCCTCATCTCTGCTTACTGGCTTCCTTGGCTTCCTTTAAGTCCCCAAAAAGACCCCACCTTTAACAAAAAAACTATTTATTTTAAACATTCCTTTCTTTTAAAATTTTGAGCTCCAAATTCTCTCCTACCCCTCCCCTCCCTACTAAGGAAGCAATATGATATCAATTATACATGTGAAATTATGCAAAACATATTTCCATATTAGCCACATTTTTAAAAAAGCAAGAATAAAGAAAGTCAGAAAATTATACTTCAGTTTGCATTCAGAGTTCATCCATTGTCTCTATGGAGGAGGATAACAAATTTTTATCATGAGTCCTTTGGCAACTGTTGTGGATTGTTGTATTGATCAGAGTAACCAAGTTTTTCACGGTTAAGCATTACAACGTTACTGTTATTATGCACAACGATCTTTCTGTTTTTCTCCCTTCACTTTGCATCAGTTCATATAGATAGGTCTTAACCATATTTTTTTTTCTGAAACCTCTCCTACCCCATCATTTCCCACAACACTAGAGTACCTTATCACAATCATATGTGACAACTTGTTCACTCATTCTCCAGTTGATGAGAGTCCCTTTGATTTCGAATTCTTTGCCACCAGAAAAGGAACTACTGTAAGTATAAAATCCGCCTTTTACAGGAAGCTTTCTCTCGGTTAATTATCTCTTATTTATCTTGTATATGGCTTGCTTTGTACGTATTTGCATGTTGTCTCCCCCATCAGATTGTAAAGTTCTTGAGGGCAGAGACTGACTTTTGCCTCTTTTTGTATCCCCAGCAAGCACAGTGCCTGGCACATGGTATGCATTTAATAATGTTTATCGATTGATTGATCTTTAATGAGGGGTGGATGGGTAAGATACCACATATAGAAGATTTCAGCTGCAAGTCATATGGAAAAGTTCCACAATCCTTAGGCTACACAGCAAAACAAATAATAATTAATCTTTACTGTTATTTCCACTGATAAAATCTTATCAGTTTCTCATGCTGAACCATTTGATAGTGCAAAAGGACTTCGGTAGCAAAAACCTTTTTTAGGGACTTCAATAGCTGTGGTTGCAGCAGCCACAAAAAGTTGCCAGGCCATATCTCCCTAGGGATAAATACTTCCTGGGATGATATCTTTTGGTACTAGCCTGGAAGCAGGACCAGTGAGGTGTGCTGCCACTACTAGGGCTTTTGGGCTTCTCTTCCAGGTAGTGGAAGTTGGTCAGCAGTTGGCATTGGTGATGGTGTTCTCCATAGTGATTGCTCCTCTCAGTGATGTTTTCAGACACTGGGCTGGAAATAGGGTTGCTGGTGGTCTGGGGTATCCTGCTATTCCTTTTTTTCATTAGTTTCCTTTTTATCCTATGTATTTTATTTTTTATTTTATGCACTAAAAATATTATTCTGAGAAGGCAGCCAAAGGTTTCACTAGACTGTCTATGGGGTCCATGCCATTAAAAAAAAAAAGAGCTGCTGACCTAGAGAGACTAGTGCTTACAGAAGAAGCTGATAGGTGTTCAGTGTAGATAGTAAGGGTGGTTCTGGAAGAATAAGGAGTGGGTTTTGAATTCAATAGGAAGAGATACCTTTCATTTTTGTTCATTATTCCTTTTACCTATTAAATGGATTAAGTTCCCAAATAATAATAAAAGTTAGCATTTTTTTAGTGCTCTAAAGTTCACAAAGCACTTTACATCTGTCATTTGATTTGGGTCTCACAACAGCCTTGTAAGGTAGGTGCTTATAGTATAGTCCTCATATCACAGATAAGGAAACTGAGACCCAGAGAACGGAAGTGACCTGCCCAGGGTCATACGGCTAAGTAAGGTCAGGACTTATGTCTTTCTGACTCCAAGTTAGAATTCAAGTTCTTTCTGAACTCTTTGAACTCAAATCTGACTACAAGTCTGACTCCAAGCACTGGGTCATTTAGCTGCCCCAAATCCTTCCTATACCAAAAGAAAAGTACAAATTCAATTTAATATTCACAGTAAGCACTTAGTGAGTACTAGAGACTGGGCTAGGCACTGGGCATACAAACACCAAAGGGAAACATCTCCTCCCCTTGAGAAGTCTATGTTCTCCTAGTAGGGTAAGGCCTGCAGACAGATGAGTAAATACAGAGTGCAGGTTGCTGATCAGTCCTTTCAGTTGCATCTAACTCTTCATGACCATATTTGGGATTTTCTGACAAAGATACATGAGAGTGCTTTACCATTTCCTTCTCCAGCTCATTTTACAGATGGGGAAACTGAGGCAGACAGGATTAAGTAAATTGCTCGAGATCACACAGCTAGTAAGTGTCTGAGGCCAGATTTGAACTCAGGAAGATGAGTCAGGTCAGGTGCTCTATTCACTGTGCCACCTAGCTGTGTAAGTAGCACAGAAGAAAGGGCATTAGATTTGGACGCTGAGGATCTGGGTTGGAATCTTAATTCTTCAATTTACCACTGGTATGACTTTTGTTAAGAACCCTAACCATTCCAGATATATTTCCCCATCTGCCAAAAGTGAGAGTGTTACATTGAGTGACTTTGACAGTCCCTACCAACTCTAGATTTGTGATTCCAACTTGTTGTTTTCAACCCTGAGCCTCAGTTTCCTTGTAAAATGAAGAGGTTAGACTATATAGCCTTTAAGTACATTTTAGCTTTAAGTCTATAATCTCATAAGTCAAGTCAAAAAGCATTTAAGTGAATGCTATGTGCCAAGCACCATGCTAGGGATAAAGAAAAAAAGGCAAAAAATAGTTACTGCTCTCAAGGAGTTTAAGGTCTGAATTTTATAATGTAAAGTACTTTCTTTAAAAATATTTTTTCAGTCAGCAAAAATCTGCCTTCTCTTATCCTTCATTCATCTCCATTAAGGACAAAAGAAAAAGAAAACCTCTGCTGCAAACATGCATAATCAATCAAAATTAATTTCTTCACTGGCTATGTCCAAAAATCATTCTGTACTCTGAATCCTTCAGTTCTCTATCAAGAGATGGGTAGCATGTTTCATCATTAGTCCTTTGGAATTATGGCTGGTAATTACTGGTCAGGGTGCCTAAATTTTTCAAGGTTGCCTTTACAATATTGTTGTCATTGTGTAAATTGTTTTCATAGTTCTCGTCACTTTACTCTGCAATAGTTCATATAATTCTTCCTATGTTTCTCTTAAACCATTCCCTTCATAATTTCTTTCTTTTTAAAAAATTAATTTAAATTAAATTAAATTTAAAATTTAAATTAATTAAATTTAATTTCAAAAAAATTTTAAAAAATTAAAAATTAAATTTTATGTTTATTTTTAGTATACATCATTCATTTCCATAAGATGTTGAGCTACAAATTTTCTTCCCATCTTTCCCCTACCTACCACCCCAAAACAGCGATCCCACTGTATATCCCCTCCCCCACTCTGTCTGCTCTCTCCTATATCCTTCCCCATGCCTCCTCTGACTTTCCTGTAGGGCAAAATGGATCTCCTTACTCCAGTATATATATATGTTTTAAACATTTGATTTTAAAATTTTGAATTCCAGATTCTTTCCCTTCCTTCCTTGTCACCCACTCTTACTGGGAAGATAAGCAGTTCAATATAGGTTGTACGTGTGTAGCTACACAAAACATTTTCATAGTGGATATAATGTGAAAGACTGACTATATTTCCCTCTATCCTATCCCACCCCCTACTTGTTCTATTTTCTACTTTGACCCTGTCCCTTTCCAAAAGTGTGTGCTTCTAACTACCCTCCCCCTAACCTGACCTCCCCCCCATTATTTCCCCTCACATCCCCTTCCCCCCTACTCTCCTATAGGGTGAAGTACCCTCTTTAGTGTGTATGTCATTCCCTCCCTAAGCCAAATTCAATGAGAGTAAGGTTGATTCATTCCCTTTTGCCTTCCTGTTCTTCCCCTCCATTGTAAGTTTTCCTTGCTTCTTCTATATGAGATAATTTACCCCATTCTGTCTCTCCCCATCTCCTCTCATTATAATCCTCTCTCATCTCTCAATTTCACCTTTCGGGTATCATCCCTTCCTATTCAATTGATCCTGTGCCCTCTATGTATATCTGTACACATATATACGCACACTCACATTTGTATTCATATGCACATATATCCTCCTATATAGACATATATATATATTTATACATATATATACATATATACATACACATTTATATTCCCTTCAACTATCCTCATACTAAGAAAAAATTTCATAAGTTATAATTATTGTTTTTCCATGTAGGAATGTAAATAGTTCAACTTTGATAAGTTCCTTATGATTTCTTTTCCCTGTTTACCTTCTCATGCTTCTCTTGCTTCTTGTATCTGAATGTCAAATTTTCTATTCAACTCTGGTTTTTTCATCAAGAAAGCTTGAAAGTCCTCTATTTCATCAAATGATCATATTTTCCCCTGAAACATTATACTCAGTTTTGCTGGGTAGGTGATTCTTGGTTTTAATCCTAGCTCCTTTGACCTCTAGAATATC